>SJYA01001559.1:3164125-3310667 GCA_006410615.1 Neotragus moschatus | reverse complement strand
TCCATCACCTCCACTAGCTTTGTTCCTAGTGATGCTTTCTAAGGCCCACTTGACTTCACATTCCAGGATGTCTGGCTCTAGATGAGTGATCACACCATCATGATTATCCAGGTCATGAAGATCTTTTTTGTACAGTTCCTCTGTGTATTCTTGCCACCTCTTCTTAATATCTTCTGCTTCTGTTAGGTCCATACCATTTCTGTCCTTTATTGGGCCCATTTTTGCATGAAATGTTCCCTTGGTATCTCCAACTTTCTTGAAGAGATCTCTAGTCTTTCCCATTCTGTTGTTTTCCTCTATTTCTTTGCATTGATCGCTGAAGAAGGCTTTCTTATCTCTTCTTGCTATTCATTGGAACTTTGCATTCAGATGTTTATATATTTCCTTTTCTCCTTTGCTTTTTGCTTCTCTTCTTTTCACAGCTATTTGTAAGGTGTCCCCAGACAGCCACTTTGCCTTTTTGCATCCAAAGAGCTGTGGCTGCACATGCAAAGGAGGGCCTAGAGGAGCTATCCCACGTTGAAGGTCAGGAAGGGCAATGGTGTGGATATACCCCTCATCCAAGGTAAGGAACAGTGGCTGCACTTTGCTGGAGAAGCTGTGAAGAGATACCCCACACTCAAGGTAAGAGAAACCCAAGTAAGATGGTAGGTGTTGCAAGAGGGNAGATGCTTATATCTTTCCTTTTCTCCTTTGCTTTTTGCTTCTCTTCTCTTCACAGCTATTTGTAAGGCTTTGGTAACAAGAAAAAAATTCCTTGATAAACAATGCTGCCTTTAAAAAATAATAAAATACACCTTCATTATAAAAGATCCAGAAAATTCAGGCGTCTTAAATTACCATTTGATAACACCAAGGTGTAGATCCTTCCAGACCTCTTTCCATACATGCATGCATATTTAACTGAAAGAAAATCCTCATGGGTTAGGATCTGGGTCACACCTGGCTGAGGTCAGTGACATCATAGTCCAGGTAAGCAGAGCCTCATGCCGGATCCACTGCCAGAGAGCATTCTGGGCAGGCCCAGGAAGGCTGAAGGCTCTTGGGAGGCACCCCCACCCCAGCTCTATGTCTGTCAGCAGCAGCAGGTGGTCCACGAAGACCCATCACCTCTGGCACCTGCACCAGGAACACTCACATCTGGATCGCACCCTTGCAGGGGAGAGGGGGCGGCTCTCACTGCAGAGGTCTCTCGGGCTTGTCACCTGGGAGACGAGGAAGATGGACAGTTCCCATTCTCTATTTGTGTTTGTTGAGTTGATTCAGCGCCAGGGAATTTTTTTCTTTTTTGCCAAGTCATTTCAAAAATAACCCTTCACGACCTACTTGGTGCAAATACAGTTGATTTATGGCTTTGCTGACCTTTGACTTGTTGCCTGGGGCCCCGGGGGAGCCTTTCCTTTGCTTGTTTACCCAGAGTGATTTAGGAGTTGCAGTGCCAAGAAGGGTTCCCTGGTTCTTCCGGCCCATGGCCTGACCGCGTGTGTGGCCCCTGCCCTAGGGCTCACGCCCTAGTCGGAGCTTGGCTCCATATCTCAGACAGGCCGTGATCCTTTGGACTCCCTGGACCACGTCACTCATGGTCTCTGGCTTTTAACCCCTTTCCAGAAACCCCCAAAGAGATTCCCGTTGTGGAGTGTCTCGGTGCTCAGCTGCTGCCTGCAGCCCAGCTGCATCCCTGGCATCTTCCATGCCTGCTCTTTCCTCTCTGGGGGCTGAGTCAAATAACTTCATATTGATTCTGATGGGCCAGCTTGTTACAGGGTCTGTGAGCACAGCTGGGGCCTGTGGACCTTGGGAACTTGGGCCTCCTTCTCAGGGCCTGTAGGTGAGGGCTGTGCATGAGACGTTGCAGCTGGTGGACCAGACTCGGTGCTTCCCCATCAGGATGGACCCAGAAGGATGCTCCCAGGGGCTACTTTCCCAGGAGGTGCGCTCAAGGCTCATGGGAGCTTCTGGCCGCAGGACCATTCCAGGCAGCCATCGATAGTTCTTTTATTTGTGAAGCAGAAAGCCTGGCTGTCTGGTGGGACTTCTGGGGGTGTGGAGGCCATCAGGAGTGGACGGAAGCTGTGGCAGGGCTGGAGGGAGCTTCTTAGGGGCCTGCAGGGTGGCCACGGCAGTTTGCTTGACAGCAACCACTTCCATCAGGGGGATGTGCTGTGGTGTGGAGAACTGCCCTGTCTCCACCAAGGGAGAGTGGGGAGCTGGGGTCCGAAAAGACCTGGACGCAGGTGAACGGACAGGTCAAAAGACTCCTGAAATGCTACAAGCAATGGCTACTGCTCTCCTTCAGCCCTGATATCTGCAATGACTAGAACGTCTCCTGAAGAAGGGAAAGAAGAGGGGTTTTTATTTTTTTGTTTGGTTTTGCCCAGGCCATGAGGCTTGTGGAATCTTAATTCCTCGACTAGGGATTGAACCTGTGCCCGTGGCAGTGAAGGTGTGGGATCCTAGCCACCAGGGAATTCCCAGGAAGAGGGTGTCGACATAAGCCTGGCAACCCATTTTCCAGGAACCGAAGACAATGAGAAGCTGGACCACAGCGAACAGGCCTTTGGCCAGTGCCCCTGTAGGGCCCACTGGGTGCTTGTCTTCCTCAGCTCCCACCCTCACCCTGGAGGGAGTTAACAGCTTCTGACCACGATGATTACTTTTATGTGCCCACCTGACTGGGCCGCAGGGTGCCTGGATGTCTGGTCATAGTATTCTGAGTGTGTCTGTGAGAGTGCTTCTGGGTAAGAGTAACGTTTGGAGACTGAAAACAGGTTGCCCTCCCAGCATGGGTGGGCATCTTCTGATCAGGCAAAGGCACTGACAGAACCGAAAGGCTGGCCCTCCCCTGAGTTAGAGAGTTCCTCCTAACAGCCTTCTGACCGGAACATCATCTCTTTCTGGGCTTCAAGCTTGCTGGCCTTTGGACGGGAACTACTCCTGGGCTCTGCTGGTTCTCAGGCCTTTGGATTCAGACTGGAACTGAAGCATCAGCGCTTGTGGGGCCCAATTCTATGTAGTAAATCTCTCTCTCCCCCTTTCTCTCCTATCAGTCATGTGTCTCTGGTAAACCCTTACTATACTGATGAATTTAGCTCTCTCCCTACCTTCAAATTAAGACGCTGACTTTTAGTAACTTTGAAAGACTCAAGCTGGTGTTGATTTCAATGTCAGAGCAGATAAGCAGCCAGTTTTGTTGGTGGCCTGTTACCGCGCAGATTTAGAGGCTTTATAAATGACTGTAGAAGGAGAAAACTGGCTTATCTCAGCATGTTGTCTGTTTGTGGAACACACACTCAGGCCACTGGTCCTGTGTGCCGTGCTAGAAACATTCGTGTTATCAAGTCATTTCTGTTCTTAGTCAAGTGCACGTTCTGGAGCATCTCATGATGTCCCGTGTCTGCGGGGAACTGGTAAGTATGAGCTCCAAAGTCTTGTCTGGTCCCAGCACTCTGTGATTTTTGAAACTACTTTCTCCCCATTTCTGTAACACCACTAGGCAGCTTGCTATGAAATGGGTAAAAATACATGTGCCCATGGAGTCTTTCCTATCCAACTACAGAAGCATTTCTTCCCTTCAAACCTCACTTCACATGTGGGCTGGAGGCATCCTTTTAAAAGGGCTCCAGAGGCTGCCCTGGTGGTGCTGAGGATGCCTGGAGAAAGCTTCTTCAGGACTTAGAGCTTGGCTCCCTTACTCCCTGGAAGGAGAAAAAAGCAGCATGGGAGTTGCCTACATTAGTTCTGCTTTTCTAGGGGGAGGTTCATCTGAGTCGGCTGAGGGACCTGATCAACTACAATCCACTCTAGTCCAGAATCATTAGTTCTGTTTCACTTAACAACCGCTGGAAGAACACGCCCCCAAATATGGCTGGTAGTATTCACCCATCACTACCCAGACCTTAGAGGCTTCCCTGGTGGCTCAGTGGTAAAGAATCCGCCTACCAATGCAGAAGACACAGGTTCGACCCCTGGGTTGGGAAGATCACCTGGAGAAATTGGCAGTCCACTTCAGTATTCTTGCCTGGAGAATCCCATGGATAGAGGAGCCTGGCGGGGCTCCTCTATGGCCTCGCAAAAAAGCTGTCCACAACTTGGAGACTAAACAACCACCACCGCCCAGCCCTTCAGACCCAGGAGCACAGGGAAGTACCTTGTGTGACCATTAGGTGTCACTGTTGCACACAACTTGTATTGACCCGGAGTCCAGGCGCTTGACGGCGCTCCAGCTTCAACTATTGAGCAGTACCCAGCCTGAGGCCAGAAATCAGTAAACCGAGCATAAGGTTTATAGAATAAGGTAAAACTCATTATCTTGCACTCTGGCAGCTACATTTCTTTGTTAATGGAAGATATAAGAGTGTGGGTATCACGAACTACTGAAAAGGAAAATAAATTTTATTTTTACGTTGTAGTTTTAAATTCGTTGTAAACTAGTTTGAATACACAGAAAATTGCAGAGACTATTATGAGAAACATTTGAGTTGAGTTGTAATATCTTGCCATGTTTTTTTCCGTGTTTGTTTTAAAGAAATGAAACACTGAAGACACAGTTCTCTGGGTCTCCAGAGATAATACTATCTTAAATTTGGTGTTTATCATTCCTGTGTATTTCTATGCCACCACTGTATTTATATGTACTCATAAACATTATAAATATCATTCTGTGTGTTTTCAATTTTTATGTAAATGTTACCATCCACACAATGTGTATTGTTTTGCAAGTTGCTTTTACAACCTCAGTCGTTTCGGAGGTTTATTCATGTTGATATAAGTAGCTCTGGTTTATTTATTTGAATCACTTTATTGTATTCGATTGCATCTCTACAGCAATCAATTTATAAAATTATTGGCTGATTTCAGTTTTTTACTCATGGTAGCAAATGTTACGATGACAATTTTAAAACAAATTTATTTAGGTATAACTTGCATACCAAATAGTTTACCGACTTTAAGTGTACAAATTTAGTGACTGTTAGTAAATTTACCAGGTCGTGCCACTATTACTATAATTCAGGTTTCAAATATTTTGCTTTCATTCCAATAAGGCTCCATGCCTGTTTACCATAAATTCCCAGACTCAGGACAGCCAGGCAACTGCGATTGCATTTTCTGTGCAGTGATCATCCTTACACGGGTCTCTCTGTGCTCATGTGCAAGAGTTTCTCCCGTGAAGGGTGGCATTGCAAAGGCCATGAGCATGCGTATTTCGATTCTCGAATTTTGCCTTGTTTTCCTCGTGTGGTTGAATCAATTTACACTCTTACCAGTGGTGTGTACACTTTTTCTTTGCCTATGTTCTTTAATTTTGTTCTTTTCCTTGCCAGTCTGATTTGTGTGATCGTTTTGTTGTTTTAATTTGCATTTTCCTAATTTCTCTCTTTTGGTGCTTATTGACTTTTTGAATTTCCTCTTCTATAAACTGCCTGTTCGTATTCTTTGCTCGCCTTCTAATGCATTGTCCTTTCCTACTGGTGTGTAGCCGTCCTTACGTATATGTGTGTGTGTATAATAATAATTTTTTTTCCATTACATGCTTTGGAAATATCTTCTCCAAATCTGTGGCTTACTTCAACTTTAGGGATTTTTGTTGAAAAAAGTTGTACTTTTTTGGGGGGGGCTGTGCTGGATCTTCGGTACGGCCTGTGGGCTTCTCCAGCTGCATCGCTTGGGTTTAGCTGCCCCACCGCCTGTGGCATCTTAGTTCCCCAACTAGGGATTGTACTCTTGTCCCCTGAGTTGGAAAAATCAGATTCTTTACCACTGGACCACCAGGGAAGTTCCGAAAGTTGTACATGATTATGTAGTCAGATTTATCAACAGTTTGATAAGTGTGTGTGAGTTTTGCATCTTATAAGAAACGTTTTCCTACCCTGAGATCACCAAAATATCTTTCTATATTTTCTTCTAAAAGTTTTAAAACTTTACATTTCACTATAGATTTTCTTTTTCTTTTTTTTTTCTCTTTAGGTCTGCAATCCACCTGTACTTGGTTTTTGTGTGTGGCGAGGAATTTTTTTTCTCCATATAGACTCCTTTTCCTCTTTCAAACCACACCCCATGTCGAGTTTCGGTTCCTGGGCCTCTCTAGCCTGCTCCTCTGGGCCCGTGCCTATTAGCATCTCCGTTATTACAGCTTGAGAGCAAGTCCCGATATTTGGAATGTTACCAAGCTCTGCAAGGGCACAGATCCATGACCATTGTACTAACTTCTGTATTCCCAGCAGCTAAAGCTCTGGTACATAGTAGGTGTTCGATAAGGATTTATTGGATGAATGAATGGTGGCAGGGCAAGTCTCTTTTCTCCTTTTTCTTCAGGAGAGTCTTCGCTATCTTTGGTTCTTAGTTCTGGATAAATGTTGAGATCAGCTTGTCAAGTCCCACAGAAAAGCTTAATGGAAATTTTATCAGAATTGCTTTGAATTGACAGACTTCTAGAATAGTTCATGGAGGACTGAATCTTTCCATCTAGGAACATGGCATGTATCTAGACTTACTTATGTTGTCTTTTATTTCCTTCAGTAATAATTTGCAATTTTCTCTACAAAGGTATGGGTGCATATGCTATTGAAATTATTCCTGAACACCTTGTAGTCTTTATTGTTATTAGAAATGGATTCTTTTTTCTTTCGATTTTCCCATAGTCTATTCTTTTTTTCCCCCATAGTCTATTCTTGGTGTATTTATTTTTGTATAAATAAATCTTGAATTCCTTGAATGCTTTGTTGACATCTATTGCAAAGATTCAATTTTCCCCTTTAGTTGGTTCATGTGTATTTCTTTCTTTATTTATTTGGCCACACCACATGGCTGGTGGGAAGTTAATTCCCTGACCAGTGTCCCCTGGTTCACCAAGTTAGAAAGTCACCAAATCCTAAGGACTGGCCAGCCAGGGACTTCCCATGTGAGTTTCTTTTATAATATTAATGTTGAGTCATCTCTGCATATGGGAGAAGCCGGTTAATTTTGTCCGTTAACTGTGGAGCAGTGTGGAAGTTTCTGTAGTGATGGAAATGTTCTGCTTTGTTTAAGAGAGTAGTTACTACCCATGTGTGGCTACCGAGTGTTTGAAATGTGGCTAGTGCGGCCGAGGAAGTGAACTTTAAATTTTGTTTTGTTTGCTAATTTAATTCTAAATGTAAGTGGCCACAAGTGGCTCACAGCTGCTGTCCTGCACAAAGTCCATTTGTGAGCCTGATGCTGGCCAGCTTGTGATGCTCCTCGGGGTTTATCTCTTGTGTTCTCCCTTGAATGGGCTTTTCGGGAAATGTGATAAAGACTATGTGAGACCATTGCTTCCCCTGTCCTTGTTCAGTCACTCAGTTGTGTCTGACTCTTTGTGACCCCACAGATTGCAACACACCAGACTTCCCTGTCCTTTACTCTTTCCTGGAGCTTGCTCAAATTCTTGTCCATTGAGTCGGTGATGCCACCCAACCATTTCATCTTCTGTCACCCCCTTTGCCTCCTGCTCTCAATCTTTCTCAGCATCAAGATATTTTCCAAGGAGTTGGGCTTTCTGTGGGCAAATATAAAAAGGCAGCTGAACCCAAATTGTGACGCAGTGAAAAGTCATATGATGGCCAGAGCAGCCTCCACCCTACACTTTTATGCTTCAGGAAGGGGAAGCAAGCTTCTTCTCACAAGCAGGGGAACGGTGCCCACCACACGGTACCAGATGGACAACGCAGATGTCCATATCCTGAGTGCAATGCCTTAACGCTAAGCGTTCTTGGGAAAATACTGCGCACGTGTACTCCACTGTTGAGGGGTTGCATACTCACTATAGACAATAAGGGGATACAGAAAAATGACCAGGGAAAAAAATCAAACCAACTGCATAACATTTTGGTGTATTTCCTTCTGGTATGCTCTCAGTAGTTTTTGCTGCTATTGTTGGTTTGCAGATACGTACTTGAGATCATCCTCCAGATACAACCAAAAATTGTATTCTTTCCTATAATATAACGAGCGATTTCTCATCTTATTACATGCTTTGTAAACATCATCTGTTAGACTATAATTTTCTTTACTGCACATTATTTATTTGTCTCTTGCTATCAATATACATATCTTTGACATAAAACTTTTATGTCCGTTGAATTACTAGGTGCAAGCTAAGAGATAGATATGCTGAGGCCTATTGTCCAGTTCCTGGAGAAGGAAATGGCAACCCGCTCCAACCTATCGTGGAAATCCCATGGACACAGGAGCCTGACAGGCTACAGTCCATGGGGTTGCAAAGAATTGGACATGACTGAGAGACTAAGCAAAGCTGTCTTGAGGCCCTGCAGAGGGATAATAAATATTACTATTACTCTTGTTGTTATTAGGCTTTAATGAGCAACTAAAGGCTGGGTGGGAGGCCTCTTGCTAAAAGCCTTTATCTTCTGCAGTGGAAAAACTGACACAGCTGAAGAGTAGATTGAGGACCTGATAGACACAGAACTCCTCAGCCAAGGCAGGTCTGTCAGGCTGCTAAGGGCATCGCCCTGGCTGGGAACACGTGACCCGTGAGCACGTGATGGGGACATCTGGACTGCTGCCTCCGAGGATGTTGGCTCCGCAGATTCCCCAAGCCACGGAACTGGCGGAAGTGGCCCCTTGCCAGGAAGAGGTGGCCCTGCCCTGTGTGGGAAGATGCTGCAGGGTGGCAGGAGGGCCCCTCGGAGCTGCCCACATCTCCTCTCCTGGCTGCCAGTTCGATTTCAGCGCAGACTGTATCTGATCAAGGAGAAAAATGATTATATTCCCAAAGAGCTGGGAGAATCAGAAAGCATTACAGACAGGAGACAGGGCATCTCTCAGAATTGAATTTTGAGGGCCTTGATCAAAGAGGGATAGAATATAAGATTGGATAAGCAAGAATTCATCGATTTGGGGTGCATTATTGGACATGGGGTTTAACACCCTGGTGAGGCCTCCAGAGGTGGGGAAAACTGCTGAGGTGGCTGTTTGAGGCTGAAGCGTGGCAGCCAGCAGTGAGTGAGGTGAACAGGCCTGAGTTGCCCTAACAGATGCTAAAAGGGTGGCACAGAGCAGGGCTCATTAATGTCCATTTCCATCCCTGGGTCGGGAAGATCCCCTGGAGGAGGCACAGTGACCCACTCCAGTATCTTTGCCTGGAGAATCGCATGGGCAGTGCAGCCTGGTGGGCTACAGCCCATAGGGTCACAGAGAGTTGGACACGAATGAAAAGACTTAGCACACACACATGTTACTGGGCTTTGATGATGGGGAGACAAGTGACCAAGCAGAACTGTCCATTATGGGCTCCACCAGACCCCTCAAGTCATGGGGTTGAATGAACCACCATCAGTTCATTTTAGGTTGGAGATGGTCCACCCAGAATCAAGCCCAAGCAGGATCAGATGCACACAGGGCTGGGAAACGAGGGCTGAAGAAGAAGTGGCTGCACTTGCCAAGACCACTATTGACACTGGGGGTTGTGGGCTTCTCTTTCCCCCAACTTTGGGCTCTGCAGGGCCAGAAATGGGGAGCCTTCTTGCCAGAGTGCACGGCCAGGCCCACTGAACTACAGATACCGTGGTTGCACCCGCAACCCTTAGGTCCGGCAACCAGCGCGTGAGGGTCTTGGTCACGGTCATTGGGAGGAGGCCGGGCTGCTTCTTAAAAAATGGGGACAGGGAGGCATAGTGAGGAGCCCAGGTGATTGGCTTGGTCTCCGGCTACCTGCCTCCCTGTGGGTCTTAGTAGACAGTGTTGTCCTGGGCCATGCAGGTGGTGGTTGGCCGGACTCAGAACCTTCAGGGAACAAGGTTTGGGTTACATCCAGGATGCCCCAAAGACCAGCGGAGGGAGAGGGGAAACTGGAATGGGCAGAGGACGAGGCAGGCAGTGAGTATGAGCTGTGGCCCCGAGACCAGACGCAGTGACGGGAGCTGGAGTCGGACCACCTCCCTCCCTCCACAGGAAGAGGCCCACAGACCCCTGGAGGCATTGTTCCCTAGACCCACGTGGAGAGATGAGGTAGATCCATGAGGCATGTGGCTGGACCGTGACAGCCACGAACACGGACCAGCCAGACATCCCGCTGCCACAAGGCCCCAGCTGCTGCCCCCTGTGGATCCATCATGGCATCTCTGCTGAGGCTTCCAGCCACTGATGGAGCCCAGGGGTGCCGAGTGAGGCCCATTCCATGCAGACATGGGCTCTTCTGCTTTCCTTGGATGGGTTGCTAGAGCTGATGACTCCCCACCACCCTGGCTGGAAGGAACTGCGTTCGATGTGTGCTGGGGTCCCAATCTGTCTGCCCAGTCCTTTGCCTCTCCCCCTGCAACCCTGGGGCTCAGGCCCACCTCCAGCTCTACAGGCTACCCCCCCCTCATCTCGCCTCTCTAATCTCGCCTCACCGTGTCTACTTCCTGGAGGCTGAGAACGAACAGAGAGGCCCTTCGGATTTAAAGCCTTCACTGCTGTCTCAAGGGGTTTAGGGGCTACAGAGAAGTTTAAAAATGTTTAGAACAAAAGGCAGCCTTAAAAAAAAACAGCTATGGAAACGCAGCATATTGTGCTCATTTTTTCTTATTTGCCACAGATCGCTGAAGGAGCCAGCGTGGGCTGGGAGTAGTTTGAAGTCTGGGCAAGGGAGCCACCGGAATAAGCATCCCTCTTCAGGGCTCTCCTGTTTCCCTGGCTCTGTTGCTGCTTCTCCCGATGAGCCGCAGACTCAGTGTGTATGCTCACGCTGTGTGCTCACGTTGTGTGTAGTCGTGAGTTTTTCTTTCTTTTTTTTTTTTCCATTAGTGCTTTGTGAAGAGGGGTAGGGATGGGACGCACACAAGGTTAAATGCCTTAGCCAAGCCAATGTAGGTGGTCGGCAAAGGCCCACTGCTAGGGGGACTTCGTTCTCAGGCACTGGAGGTGATGGCTTCATGTGGACTTTCAAGCAGCGCCTTCAGAGGTGTGGAGGAGCCCAGACCCCTCCGTGGAGCTGTTGCTTCCTCACTCCATGTCCGTTTCCTGTGATCAGCATTCTAGGTGCTTTTGAAGCCTTCTGGACCACGTCTGTGCTGTCTTGTGGAATTCATCACAGCCTTAATCCTCTGCTTGAAGAGTTGCTTTTGAACTCTGGAAATATCAGCCCTGTCAGAAACTACTTCTGAAGGGAAAACTGAAAACAGCTTAAACTCCTCTCGCTAAAGTTCTTTCCGGGTGAGCAATGTTTTCAAGTCAAAATCGTTCCCTTATAATTACGCCCCTGTGCGCATTCGTGCTTTTCTGCTGCTCCACTTCCATTCTGTTTATTCAGCAGTCAGGAGTCGTGCCGCCTGGAGCTGGGCGGGTGGAAGATGTTCTCGTGATGTGCTTAGAAAGCAAGAGAGGGGGGTGCACGGGGAGAAGCCACGCGTGTGCTGAGTCCCTCACCCCAGCTCAGCGGTCAAGGAGGGAGGCATCCTTCTGAGATAGCCTCGCTCTCCCCTCGTTGTTAAAGAGAACATTGAGAGACAGCGAGAAAGAAGCAACACCGCGTCAGATTTAGGTATCCGTCCAGCTTAGTATCAGCGGGCGCTGAGCAAATCAAGAAGCAAGGCGTATAGGATCAGAGAGCCCCTCTCCAGCCTTACAGATGCGGTGACCCCAGAGCGGTTCCCTTGCCCGTTTCCCTTTCCACCCGCCTCAGTCTTAGAACCGAAACCCGCTTTAAAGAGACTGACAGCTGAGTTTTGGAGCACTCTCCAGCACGTCTTGACCGCTGAGGTTCTCCACTGTTTCACAGAAGCAGAAACCAGAAAAGCCAGTTCACAGTTCTTCAGTAAAGGAAACGGTTGCTGACATTTAGAAGTGTATTTTTGGGACTTCCCTGGCGGTCCAGTGGTTAAGACTCCATGCTTCCGTTGCAGGGGGCCCCAGTACGATCCCTGGTTGGGGAACTAAGATTCTGCATGATACATGGCAGAGCCGAAACAAAACAACCCAAAAAACTACTAGAACTTGAGTTTGAGTACAGGTTACTAAGGGAAGAAGATGAAGTTAAGATATGACAAGACCACTCTCAAAGCAGGCACGTGACAGGCAGTGCAGGAACGTGAGAGGGCCCCAGGGCCAGGTGGGCTCAGTGGAGACCGTAACGCTGGGCCTGTGTCTCTAGAACCAGAATAAGCCTCGGCACGTAGGACTGCGTGTTTCGAATGAATAAAAAAGAAACTTCTAAAGTAAGGTTTAACTCAGTAGAAGCATCTGATGGTTGTTGAGAAGTGTCATCATAAAATGTACATAGAGAGTATAACCAGAGGTATTAATTTTATGTACAAGAAAATTACTAGAATTAAATAGTTTAATGAAAAGGCAGTCACCCTGGGAGGATGTCTGTCTGTTCTGCAGAATTCGAGCTGCCAGAGGCTGTGCCCTGGGGCTGCCCGCCCCGACGCTGCGTCCCTTTGTGGGACACCAGCTGCGTGGGACTGAACACCAGGACAGGCCAGCCCTTTCCTCCCTCGCAACGGACAGCTCTTACGAGGGACCAGGGGAACCAAGGTCCTAAGACAGCGCTGATCCTGGGAGTACAGTTCACCAGCCGCTTCCACGGTGTGTTCACAGGTGCTGATCTCGTGCTGAGCTCCCGAGAACGAATGAGGACACGACGCTGCTCAGCACAGGTTGTTTCTCATCTTTCTCAGCATTAATTCAATGGTGTCCGTGGGTTGAGAAGAACCCCAACCAGGTATCTTGGTCACCTGATAGACGGCGACAGCTTTCAGAGAAACTGGTATATTTAAAACACAAGTTAGCGACAGTATCGATAATGGAAATTCTCACATAGAATGATGTCTGTGAGTCCTCAGCTTCAGATGTGACAAGGTACCACCTTATACCTGACCATTATAGGAGGGCACTTAGCTGGTACTTGTATTTCTGCTTTTCCCCTTATTTGTCTTTCTCACCAGTGTTTGTTCATTACTTTTCACCTCAAAGTATTAAAATGCATTAGCGGTTTCCTCCCCTAAAGTTTCTTTTAAGACACATTCATTATTTTAAGTTAATATGTTTTTTTTAATACAATGAAGTGGACTCACATAAATTGTGTGAATTTTATATAGAAAGTTCCCAATTTTTAAATGAGTTTTGACAAATGGATACATTTGAACGGACTCATTGGGAAAGACCCTGATGCTGGGAAAGACTGAAGGCTGGAGGAGAAGGGAATGGATGATTTAGGATGAGATGGTTGGATGGCATCACCGACTTGATGGATGTGAGTTTGAGCAGGGTCCAGGAGTTGGTGATGGACAGGGGAGCCTGGTGTGCTGCAGTCCATGGGGTTGCAGAGTCGGACACGACTGAGTGCCTGAACTGACTGTCTGGCTTCTTTCACTCACTGAACACAGGTGTGATTCATCTCCCTATGGTGTCAGTATTTGTTCCTTTTAAATCATCCCGATGTGTAGATAGATGACATCCGTTTGTCCCTTCACCTACTGATGGGTGTGTGGGTTGTTCCCAGTCTGGGGCTGTCATGAATAATTCTGCTGTCAACATTTACGTTCAAGTCTTTATATGGACTTCCATTTTCATCTCCTTGGGCAAGTTAGCCCCAAAGCTTCCATGGCTCATTATTGTTTATCACATTAAGTATACTCTCAATCATCAACAGAAAGGTCCAAATTATCTTTCTTGTCTCATCTTCCCAACCTGTACTTACCTTTCAGCCAAGCGAGGTTCCCTGCAGATGTCTGCAGTCTCTGCAGCTTTTAGATTCCTACCGGAGTGTGTATTTGGAATGACTTCTCACCTCTGCCAGATTCTCACCTGCCATGAATCCCATTTCAAATGCCTCCCTTTCATAAGCTGTCCTTGAATTGACCAGTAGAAGTCATCTCTCCCATCCCTGAACCTTGAGCCCCTCTGTACAGCACTTGCCTTATAATTATAGTCGATTCTCCTTATTTAAGGTAGTTGTTTAAGGTAGTTGTGTTCTTTGAAGTCTTCACAAACACTGAAACTGTCAATACGAAATCGCTGCTCCTAGAGGAATACAGGGTTAGGTTCCCATGAGGAACTGGTCACAGTGTTTTCATCAACCAATCAGCATGTGACCTTGTTTTTGCTATGTGTTTTTCATATATATGCTTGGCTTGTTGACGTCAACCTCCCTGGTAGCAGCACTGTTTGACTCGCTCATGGCTGGATGAAACTTGCCTGACACACCGTCTTCTTTACAAGCACACGCTGGGCTTGAACTCAGGAACACTAGACAGCATTATGTTTGAGGGGTCACTGTAAACAATAGAAAGCACAAAAATGCAAAGCCTGGGGCACTAAATAGTCTGTAAAAAAAAGGACAGGCGTTTGTAGTAGGAGAGCTGAGACAAGAAGGCGGGGTCCTCGCGGTGGCTGTCTGACCGGAGCCTGAGCGTCACGAGGCCCAGCACTGTCACCGTTCTGTCCATGCCTGTGAATGACTATCGTGAGGAGGCAAATCCACAAATGAAAAACAGTGAATTCATTTTGGTTGTGGTTGCACTGGGGTCTAGGTCTTCGCTGCCACGCCTGGGCTCTAGGGTCTGCGGGTTTCAGCAGCCCTGGCTCGTGGGCTTAGTTGCTCTGCCGTAGGGGTATCTTCTTTGGACCAGGGATCGAAGCTGTTGTCCCCTGTGTTGGCAGGAGGATCCCATCCACTGTACAACCAGGGAGTCCCCCAGTTCACAAATTTTATGGAATTCTGAGAATAACAAGGATTGACTGTACTTATTTCCCTCCTATAAGCTCTGAGGTGGAGACTTTATCTGCCATGCTAACACAATGCCTTGCCTATGGGAGGAATGTGATATTGAGATGCACTCAGTGGGGACATGATAGAAAAATAAAGTTACCCGAGGTTACCAAATTTATCAGGTCACTTAAAATTCATTGTACACTTCGGTGTGCCAGACTCACGTGGGGAGCAGGTACATACTGAAACCAAACAAAAGATCCTGTCCTCACTCGTAGGAATCAGATTAGGAAGACGAGCAAAAGGCGGAGTAGCAGAAGTTCAAATGTGAAACTCCTCCTCGTGGAAAGAAGATGTCAGGGATTGAGAGCTGGAATAAATAACAGTAATACAAATTGCTCTGCAGCTCCCTGGAGAGCCTGAGGCAGCACACTGCAGTGGTAAAAGCGCGGCTAGAGACTGCTTGGTTTTTCATATTGGCCAGGACTTTTAATATTGGCTCAGACTTGATAAAGTGTCTGCCTACAGTGTGGGAGACCTGGGTTCAATCCCCGGGTCGGGAAGATCTCCTGGAGAAGGAAATGGCAACCCACTCCAGTATTCTTGCCTAGAAAATCCCATGGATGGAGGAGTCTGGCAGGCTACAGTCCATGGGGTTGCAAAGAGCTGGACATGACTGGGCAACTTCACTTTCATGAGTCCTGTTAGCTTTGGGAGAGTTACTTAACCTCTCTTTGCCTCAGTTCTTCTTTTGTAAATGGAAATATCATGTCATCTGCCTCTTTAGGTTGTTATGAGGACCACATGAGTTAATATTTGAGAAGCATATAGAAAGTGAAAGAAAGTGAAAGTCATGTCCGACTCTTTGTGACCCCAGGGACTATACAGTCCATGGGATTCTCCAGGCCAGAATACTGGAGTGGGTAGCCATTCCCTTCTCCAGGGGATCTTTGCAACCTAGGGATCAAACCTAGGTCTTCTACATTGTGGGTGGATTCTTTACCAGCTGAGCCACCAGGGAAGCCCAGGAATACTGGAGCCTGTCCCTTCTCCAGCAGATCTTCCCAACTCAGAAATTGAACTGGGGTCTCCTGAGTTGCAGGCAAATTCTTTACCAACTGAACTATCAGGGAAGCCCTGAAAAGCATTTAGAACAGTGCCTAATAATGTAGTAAAAAGCAGGTGTTAACTGTTTTTTTTTAAAACTACACAGTGCCCAGACTATTTGCTGAAGAAGCAAACCTTATCAGATCAGTGCGACTCTCTTTTTTAAGAGAAACAGGGAAGTGCAATGTGAGGTACGTATGTCTGTTTGGCATTTCATTATCAAGCCAGTAAATGCAAGCAGCGGAGTTCGAGGATGTGAGATATTCTGAGATGATTCCAAGGACTGAGTCATGCTTGGTCCTGAGGCTACGAATCACCACCCCATGCTGCTAGTCTCCTGGTGGGTCACGTATAGACCTCCAGAGAAAATGCTTAGGACGTAGAGTAGGATGAATTCAGGATGGATGGTTAACAGTTAACTAATCTAAAATGTTAGAAAACAATGAGTCTATAAAAGCAGTAGAGGGAATTCCCTGGTGGTCCAGTGGTTAGGACTCAGCACTTTTCACTGCCATGGGTGCGGATTCGATCCCTGGTTGGGGAAGTTCTGCATGCCCCTCGGTGTGACCAAAGCACGCATGCGTTAGAAGGAAGGATGTAACAAAAACCAGAGTGTGTAACTGGATAGCACAATTCTGAGGTCAACTAGGTCCATGAAACGGTCCTGAACAGCACAGCCAGAGAGAGAGAGAGCTGTGTAACAAACGCCGTGGGAGGAGACCTCCAACAAGCCCCCAGCATGCAGGCAACGCATAGGACGGGCAAGCGCCAGGAAACACGCATTAAGCCCATTTTCTGAATGAAGATGCCAAAGGCTCTATGTCCACTTATAATTGTTAAAGCGTATAGTAGAGCAACCTGGGGCCTTAGCGAATGAAAACAGATTGTACAGGAAAAACTGAAGGCTGTACAAGGAATAACTGAAGGTCACTCTTCTGTTTACAGGAGACAGCTGGTGTTACTAAATTGCATTTTTTGAGAATGGAAGGGTATTGTTTCCTCTATTTGCTTGTAGAGATCTGAGAAAATAGAACCAATGACTCAGTATATTAATCAAATCTTTTTACTTGCGGACTCATGATTACGTAAAAACGCCATGAAATATGAAAGGTTTATACAGCACTAAGGGTCTTAAGATTTCTGCCCTGTAGCAAACATAGATGCCACAGCACACCTGCTCAGAGGGAATAAATGACTATTGGCTAAAGGTTTTCAGTGAGTCCTGCTGATTCTTTTAAAATATTTTTCCTCTTTTATTTTTTAAATTATGGAAGTATGATAAGACATTTATAGGAGACCTGGAAAATACAGAAAAAGTTACATATACTTCCATTATATATTACAACTGCGGCTTAAGTCCTGCTTATTATTTCACTTGTCTTAGAACCTGGGGGCCATTTGTTTCAGTAATATGAAATCAGTGCTTTTAACTATGGTATGTTAATGGTTGTGAACAGTAGAAGAGAATAAAATTGTGGTTAATGAAGAAATACAGGTGACAAGTTTAAAAAACTTTGTTGTATGTTTCTGCTATTCAATAGTAATATAGTTATGCTTTGGGATATTGAATCTGGCGCTTCAGTGAAACAGTCTGTGGAATAATTCTATTAAAACTCAAAAAGTCAATGTGATCCCTATCAAATTACCAATGGCACTTTTTACAGAACTAGAACAAAACATTTCACAATTCACGTGGAAACATAAAAGACCCTGGAATAGCCAAAGCCGTAGAGCTGGAGGAATCAACCTTCCTGACTTCAGATTGTACTATAAAAGGTCATCAAGACAGTATGGTACTGGCACAAAAGCAGAAACGCAGACCAATGGCACAAGATACAAAGCTCAGAAATAAACCCATGCACCTCTAGTTACCTTATTTTTGACAAAGGAGGCAAGAATATACAATAGGGTAAAGACAGCCTCTTCAATAGATGGTGCTGGGAAAACTGGACAGCTACATGTAAAAGAATGAAATTAGAACACTTCCTAGCTGTACACAAAGATAAACTCAAAATGGATTAAAGACCTAAATGTAAGACCAGAAACTATAAATCTCTTAGAGGAAAACAGAGGCAGAACAGTCGATGACATAAATCAAAGCAAGATGCTCTATGACCTGCCTCCTAGAGTAATGGAAATAAAAACAAAAGGAAACAATGGGACCTGATGAAACTTAAGAGCTTTTGCACAGCAAAGGAAGCTATCAGCAAGGTGAAAAGACAGTGCTCAGAATGGGAGAAAATAATAGCAAATGAAACAGCTGACAAAGAATTAATTTCCAAAATATACAAGTAGCTCATACAATGCAATACCAGAAAAACAAACAACCCAATCAAAAAGTGGGAAAAAGACCTAAACAGAGATTTCTCCAAAGAAGACATGCAGATGGCTAACAAACACATGAAAAGATGCTCAACATCACTCATTATCAGAGAAATGCAAATCAAAACCACAGTGAGATATCACCTTACACCTGTCAGAATGGCCATCATCAAAAAATCTACAAACAGTAAGAGCTGGAGAGGGTGTGGAGAAAAGGGAATGCTCTTGCACCCTTGGTGGGAATGTAAAGTGATACAGCCACGATGGAAGACAGTTTGGAGATTCCTTAAAATCTCGGAATAAAACCACTATATGACCCAGCAATCCCACTCCTAGGCATATACCCCAAGGAAACCCAAATTGAAAAAGACATATGTACTCCATTGTTCGTTGCAGCACTATTTACGATAGTTAGAACATGGAAGCAACCTAGATGTCCACTGACAGATGAATGGATAAAGAAGTTGTGGTACGTATACACAATGGAATATTCAGTTCAGTTCAGTTCAGTCACTCAGTCGTGTCCAACTCTTTGTGACCCAATGAATCACAGCATGCCAGGCCTCCCTGTCTATCACCAACTTCCAGAGTTTACCCAAACTCATGTGCACTGAGTCAGTGATGCCATCCAGCCATCTCATCCTCTGTAAGTCTCCTTCTCTTCCTGCCCTCAATCCCTCCCAGCATCAGGGTCTCTTCCAAAGAGTCAACTCTTCACATGAGATGGCCAAAGTATTGGAATTTCAGCTTTAGCATCAGTCCTTCCAGTGACACCCAGGACTGATCTCCTTTAGAATGAACTGATTGGATCTCCTTGCAGTTCAAGGGACTCTCAAGAGTCTTCTCCAACACTACAGTTCAAAGCATCAATTTTTCGGTGTTCAGCTTTCTTCACAGTCCAACTCTCACATGCATACATGACCACTGGAAAAACCATAGGCTTGACTAGACAGACCTTTGTTGGCAAAGTAATGTCTCTGCTTTTGAATATGCTATCTAGGTTGGTCATAACTTTCCTTCCAAGGAGTAAGCATCTTTTAAATTCATACTCAGCCATAAAAAGGAACACATTTGAATTTGTTCTAATGAGGTGGATAAACCTAGAACCTATCATACAGAGTGAAGTAAGTCAGAAAGATAAATATTGTATTCTAACGCATATATACAGAATCTAGAAAAATAGTACTGAAGAACTTATTTGCAGGGCAGCAGATGGTGACTGCAGCCATGAAATTAAAAGATGCTTACTCCCTGGAAGAAAAGTTATGACCAACCTAGATAGCATATTCAAAAGCAGAGACATTACTTTGCCAACAAAGGTTTTCCGGTGGTCATGTATGGATGTGAGAGTTGGACTGTGAAGAAAGCTGAGGGCTGAAGAATTGGTGCTTTTGAACTGTGGTGTTGAAGACTCTTGAGAGTCCCTTGGACTGCAAGGAGATCCAACCAGTCCATTCTGAAGGAGATCGGCCCTGGAATTTCTTTGGAAGGAATGATGCTAAAGCTGAAACTCCAGTACTTTGGCCATGTCATGTGAAGAGTTGACTCATTGGAAAAGGCGCTGATGCTGGGAGGGATTGGGGGCAGGAGGAGAAGGGGACGACAAAGGATGAGATGGCTGGATGGCATCACTGACTCGATGGGCGTGAGTCTGAGTGAACTCTGGGAGATGGTGATGGACAGGGAGGCCTGGTGTGCTGCGACTCATGGGGTAGCAAACAGTCAGACACGACTGAGCGACTGAACTGAACTGAACTGAACTGAACTGAATGGAGAAACAGACATAGAGAATAGACTTATGGACATAGGGAGAGGGGAGGAGAGGGTGAGATGTATGGAGAGTAACATGGAAACTTACATTACCGTATATAAAACAGATAGCTAATGGGAATATGCTGTATGGCTCAGGAAACTCAAACAGGGGCTCTGTATCAATCTAGAGGGGTGGAATGGGGTGGGAGATGGGAGAAAGGTTCAAAAGGGAGTGGATATATGTATACCTATGGCTGATTCATGTTTGAGGTTTGACAGAAAACAAAATTCTGTAAAGCAATTATCCTTCAAAAAAAGAATATCCTTTAAAAAAATAAAAAAATCAGAAAGCAAACAAAAACTCAAAATGGTAGTAATTTTGACTTCAAGTTGACTCACGTCATAAAATGTACACATTTCATGGCACCCATCACACAGAAAATGTCTTGGTTATACACGCCCTAGTCACAAGCACACTCCTAGTCCCTGCTCTCTACTATCGTTCCTGTAGTTAAGTCTGCCTTTCCATCCCCCTCTTGGGAAAGGGGAAGAGAGTGATCACACATTTCACATTCAACTTTTGTCTTCTCTAGACCAATTTTCCCGGAAAAATATTCTCCCACATTCCTCTCTGCTTCAGTAGTTCAAAAAAAAAAAAAAAAAAAATTGATCCTTGTTATGTTTAAGAATAATCACGCAAACATCTAAAAAAAGACATAATTAAAGCTCTAAAGTGAAATCAGAGGTAACAGAATCAGGAGACTCAATTTCAAATGCCAAATTTCTGAAGGTTCCAGAATATCCAGAGGTCTCGACTTCTCCATCGTCTTCCAGAAATGCATGTTGAGAGTTGAAACGTTCTCACTTAACTTAGTCCTCAAGGATCATTATCACCATCAATTACTGACTTCGTATGCATAGCGGTGTTGACCGTGTGGACCCAAAAGGGGTGTCACAATACCTACCGTCAGTGTGTAAATGGAGAGGTCAAAGCAGCAATGAACACCACGTGGGCAGAAAATTATACAAGTGTTATGAGAAGGTGTAGTTTGGAAAGTTCTCCTAGCCTTGTCCTGATGCTTGAAGGGTTAAACTTAAGTAAGACTGGGGGAATGGGATGGACAAAGGTACATGGTGGGGCGGCGGGGAGTGCAAGATCTCTTACAGTAAGTGGTTAAGCCAGCTGAGTTGTAAAGGGTATTCTATTGGAAAGTAAAACCATCCTGATAAGACTACAGAATCTTTCAAGTCAGCCCAGTTAGCAATGGGGAAATAGTTGACATTTCTGAAGAGAACATGGATAGGACGTTTTCTCTTTATTCTAGCTGCAGCATGCAAGGTAAAAGGAAGCTGGACGCGGAACCACTTAGATCAGTGTGAAAGGCGTAAGCCTACTAGCAACTAGTTGGTGCTTTCTCAGGTGGGAGTGTTTTTTCCTTTTTAAAATCTCTGGAAAACATTTCCCCAGTGAAGATACTGCAGTACTTACTTATTCAGTGTGCTATGAGTATCAATAAACAGTTTTGGAATGTGGATCAGTAAAGTTGTGATGGTTCTATTATTTAAGTCGTCTCTTGGTATCCTCCTGACCCCATACCCAAATCTGGATGTTCAAGCCCCTTATATAAAAAGGCATAGTATTTAGTATGTCTGAAGTCATCTCTGATTCTTACAATACCTCATACAATGTAAATAGTTGCTGATACACAATAAATTCAAGTTTTGACTTCTGAAACTTTTTTCCTGAGTATATTTGATCTATAGTTGCTTAAATCTGAAGATATAGAACCTGTAGGTATGGAGTGCTGAGTGCAGTTGCGATCAAGGGAAGGATGCATTCCCCCCCCTCAGAAAAGGGGTGGGGGGAAGGGGTGAAGAAGGGGATCTGTAAAGAGTAGCTGGAATGAAGTGGACTTTGGGTCAATTTTAGGGTTAAAACAAATATGCAGATGTGCAAACACTGGGCTAAGTCATTTGAAGAAAGTATTTATTTTCCTAGAGAAATAATTTGTTATTCTCCATCATAAAAAGTACATTCTTTAGAGAGCTGGACATGTATAAACAGACTTGATCTTCAGGTCAGCCTTGAAACCTTTGCAAAGCAATAAATCTTTTGACATCAAAAGAGGGACAGAATTTCGATCACAGTGACTGAAATACCACACTCTGAAAGACTGAGATGTTTGGAGGCCAACTCAAAGAAATAAATAAGTCAAATCACCATTCTGTTTGTTAATACTGTTGAGAAAAATGTTTCAAAACCCATTTATACAGAAACATAACCCACTGCCTTAGGATAACCTGGTTCCTAGCGAGAGAAGAGGTTGGCTCTGATGGACTCACATTAGGCCCCTCAACACCCCTGTGAGGAGCATTTTAATATAATTAATATGTCTACATTAATATAATCTTCCTTTAACAAGGTAAGGAGTGAAAAGCAAGTGACTATCCCAAGATCACAGAGTAAATCCAGGGAGATGCCCAATTGGATTGCAGCTGTCCCAACTTTTCAAGACTTGAGGGGGTCTAGCTGTGGAACAAGGTGGCAGTACTAAGAAAGCAGTTGCTTTCCCTTCTTAAATAACTAAGTAAATAAATGAACTATTATACTGTTAACATAGCAACTCTATTTTTGAATCTATAACATGGAAAAAACTTAATAGTTGCGAAGACAGTGCATAACCAAGCATTTTTGATGATTAACTACACTCCCTGGGAAAAAAAAGACAAGAACAAAAAACATGGAACAGCCTAGTACATATTGAGGGGGGACAATCCAATTTAGCAAATATAAAGCTACAAAATTGTGCTTTCTTTAGAGGAAATCTTTTCTCTCATTTGACTAGTTATGTTTTCAGATGGAAACAACAAAAATGAAATTGCAACCTTGAATCACTCAATCTTCAAGTAAAATGGATATAATTATAGCTTCTAAAAACTAGAGCCACAAAAAACCATGCTCACTTGTCATGGAGAAATGTAAGTATTTTGTAATATTATGTGTAAACTATACTAATGCCTAGCAAGCATACATTAAATCTGGAATGGCCTTTGGTGCCACTGCAGACATTATTTTCTAAGGCAGCATGACCATCTTCAATTACTCACAGGTTATTATATCTTTGACCATTTATTTCTTAAACTATCATTGTTCACTATAATTGCCTATTAACATTATATTGGGATACAGGAAACTGCTGAAATGTCAGTTAACTTTGCTATTTATACATGCTTTGATTAAATTACAAATTTAAAGCTAAGAACTAATACAGTTTGGGGCTATCATAGATATGATTTTAGGCACAATTCTCCAGTATTAAGCCAATTAACATTACACTGTAGCTTGATCCTTCTTGATCATTTTTTAAAAATGGAAAATTTAAAAGAAAAATAAATTTTCATTTTTCTACAAAAATTCTCAATACAGTGTGCATCTTCTTTATATAATGTACTAGCTATGATAGTAGATATTGGCCAATATTTTATTAAAAATAAAAGCTTTCCTGAGAGGGCCAGTTTACATGAGCTGCTAACTGCTCACCTCCCTTTTAAAAAATAAAGAATGTTAGCACCCACGTATGATCAGCAATGAGAAGTGAAGTCCGTTTTTCCATCTGAGGCTCATAGGACCTGTAATTCTATTTCACTGCAATAATTCTTGAAGGTGGTCTCTAGACCTCATGTTCCCTGGCAAAGAATATATATGTCCTACTAGGTTTAAAAGAGAAGGCAATGGCACCCCACTCCAGTACTCTTGCCTGGAGAATCCCATGGATGGATGAGCCTGGTAGGCTGTGGTCCATGGGGTTGCGAAGAGTCTGACACGACTGAGCGACTTCGCTTTCACTTTTCCCTTTCACGCACTGGAGAAGGAAATGGCAACCCACTCCAGTGTTCTTGCCTGGAGAATCCCAGGGACGGGGGAGCCCGGTGGGCTGCCGTCTATGGGGTTGCAGAGTCGGACACGACTGAAGCGACTTAGCAGCAGCAGCAGCAGGTTTAAAAGACCAACAACGGCAGACAAAGTTGCTCAGTCCTGTGCAACTCCTCTGAGACCCCATGGACTGTAGCCTGCCAGGTTCCTCCATCCATGGGATTCTCCAGGCAAGAATACCGGAGTGGGTAGCCATTCCCTTCTCCAGGGGATCTTCCTGACCCAGAGATCGAACTCTGGGCCTCCTGCATTGCAGGTGAATTCTTTACCGTCTGAGCCACCAGGGAAGCCATGGCAGGGCTTTAAGTTATGTCATAATGAGATCAGCAAGCATTCCTTGGCTCTTTTTCAAGCTCAGAAAAACTGAGCCATAAGCTTTTGAAAATTCTTAAAGGTTCTCTTCCAGACAAGCAGTGCCACCTTCAGCACATGCACACAGTGCGAAAGAGCAAATATGAACTAAGTGACTTACTCAGGCTAAATGGCCCAAGAAATCACATTTCAACAATGCGGTAAACTTAAAAGACAAAACTCCAAAAGAAATGAAAGAATAAAGCCATAATAAACTCTGAAAAGAGGAATATTCATGTCTCTGGCTTAGCTGAAACACGGTTGCTTTCATTAGTTAGAAAGAAGCCTGGGGAATTGATAGGAATAATCCGAGAACTGCCACAGAATGCCACGATGTCAGGAGGCGGCTCTGGAGGTTGTTTCTGCTTCTCTGTTAACCGTCAAACGTTCTGCTGGGGCAGAATTTACCTCCTGTCCCACAGAACTTTAAGAACAAGTCACAAAATCCACGTTAGAATATAAGGTTTTTAATTTTTATAAATAACTTATCTGTTACAAAGATAGTTTACCCAGCTAAATCACAAAACCATCAACTCAAGATATCCAAATTACGTTTTATTAATAAAACAAGTAAAAACTGATTTATCAATCTTCACATAGAACTGCAGATGAAGCTGAAAAACAAGGCCTATTTTAAAACAAAATGCATCAAATGTAAAGGCTTTGGGTTTCTCATCTAATTAACTAGGATTGTCATAGTTCTTCTCATATACAAAATGCAAAGCCTGGAAGTTAAGGCTCTGACATTCATATAGAATCACCTGTAATAATCTTGCTTATTTAAAAAATATTCATTTGCAAACATTTACAGTGGGTGCCAGTCTACATTATCTCCTATCTTTTGCTACATTTCAGCACTTCCCTTAACCCCATTCTAAGCACTGATATATAATTTCATAATTGTTTTTTTAAATGCATACCGTTATTTTTTCCTTGATTTCATTTCGTTATATACATTCCTGATCATCTGAATATTTATTTTCCTTATAAAAATATATCATCAAAATAAAGAGATGCTTGAGGTTGCTTCAGTGTTCAAGTTTGCTTGTTTTTCTTTTTTCCAGCTTTTCTTCAGTTGTCCTAAATGCGACTAGCCTTGTTTTATAAATATACACGATACTGCCACCAAGTCACGTTTAGAAATGGACTGCCCCAACAGTAAAGCGTTTAACTTTCTCTCCAAAAAAAGGGCTGTAGGTACTGCTGCTTGTTTGGAAACTGTACTTTCCCAATAGTAATCTCTTGTGGAAGTTCTGTGGGACACAAGGCAGATAAAGCAAGCTTAACCTTGTTAACTGTCAGTGGGTTAAAAATACCTTTTGTTTTAAGCTTCCCTGTGGGAGATAAAACACCATGTTGTGTTACCCACCACTAAAGTAAGTACATAGTGTGACCTACAGACAGAAGTCTTGTCATATTTCCTGCAATTCACTGTGCAGCATCTGTGTGTCTTCACAGAACATCGGTACTCATGAGGGCAAAGCACAGAATGAGTAGAGGAAAGTTATTTTGTGCATAGTTTCATTTCATTAATGCTTTTTTATTTTGAAGGCAATGCTTCTCTCACGTAAGGCTTAAAAAGGGACATGATAGTACTTAATCACTAAAAGGAAAAAAGAAAATTAGTTAACAAAAGACTATTACACTATACATATAGAAATATAAGAAAATAAGGAAGAAAAGAAATCACTTAAAGCAAACTTGAGAGCTCTGTACAGTAGGAAAAGCTTTAGGGTATTTCACTCCATGTTTGTACAGACAATGCTGCTGCTCTCCTTTCATCTTTAGACCCTAGATGCTGGCTTCACAGAGTGGAGACGTTTTCAGGGAAGACAAAGACAAGGCCAAGAGTACCACAGATTTGTGAAGTTCTTCCCCTTTCCATTGGCACTATACAGCAGCAAACAGTTTTTAAATAGTTAAACCTTGTTGCTTTTCTTCATGTTTGTAGTGTTTCACCGAAAGCTTAAAAAAAAAAAAAAAAAAAGCCATCATCCTATTCCTTCCTCCTGTCAAAATTCAGTAGTGACATGAGGGATAAAAGTACTGGGAACACCTAGGTATTAATATGTTGAGAATTATCCATGACGGGCTACTGGTAACACTGTACATGGTTAGGCAGTGGGCAACCAAGTCTTTCAGCAGATTACCTTTCATGTGATGAATTTCAACTGCCCATGACATTAGACTGAGGTATTATTAGCTCTGTGGGTTGACATTTAACATTAGCACAACACCATCTTGTCACACCTTCAATTTTACAAAATCCTATGTAGCAGTGAAACTTTTCCCCTGATGACAGACTGGTTTCTTAAATTTCAGATGTGGATTTAGAGAAGATATAGGGCCTCCTGGCTCAGAAATGCCTTGGCATCTCACACTGTTCGCAACGGATTAAGGCTGGATGGTTCAAAAAAGTACAGGCAGTACAATTCCACTGAGCCCCCTCGTCATCTTCTGTGTCTTGAGTCTTTGGTGTTTTGATGGTGGACCTTTGATCTGTAAGGAAGCAAAAGAATTATTTTAGAAGCAAATTCACAGTCATAAATTACTGGCAACCATAAACACTATTGGGCTTTCCTCATAGCTCAGTCAGTTAAACACTAGCACCGCACAGCATGAAACAGCCTGTTAATCAAATGAAGCATCTGGCTGAAACTGACCCACATGCCTGATCCTCACAACCTGTATCTATCAGGCTGGCACATCTCTGCTGAGGAATAGCAACATGGACGTGACTTAATCACCTCAGTATCTCCTCAAATGGGAAAAGAGCATCATTTCCCCCAACTTATAGCAGGAGAAAAGGGAAATCAATTCATATGGTCACTAACAGCCGAGATGACCATAATGTCACCTAAGAATGTGAAAAGGTATCCAACTGCGATGCAGTACTGCTGGTGCATTTATGTCTCATTCAAGTTTGAGTTTCACTTCTCACTGATGTAGCAGTTACATTTCTGATTTCTACCATGAATGGAAGTGTTTATTAAATGTTCTCCATCTGCTAAAAATCTAAAATTGAACAATACGTACTAATTTCTAAAATCTTATTTAACTAAATGTCAACAACAGACTTGGAGAAGCAAATTAGTATAAAATTTTATCAGACTTTATTTCTCATGTTATTTGAAAATGTATTTATCATGGAACACTAGAAAGACTACCAGATGCAGTTATGAGACTGGAGTTCTAGTCGTGGTTCTGCTGTTCACTCCCAATTTCCTTGCTCTGTGATCTTAGAGATTCATGTTTCCTCTACATCTGGTCTTTCTTTCTTATAAAATAGCCACTGTAGTTTCATGCGGAGAAGGCGATGGCACCCACTCCAGTACTCTTGCCTGGAAAATCCCATGGACGGAGGAGCCTGGTGGGCTGCAGTCCATGGGGTCGCCGGGAGTCGGACATGACTGAGGGAGTTCACTTTTCACTTTCATGCATTGGAGAAGGAAACGGCAACCCACTCCATTGTTCTTGCCTGGAGAATCCCAGGGATGGCGGAGCCTGGTGGGCTGCCGTCTATGGGGTCGCACAGAGTCGGACACGACTGAAGCGACTTAGCAGCAGCAGCAGCAGTTTTATGAGGTCAATGTTCTGAATGTTTGAATGTACAGAGGTATCTTAAATTTAAGAAATATATTCCTCCATGGTGTGTCAAAGATGAAATTACAGTTATAAAACTACTTTTATGGGGGAGGGAGGTATCTTTGTAATTTAAAAATAGGATTCCTATAAATTATTTTAGGGAGGTTTGAAGTAAAAGGAACATGCATTATTGGATCTCTCTAGTCACGGTTTATGATTTGTAGTTTATAAATTATATTAAAAATGTATATTAATTTGCAAATTCTACCTATTCCACTGAGCTGGTAAGTAAATAATATCTTTTCTGCTATTTTAAAAGACAAACTATGATATATAGTGGATAAAAATATACGAAGTCAAGTTTCTGTAACAAATTCAAAATAATTAAGTGATGGTACTTTGTTTAGCCGCACTTTAGTGTTAGGTCTTAAGGTTAATGTTTTATTGCAAAATTCCCACTTTAGGCATGGGAATTTCTAGGCATCACCATGAATTTGGCACATGCATGCGCACCATGAAAGTTATTTATATAGTAAATTTTCTTTAAATTGAATAGTTTTAAAACAAATATCTAGGGAACTTTGCTGGCGGTCCAGTGGCTAAGACTCTGCACTCCCAATGCAGGGGGCCCAGGTTCACACCCTGGTCAGGAAACTAGACCTCACATGCCACAGGTAAGACCTAGCACAGCCAAGCAAATAAATACATATTTTAAAAATTGTCTATTTAACGTTTATCTAGGTAAAAATATTTTAAAAATCAAGAGTCTGACAATACGAATTAATATCCACCTAAAACTCAAAAATGAATAGTTTAAGAAGTTTGACTTTTTACCATCTACAATTATTCCACTTTCCATACTTAGGACACATTTTATAGAACAACTGTTTTAATCTGGGGATAATCCAGTCTACTTATTAGAATTTTGGTCTTACTAAGGTTAGAAAACATTCCAATCTGGCACATTTTCAGTAAAGCCTTGTCTATCCTTTTTGTTAACTACAAAGGTATTTCAGGAGGGGCCATTCAATCTGTATTAACACTTCATTCTATTACTAACTGCCAGGATTCTCTTCAATAAATATCTAAGGTAATCAAATAGAGGACCTAATTTTTTTTTTAATGAAAAAATCTCCAATGGTTTTCTTCCAACGGCACAAAATCTTCTGGTCCTTCGAATTATGACTTTTATTATTAGTGGTATTTGGAAACTAAGTAACCACCAGAATCGAGAAAAGAGGAAGTTATTTAGGGTGCACAGTACGAGATGATTTGTGATGGCCACACTTTATTTTAGTTGTTAAAAAATCCACATTGTAAAGCAGAACTGATTTTAAGAACTAAGTAAACCTCTCTAAGTGAAACTAGTAACTCCTTATTTTAGTTTTAAGGCAAAAATGACTAATTCTTTATTTCTCTAAAAATATCCAGTACACAAGCATTTATCTTTTGTGAAAAGGTTTTTAAGTATTTTTTTTTCCTTGCTCTTTATCATGGAAAATTTCAAATACACACAAAAGTAGTGAAAACAGTGAAATAAACTCTCAGCCCTTATGCTGCTTTAACAACTGTCAAGACAAACCTTATTTTATCTATACCCCATATCCTGCCTACCCATAACACATAAGTCCTGAATTACCTGGAAACAAAACAGGATCTTTTTATATAAGAATTTTTAGTTTTTGAAAGAGAATAAAAAGATTATATTGAGGCAACTCATTCAGAGTCTAAAAAGATTATATTGAGGCAACTCATTCAGAGTCTAAAATATCCATTTTCCTTATTTTAAGGAGCTAGGCTCTGCTTACCACTGCTTTCCTTATTCCTTTATTCAATTAACATCCAATGTCTGAACACTTGCTTACTCACGTACTGTGTCAAATGCCCAATTTCACTTCTGCTCCTCTGTAATAAGACTTCACTATATTCCAGCTAACTATGTTTAAAAACATTTAAATAATAAAATATATGAAGCTACAGCTAGGCCTAATTGAATTATAACCGAGTAAAAACTAAGGAGTGGAGAGAACAGGATACTAAATGAGAATATAAAAATTCTTGTAACAAACCAAAGATTGTTCCCATGTCTACATATTTTTTAATGCCTGGAGTAAAAAATGCACACAAATGTTTCAACATTTCTTAGTTTGGTGTGTACATAATCTGTATCAATGACATAAAAATGATAGTAAGTAATAATTAAAAAACCATTTATCTGAAATTCAGAGAATTTTGATTATAGAGAACTATGCATAAACTATATAGGACAGAATACTTATGAAAAATAAACTTTCCTAAGGTGTCTTTCTTAACGTTTGTCTAAAATTTCAAAGAATACAAGTTTTTATACCTGGTGATTTTTTTTTTTTTTTTTTGGCCAAGAGTTGCTATTCTGGGAGTATACAATGAATCCTAAGGACATGCATATTACTTTTAAAGGGCTAAGTACATTACATTTTTGAACCCTCCCAATTCTCAGCATGTTAAGTGAAAATAAGTATCTTCCTAATGAATCCATCCAAGAATGCCAAAGTTGGAAGTACTTCTAGAGTGGAAGGCTGCTAAGAATAAAATTTTCTAAAATCTTGTTTTTCAAAACGAACAGTTTTCACACTTACTGGATACACTAACCTTTGGGTTTTGGTGGCACAGGGCCTACAAATCCAATATTGTCATAAAAGTTATGAATAGCACTGGGATTGAAATGTGGTCCTGAAATATATAAAAAGAAGTATATCAATGTTTATAGCTCAAAAAAATTAAAAAGATTTTTAAAAAGCAAATATTTTCTTTCTTAAAAAAATCACAGTTAAATAGAAAAAATACTTTTCTTTTATTTCACACCTCTAACCTCCAATTACATAAAAGGATTTCAAAAACAGCTGAAATAGGTATAATATATTGATAATACCCATAATAGAAGTCCAACCTGTAAACTGAGGAAGAAGTTAGAGTAATGCTAGTAAGACAGTAAAAGAACTAGAACAGATCCCTGTTGTATGTGATAAGTTAAGATAACTTAAAATTTGACAATGTAAAATATAATTTTAACATGGTCTTAAGCAACTAAATAGCTTGGCCTCAGGTACGTATAAAAACCTGAAGTAATATAATGTGATGCTTCAGATTTTAAACAAAAGGAACAAGTTCAATGATTACATTTTCTAGACTAGCACCAATTTTTCTCTCCAAAGTTAAATTATGGTATAATGACTGTTTTAAGATAAACAGCTTACTTACGAAAAGAAAATAAAGCGAATCATCTTCCGGTTTAATGGGCTCTGGCACACACTGAGAAGCACGACTACAGGCTTATTTTCTGGCTTTCTTCCCTTTCCTGTCTTTTTCACTTTATGTATTTCTATTATTTCCAAACTTTAGAATTAGGTTTAAGTTATAAACATTCTTTTTAGTTGTCTATGGAACACTTTACTCACTCACATACTGTGCCAAATGCCCCAATCTTTTTTTACTCCACAATAAGCAACTATTGCTGGTCAATAACAGTTCAAATATCATAAACTATCATTTTCCTAAAAATACTGTATGTCGTATTTTTTCTTCTCTATGTCATCAATTAAGTAAGTGCCATTAGAGTGAGGATCCCTCTTAATCATGTTCTTAAAAGCATAATTCTTCAAAGGTAGAAGGAAAAAAGGGAAACAGGAAAAAGGAATATGAGTATATATATTACAATCTTAATAAACACTGTAACAGATTATATTAACACATAACAGCAATACTTTTGACAATATAGCCAGATATACTAATCACTGTCTTCCCTTAATGTATGACTAAAGGGGATTTGAAGGATATTAAACGTATCAAATTACTTCTCAACCAAATATACAGCTTTGGAGGGAGGAGTGATGAGTAAGAGAAAATAAAAATCTAGGCAGCACTATATGGCTCCAAACCAAATCTGAAACAAGATTACAATTGAAAATCTGTTTTTAGCCACAGGAAAAGCTGATAAATTAATACAAAGAATTTCAGCTGAATATGCCTTGAACTTTACCTCGGGCTTGAAAAAGATCTATTTCTTTGGTTAAGCAGTCAATGTCAATCTGGAGCTGTCTGTTACAACTTCTCAGCTGCTGCATTTCTTCGAGCTGAAAAATAATTCCAGGTGAGGATCTACATCAAACTCTTGCGTTATTAGTTAAGAAGGAGTCAAGGTTTGCAGGGGGAGATAAGGACAGAAAAACAAGTATGAATTAAGAGCATTTCTAGAAAAGTAGGTCAAGCTTTTATACTGATGATAGGTTACCCATTCTCATGTTCAAGCACAGTAGTTACAACAGTTACAGAAAGACTTACTGAAGGTATTTGGGATATGGAATTTGATCTTTTCAGACGCCTTCGAGTTAGATTATTTTCCATTTCATTGACCTCAGATTTTAGTTTATCCAGCTTTTTCTTTTGAATCTCAAGTTCTCTTTGAAGCCGTTCCATTCTGGCCTTCTGGTGTACCAAAAGAGCTGCAATACATATTAGTATATATGAAGATCCACCCAGTTTAGTCAATTAACCTTTAAACAACCTTGGGAAAACAAAACAGATAACTATTTCTGTGACAAACAAGAGGCTGCAGAGAATCTCAAAGATAACACTAACACAAAGTATTGTGTGTTAAGTATTTAAAATTTCAAAATTTCTAACTTTAAAGAATTATTTTATTTTTAACTTGAGAATCATTTAAGCATATAAACAACTTAGTGGGAATGTGGGTTAGGTTAAATCCATTTTGATGTATGCAATAAATAAAAGTGATTGATTTCGATCTACATGAATGTTAACATTAAACTGCTCAAACTGCAAACCAAAACTAAAACCATTCAGATAAACTAAATACATTTTCTTATATTCCAATTATATTTAGTGAAAACATTTTCCTAAGATTTTTTAAAAAAGAAAATAAGCAATCAACCTTGTCACATGAATGATAAACTGCTTGGGAAACCTTGCTGCTGCTAAGTTGCTTCAGTCGTGTCCGACTCTGTGCGACCCCATAGATGGTAGCCCACTAGGCTCCCCCATCCCTGGGATTCTCCAGGCAAGAACACCGGAGTAGGTTGCCGTTTCCTTCTCCAATGCATGAAAGTGAAGAGTGAAAGTGAACTCCCTCAGTCATGTCCGACTCCCGGCGACCCCAAGGACTGCAGCCTACCAGGCTCCTCCGTCCATGGGATTCTCCAGGTAACAGTACTGGAGTGGGGTGCCATTGCCTTCTCCTGGGAAACCCTAGTAAACCATAAAAATTGGTATACATGATTTTGCCACTTCTGGACAAAACGAGTTTGACTTTTTAGGATGTTGTACTGGTGATGAAGATAACTGAATTTACTATTAAATGGAGGCTTGGGGTGACTCTACCATGAGAAAGCAAGCTGATTTGAGAAAGTATAATAAATAAACTCTAAAAATGAAAAATAGCAATTGAAATAAAAAGTCAAGTTGATTAAACAGATTGGATTAATAGTCACCATCAATCAAACTAAAATTTCCAAGAAGCTAAAAAAGAAGGAAAAGGCTATATATATTCAGGCCATTCAGTCCAGCAGTGTAATATAGAATCTGAATTAGGGTGTGGGGTGTGGGGAAGCTAATTAGGCTCAAGTGCTTTAAAATTAAATGGTAGATAATTTTTCCCAACAAAAATCTGACACTAATACAATCCACAGGTATCTCCCTCTGTAGTTCTCCTTTCTTATTTATTGGAAGAAAAGAGTATTAAGGGACTATGTCTCAAGGTTTAAAAATCATGACTGATTCTTGGTATCTTATCTCTCATTTTAATATATATGCTAAAAACGCAAGGAGCTGTTTTGGAGGTACACATGTTCCTGATAGAAAACTCACTGTGTCTTTGTATATTCATAACCACCCCAGGCTTGCTTTGTCAGACTTTTATTAATTTGGTTTATTTTACTTGAATTGCAAAGTGTTATGCCTCTATTTCCAAAACATAAGAATTGTGCATTAGGGTTTATTTTATTCTCTTAAAAGAAGATGAGGAGTGGATTGCTAATTTCTGAGTGGGACAGTAAGAGGAGAAAGACAGGAGTATGAAGTGAGAATGAAGGGCAAGGCAAAGGAAAACTAGAAGAACATAACATACTTTCCTTCATTTCTAAACTCTGATGATCTACCAATGAGTTTCAAATGCCATTTGTAAGACATTTGTTCTAATTAATTATTTAAAAGCAGTATCGGAGAAGGCAATGGCACCCAACTCCAGTACTCTTGCCTGGAAAATCCCATGGGCGGAGGACCCTGGTGGGCTGCAGTCCATGGGGTTGCTAAGAGTCAGACATGACTGGGCGACTTCACTTTCACTTTTCACGCATTGGAGAAGGAAATGGCAACCCACTCCAGTGTTCTTGCCTGGAGAATCCAGGGACGGGGGAGCCTGGTGGGCTGCCGTCTATGGGGTTGCACAGAGTCGGACACAACTGAAGTGACTTAACAGTAACAAAAGCAGTATTTCTTAAAAAATTAATGGAGATCATCTCCCTAAAAGCTTTTTCCTAAATATGCAAAACAAACAAACAAAAAACTTAAAAAAATGCATTTATTTAGTGGTTCTAACAACTAAGTGATAATTTATATTTGTACTAAGTTAGAAAATAAGACATACATTTGTGATATTATTCAATATTACATGAGGAAAAAGGATAAGAATAGATTTTCTGAGAAACTGATTTATATAGTGAGGGCAGAGAAAGAACCTCTGAGTGAGGAATTATTGTTAACAATTAGCTCTAGGCTGGTGATTTCCTTGAAGTACCCGGCAGAAGCAAATGCAAACTGCTCTGGCAACCTACTTCCAGTATGGAGGGACACCTACTATGGAATCCAAAACAGAAAAATCCTCAGTGAAGAGAAGCTCTCAGCAGAAAAGTATGACTGAACAAGAAAACCATCAACCATGAGAATCAACAGCCTGAGAGGAGCCCCCTAAAACTTGGTTATATAACAGTTTGAAAGAAGCTATGGAAATATCTGTTTAAGATGATTATAATGATTATACAAGAATATAACAAATAAGATACCATGAATAAGTTTTGGAGAAGTACCATAAACAACCTCTAGAAATGGAAAATAGCCATTGAAACAGTCAATCAAATACATTAAACTGTAGATTACACACAAAGTCATATTTAGTGACCCAAGAGCTAAATCTAAGAGTATTCTCAAAACGCAGAGATAAAGTGATGGGACACATGAAAGAGGGGTTAAAAGACCTTGAATAAATATAAAAAGGAGTTCCAGAAGGAGACAACAGAGTGAATGGTAAAATTTGAAGAGAAACCTGAAGAAATGAAATAGTATTTGAGAAGCTACTGGAATAACTAATTCACTTAATCACATTACTGGAGTAGGGATGAATAGATAAAGTTGGCGGATTTTGCAAACCATGGACTGCTCCTAAAGAAATAACTACTAAAGATGTTTTTTTGATACAGAGGACATTAATACAAGAGGAAGGAATAAGATAATGAACGTAAAAAAAGTTCTAACTCTGAAACAAAGGAAAAAGACCATGGCAGTGGGTGGGGAGGTAAAGACTGTTTAAAAAAGAGTAAAACTAAAATATTAGAGAAGAATAACAAGAAATTGGAAATATGAAAATTAGATGAAAAGCATTCTAAGGCTTTAAAAGTGTTTATAAAGAATATTCTCAGTTTAGTTTAGTCGGTCAGTCGTGTCTGACCCTTTGTGACTCCATGGACTGTTGCACCAGGCTTCCTTGTCCATCACCAACTCCTGCAGCTTGCTCAAACTCATGTCCATCGAGTCAGTGATGCCATCCAACCATCTCATCCTCTGTCATCCCCTTCTCTTTCTGCCCTCAATCTTTCCCAGTATCAGGGAATTTTCCAAAGAGTCAGTTCTTCACGTCAGGTGGCCAAAGTATTGGAGTGTCAGCTTCGCATCAGTTCTTCCAATGAACACCCAGGACTGGTCTCCTTTAGGATGGACTGGTTGGATCTCCTTGCAGTCCAAGGGACTCTCAAGAGTCTTCTCCAATACCACAGTTCAAAAGCATCAATTCTTTGGCACTCAGCTTTCTTTATAGTCTCACATCCATATGTGACTACTGGAAAAACCCCATGGAGAACCCCATGAACAATATGAAAAGAATATTCTCAAATGTTGCTAAACCAAATATACATGTTAATATCTAGGGATAAAGATGAAGAGTATACGAGAAAGCTAAATATAGTTTCTAAAAGAACAAAAGGATAAAATTTGAATAAACTTAGATAGCAGGAAGAAAGAACTAGAACACAATTCCAAATGTATCAGTAATCATAATAACTGTAATCTAATTAAATTAATCTGTTTAGATACAAAAGATCTACAGCTGCATTGCTGTTTTAAAAAAACACTTAAAATGTAATTTGCTAATCCATTCTTTTAATATATTGAGAACCTATAATATGTCAGGATTGTTGTAGCCGCTCAGGAAATCAACGAACAAGACAGATAAAAATCCCCACCCTGCTGGAGCTTAGAGATACTGTGTGTGTGTCCTAAGAACAAAGCTCTAAAAAACCGGTCAGCAAACTGTGGCTCAAGGGCCCAATCTGGCCACTGCCTGTTTTGTGAACAAAGTTTCACTAGAATATAGCCACACTCATTTGTTTACCTAGTGTCTATGTCTGTTTTTGTTACAACTGAAACCACGTGGCTTGTAAAATTCCACATAATTTAGTAGTTGGCTGTTTATCAGATCATGTGGAGACTGAATAAATGGAGACCCATCAGAGCACAGAAAGGTTGAAAATAAAAGGACTAAAGTAAAGCAATACTTTGTACTCTAGGCACTCTAAGAGATATAAAGTAAGAGCAGCCAACTGCTGGAGATATTTGAAGACTATAAGGAACTAAAAAGGCAACAACAAAACCCAGACCTAGCTCCACTCCTGCCTAAACTGACCTAACCCTTCACACAATATCCTGACAGGAAAAAGGTATTCTAGTTTCTGGATGTAAAGGTCTCATATATAAAAAAAACAGAAGAGACTAATTTTTGGCATTCAATAATAACAAAAGAAAAAGTAACGACACACAAAAAAGCAAGAGAAAAATTCAACGCATCACCAAGAGAGAAAGCAGTCAATGGAACCATATTCAAAGATGACCCAGATGCTGGAAGTAGCAGGCAGGAAACTGAAAAATAACTATGATTGAAGCTTCCTAGGTGGTACAGTGGTAAAGAATCAATCTGCTAACAGGAGACGCCAGAGACTCGGGTTTGATTCCTGGGTCAGGAAGACCTCCTGGAGAAGGAAATGGCAACCCACTCCAGTATTCTTGCCTGGGGAAAATCCCATGGACAGAGGAGCCTGAAGGGTCCCAAAGAACTGGACACAACTGAGCAACAGAACACACACACAACGTGTTGAAGGAGTCAGGTAAAAAGATGAACAACATGTAGGAACTGATGGATAACCTGAGAGGAGAGATGGAGATTATTAAAGAAGAGTCAAATATTGGAAATAAAATATGGTATCAGAGATAAAGAAATCTTTCAACATGCTTACCAGCATGCTGGATACAGAAGAATCAGTGAACCTGAAGACAGAGATTACTTCAATCAAACACGAAGAAAAAGAGGGAAGAACAAAGCATCCAAGAAGTGACAGGCAATACGAGTCTATAACATACATGTAATTGTGAAAGAAATGCAGAAACAGTAAGACATACTTGAGGATAATGGCCAAATGGTTTCCCAAATTAATGAAAGACAATAAATCACAGATCCAAGCAGCCCAGGGATCTCCAAGTAACATCAAAACAAAACAAAACCTAGACATATAATAAGACTGCTGAAAAACCAAAGATATAGAGGAAATCCTGAAGGCTGATAGAGACACTTTAAAATTGACATACCAGGCAAATATAAAACTGAAATAAAGCCAGTGTAATAATATTCATTTCAGGAAAAAAGCTGAGCGAGAGAAGGTCAACAACATTCAGTTCAGTTAAGTTGCTCAGTTGTGTCTGACTCTTTGCAACCCCATGGACTGCAGCGTGCCAGGCCTCCCTGTCCTTCACCAACTCCTGGAGTTTACTCAAACTCATGTCCATTGAGTCAGTGATGCCACCCAACCATCTCATTCTCTGTCGTCCCCTTCTACTGCCTTTCCCAGCATCAGAGTCTTTTCAAATGAGTCAGTTCTTCCCATCAGGGGGCCAAAGTACTGGCGTTTCAGCTTCAGCATCAGTCCTCCCAATGAATATTCAGGACTGATTTCCTTTAGGATGGACTGGATGGATCTCCTTGGAGTCCAAGGGACTCTCAAGAGTCTTCTCCAACACCACAGTTTAAAAGCATCAATTCTTCGGCGCTCAGCTTTCTTTACAGTCCAACTCTCACATCCATACATGACTACTGGAAAAGCCATAGCTTTGACTAGACGGACCTTTGCTGGCAAACTATTGTCTCTGCTTTTTAATATGCTGTCTAGGTTGGTCATAACCGTTCTTCTAAAGAGCAAGCGTCTTTTAATTTCATGGCTGCAGCTACTATCTGCAGTGATTTTGGAGGCCCCCCAAATAAAGTCTGTCACTGTTTCCACTGTTTCTCCATCTAATTGCCATGAAGTGATGAGACCAGATGCCATGATCTTAGTTTTCTGAATGTTGAGCTTTAAGCCAACTTTTTCACTCTCCTCTTCCACTTTCATCAGGAGGCTCTTTAGTTCTTTGCTTTCTGCCCTAAGTGTGGTGTTATCTGTGTATCTGAGGTTACTGATATTTCTTCTAGCAGTCTTGATTCCAGCTATGTTTCATCCAGTCCAGCATTTCTCATGATGTACTCTGCATATAAGTTAAATAAGCAGGGTGACAATATACAGCCTTGACATACTCCTTTTCCTATTTGGAACCAGTCTGTTGCTCCATGTCCAGTTCTAACTACTTCTTGACCTGCATATAGATGTCTCAGTAGGGAGGTCAGGTGGTCTGGTATTCTCATCTCTTTCAGAATTTTCTACAGTTTATTGTGATCCACACAAAGGCTTTGGCATAGTCAATAAAGCAAAAGTAGATGTTTTTCTGGAACTCTCTTGTTTTTTCTATGATCCAGTGGATGTTGGCAATTTGATCTCTGGTTCCTCTGCCTTTTCTAAATCCAGCTTGAACATCTGGAAGTTCACGGTTCATTTACTGTTGAAGCCTGGCTTGGAGAATTTTGAGCATTACTTCGCTAGCATGTGAGATGAGTACAATTGTACAGTAGGTTGAACATTCTTTGGGAGTTTTAGATAGGAGTCTGAGAAAGATGAATTACAAAGTAGTGTCAAGGTGAATTTCTAAAAATCACTGAAAATTCATCTAAAGCTAAACTTTTTCTCCAGTTGTGGTTTTGTCTACAATTTTAATCTCCACTGTACAAAATATTACACAATACATATTCATTAAGAAACATTATTAAGAATATTCATAATAAAGAAGAATGATTATAACGCTTACTTATAAAGACACTTTTGCTTTGATCAGTCTCTCCTAAATGAAGGAGTTGGGTATTGACTGTTTGGGGAGAAAGATATATGACAATTATACTTCCAGCATCCAAAAGAAGCAGACAGTTTGAAAACAGTCAGAAAGGGTGACAAAATGACGGCTCCAGTCGTGGGCTAAGACTAGAACATTTCACCTCTGTTATAGGAAAAGACTGTGAATAGGAATCTGAGGAAATCCCTTAGACTGGATTTTTGGTTTTTTTCCCCCTTTGTTCTGGCATACAACTAAACTGCTATAAATAAAGTAATATCAACCACACCTACAGATGAACGAGGTTCATGCACAATGTAGTGATAAGTACTTGTAAAGAAGGAGGGGAGATCTGTTAAACAGACCCCAGTGGGTAAGCTAAGGAAAAAATACTCTCCATTCCTGTCAATTATTTACATTTAGACTAATATGGACTTCAAAATTCAAATACAAAGAATCAATTATATTAGAGAAGATTTCCAGTTAAAGGTGACTGAAAGGAAAGTGAAAATGAAAGTCATTCAGTTGTGTCTGACTCTTTGTGACCTCATGGACTATACAGTCCATGGAATACTACAGGCCAGAATACTGGAGTGCGTAGCCCTTCCCTTCTCCAGGGGATCACCCCAACCCAGGGATCACACCCAGGTCTTCCACATTGCAGGTGGATTCTTCACCAGCTGAGCCACAATCTTCTGCCTTTCGAAACATCATGAAAATAACAGAAGAATAAAATGGATAGAATCCAACAAAGGTAAACAATAGGAAGAAGGCAATTAGTGGCAAGAGATTTCAACAAGTTCCTGGAAGACTGAAAGCAGATGAAAGGGAAACTAATGGAGGGTGGAGAAAGCTACAGTCTCATAGACAAGGAGGGTCCTGCAGAGAGGCAGCTAATTTGCCACGCAGAAACCTAAAAGAGGCTCCTGGAGAATGCAAGTAAATAACAGAAGCCAGAAGTGAGGGGTGGACCAGAAAAGGGGGCTTAATTGCAAGTCTCTGAATAGAACAGTCAACCTCTCCCCATCCCAGGGAAATCTTAAGCACAGCATGCTTAAGCATAAGTAACCTAAAGACCTAAAGACTTTTTAGGTTGCTCACACTATAGAAAGGTGTCTCTTTGATATGCTAATTCTACCAAGGAAATAAGGGATATACTTAATGCTTCATATAGTGATTTCTTTAGTTTTTCCAAACTATCTAACCTGCCCTTTTAAATAGACAAAAAAGGAGGAGGAATACAGAAAAAAATATATTCAGTACTTTTAAAATCTTCTTTCAGTCAAAGTTAAGTTTTAATAAAGTTTTAAGCTTACAACTCCCTCTGGTGGTTGATAAAATAAACAAGTAGAATCTCTATAAACTAGTAGAATCTCTTTAGAGAGAGAGACTCAAAATTAAAATTGGCAGCATGTACTGAGGCAGTCATCTGTGTTCTTCATCAACACTCCTGGCTCTCTGCTTTCCAGGTATATAGTAGAATTGCGCCTCCTCACCCTCTCTGAATTAGCGGTGGTATGTGGACTTGTTCTTTCTAAACAGTAATACATGTCAGGGCAGAAAATTAAGGAGTCAGTTAGAGCTAATTTGCTGTATGTCCTTTGTCTTGCCTGAGCACTCATGGAAGCACAGAGATGGAGCTTCCCTTAACCTGGGTACCTGAGTGAGGGTGATGTAGAACAGAGCCCACCAGCTAATCTATTTGTCAAGTGAGCTAGAAATAAACCTTTGTTGTTTAAAGACACAGTTTGTTAACAGCAGCATAACCAAGCCTAAATGATACATGTATCAAAATTAAAAAAATACAATATCCTTTGACACAGCAGTTTCTAACTCCTGGTAATCTCTTCTGCCAACATATCTTGGTGTGGTTAAAATTTTCATGCATAAAATTTTTAGTGCAGCAGTTTGTAAAAACAAGACCCTAAGATCTATCAAAAAAAGGAGTGATTAGAGATTATAGTACAAAATATTATATAGTAATTTTTAAAAGAAGCAGATCTGCAGTTCCTGACTTGGAATACTCTCAAAGAGACAAAAACAAAAGCTCTGATAAAAAGAGAAAGTAAACTATGTTTCACTTGTATTAAAAATGTATAAATATATGTATGCTTCACATACAATTTCAATTTCTAGAAGAATACAAAATGAACTGTGAATAGCTACTGGTTGTCTCTAGTGCAGAGAACTTTTCATTATAAATCCTTTTGGTTTGCTTACATTAAAAAAAAAAGTGTATTTAGAAAAATATTTTGGTGTAATCCCTATAGAATCCCAGCTTGTAGAAACTGACAAGCTGATTCTAAAATATATATGGAATAGCAGGAGACCTCAAATAACCAACAAAAAGAACAAAGCAGAATGTACACACCGCAACTGCAAAACTTACTATAAAGTAACAACAATCAAGGCAGTGTAGTAATGGCATAAGGACAAACATATAGACAAACAAACAAACAAACAACCTGAAAGTACAAAAATAAACCCATCTGTTTTTGGTCAACTGATTTTCTATAAAGGTCCCAAGGCCATTCAGTGAGAAAAGTCTTTTCAACAAATGGTGCTGGTAACAGATAACCGACAAGGACCCACTGTATAGTACAGGGAACTCTGCTTCAATATTCTGTAATAACCTAAATGGGAAAAGAATTTGAAAAAGAATAGATACAAGTATATGAATAGTGAATCACTTTGCTGTACACCTGAAATTGACAACACTGTTCACTCCAACATAAAAAAGAAAAAAAAAAAGGAAACTGATGGCATAGGAGAAAATTTTGTAGCTATAACAACAAACCTAAATGGTGCTGGGACATCTGGATTCCCACATGGAAAAGAATGAAATTTGGACTCTTATCTCATAGCCTTATATAGAAATTAACTCAAAATAGATGAGAGACAAAAATTTAAACTCTAAAACTCTCAGAAGTAAATCCTGATCACCTTGGATTTACCCACTGATTCTTAGATATGACACCAAAGATATGAATAATCAAAGGAAAGTGATAAGTCAGACTTTAGCAAAATTGGACTTATAACCACATATACAAAGAACTCATACAACTCAGTATAAAAACAAATGACCTAATTAAAAAATCAGCAAAGTATATAAACTGGCATTTCTCCAAAGAAAATACACAAACGGCTCAACATCATTAGTCATCAGAAAAATGTAAATCAAAATGAGATACCACTGGGATGGTAAGAATCAAAGAAAATAGCAACTGTGGTGGAGGATGTGGAGAAATCAAAACCCTCAAAGATTGCTGGTGGGAATACAAAACGGTGCAGCCATGCTGGAAAACGATGTGGCAGCTCATTCCTCGATGGCTGGACGCAGACCCACCATAGCATCCCACAACTCCACTCGTGTGTATGCTTACACTTATGCGTATACATATGTCCACATAAACTTGTACACAAATGTTCATCGTAGCATTATTTACAATAGGAAAAAGTCAGAAACAATCTAAATGTCCATTAACTGATGAATGAATAAATAAAATGTAGTGTATCTATACAATGGCAAAACGCCCCATAAAAAGGAATGAGGTACTAACACACAACTTGGATGAGCTTTTAAAACATTATCCTAATTGAAAAAAGCTAGCCACAAAAGACTACATATTATGGAATTCCATTCATATGAAGTGTCCAGAATATGTAAATCTACAGACAGGAAGCAGATTAGTGACTGCTTATGGCTGAGGGTGGGGGTGATGGGATAGGAGGTGACAGATAAAGGGTATTGAGTTTCTTGCTGAAGTGATGAAAATGTTCTAATATTGGTTGTGGTGATGGTTGCACACATGTGACTATACTAAAAATCACTGATTTGTACCCTGTAAATGACAAAATTTATCTCAATAAATGTTAAAATAATGACTAAAATTCTTTAAAGCAAAAGAATATTTGCACATGTGGAAATAAAATGATCTTAAGATATGTTAACCAAAATTGTGTATCATATAGCCCCACACAGTATGTTTATGTTGTACACACTGTAGAGGATATATCGGAGAAGGCAATGGCAGCCCATTCCAGTACTCTTGCCTGGAGAATCCCACGGACAGAGGAGCCTGGGAGACTACAGTCCATGGGGTTGCGAAGAGTTGGACACGACTAAGGAACTTCACTTTCACTTTCATGCATTGGAGAAGGACATGGCAACCCACTCCAGTGTTCTTGCCTGGAGAATCCCAGGGACAGGGGAGCCTGGTGGGCTGCCGTCTGTGGGGTCGCACAGAGTCAGACACGACTGAAGCGACTTAGCAGCAGCAGCAGCAGCAAAGCATATATACAATTCCTCATGTTACGTATTTATCTATACTCATATGTGTGTGTGTGTGTATTATATATTTCTTTCTTTCATAAAAGAACTTTTTATGAAATTTTCATAAAACTTTATGAAAGTTTCAAAAAAAAACTTTCATTAAAAAAAGTGAGTGTGAGACAAAAACTATAATTATAAATGGAAGGAGGATAAAGAACTGATAATAGAGATTTCCTCAGATAATTAAATGGTGGGATGGCTGGGATTAAATGGTGGGATGGGGGCAAAGGGAGAGGTCAGGGGTCAAAAGGAGACATTTTTACTGAACCTTCCCTTTTTGGTGTTAAATTTCTTTTACCATATAGATATGCTATTTTCATTAATACTTGTAAAAAAGTTCAGCTTAATATAGGAACTAACTTGCTAGTAGGCAAAACTCTTCACAAATGGAATGTACTACCTCAGGAGGTAACTTATTTCTCAGAAGGTATCCAAGAATAGGATGGATTCACATTTGATAGGGTCCAATTGCTGGATGGGTAAGTGGACGGGATAACGTTTGCTGCAGAATTTTAGATGATGTTCAGAGTTTCTTCCGGAGAAGGCAATGGCACCCCACTCCAGTACTCTTGCCTGGAAAATCCCATGGACGGAAGAGCCTGGTAGGCTGTAGTCTATGGGGTCGCAATTCGGACACAACTGAGTGACTTCACTTTCACGCGTGGGAGAGGAAATGGCAACCCACTCCAGTGTTCTTGCCTGGAGAATCCAAGGGAATGGGAAGCCTGGCGGGCTGCCGTCTATGGGGTCGCACAGAGTCAGACACGACTGAAGCGACTTAGCAGCAGCAGCAGCAGAGTCTCTTCCAATCTTGAGATTTATTCCAACTTAAAAGGGCTTCTCTGGTGGCTCAGAGGTTAAAGCATCTGCCTGGAATGTGGGAGACCCAGGTTAGATTCCTGGGTTGGGAAGATCCCCTGGAGAAGGAAATGGCACCCCACTCCGGGACTCTTGCCTGGAGAATCCCATGGACGGAGGAGCCTGGTAGGCTACAGTCCATGGGGTCGCAAAGAGTCGGACGCGACTGAGCGACTTCACTTTCTTTCAAAAAGGTGGTTAGTCTTAAGACTGGGAAGAATCTATGAGGAGTAGGCAATTCTTTTCTCCAAAAGAAAAAAAATTCTTTAAATGGTCTGGTGTCAAGTAATTACTGAGTTAATTTAACATGATCTCAATGTCAACACAGCAAGTCAACTTAAAAAAAAAAGGCATTTCCAATTAGCAGATGAATAAAAGTTAAAGTGCAAATTTTAAAATTTAAATTTTTAGTTTTGAAAAGAATATCTAACACCCTCAATTTCTGTTATGATTAGCAGTTTTATTAAATCTTGTTAAGTAGAAAAGTGCTGTGGTTTGGAGGGAAGTACTGCTGAAAAAATGACAACGAATGAGAAGTTCTAAGAAGCTAATTTTCATCTCCTAAGTTTTTTAATTTGTACTGCTATTTTAGGTTCAAAGTCAAAGCTACTGCCTTTCAATATAATAGGTCCATAAATGTAACTGGAAAGTAATAAAGTATCATAAAAATGATTATAAGAAAAGGTCAATACCATAGGCGTTTTTTGTTATCGATAATGGAGGAGAAGTCATTTTTGGCACCAGTGTTAGTTTGGTAAGAGCCTCTGGCAACTATAACAAAATACAGAACACAGGCCAACCCTTTCCTCCTCTAATCCCCAATGAAAACTGGTTTGAATGAGTGGAGCATTTGTTCTCCACACTTACACAAGTTGCCAGCGTTACAAAAAGCATGCGTTTATGAATGGGAGAGGACACCAGAAAATCTCAGAATACAGTGAATGATGAAAGTGCTTACTGATTCTTTACAGAAGTTCTAAGTCAGGTGGTATGACTCAAGGAAGGAAATGTAGATACTAGGTATCTAGTAACCTTACTGCTGCTGCTGCTGCTAAGTCGCTTCAGTCGTGTCCGACTCTGTGCGACCCCACAGACGGCAGCCCACCAGGCTCCCCCATCCCTGGGATTCTCCAGGCAAGAACACTGGAGTGGGTTGCCATTTCCTTCTCCAGTGCGTGGAAGTGAAAAGTGAAGTGGAGTCGCTCAGTCGTGTCCGACTCTTGGTAAGCAATTTTCACTTTAATATTTGTTCTTAGCAAGTAAAGAATATCCTTCACACTGACAGACTCTGAACTGAAATTTCTGACCTGAATTTGTTTTTTCTATTTGGGACTCATTTTTGTCTCTAATTCTTATAGTGGTTTAAGGACTCAGGTATAATTTATTCCCTTTACATGGGGTGCTGAGACTTGGTGCTGAGATGAGCAGGGTCCCGATTGAAGTCTCTGTGTCCTTGTCTTTTGAAGTAAAATGCTGACTCAAGAGTTAATGACTGGAAAATGTGAAGATGGAGAAACAGAATAACTGTTGGGCTAGGGAACTGCTAACAATTTAGACTATAATTTGGCCATATAACACAGTCACCAACTCTCAGTTTTCTGAAAGATACAGATAAAGGCCTGACAAACATTCTTAAGTTGTTTATACAGGAAGGACCACACTTCAGATGAAAACTGCTGACCACAAGAACACAGATTCTAGACTAGCTGAAATCAGAAGGCTAATGATACTTGAAACCTCACCCTGATGCCAACCAATCGAAGAACTGTCCATGAGCTCATCTGCCCTGCTTCTTGAACACCATAAAACTCACTAACCTTCCAGGGTGGGTCACACAGTCGTCAGGGAACTAGTCCACTGTGGCCTCCTTTGCCTGGCAAAGCAATAAAAGCTACTCTTTTCTACTTCACCCAAAACTCTGTCTCCAGGTTACTATTAGGCACTGGTGAACAGAGGCTGAGTTTCAGCAACAGTTTCACTAACTGTCCTCCTTCCCTCTCATTCAGTTGCACTAACTGTCCTCATTCCCTTCTCATTACAGAGGGCATATAAGAATTATAAAGAAATTTGCATTTTTGAAATTTTTACGTAGTATATATTTCAAGTGTTAAATGGTAAATTAAAAATAATGCATTTTGGTTACCAAGTTATTGATGCATGTTCTTTCCTCAATTTGAAAAAAATATTTTCCTATGATTCTAGTACTTGGCTCAACTTTTTTCTACTCTGAAACAGTGTTTCAGGAGTTTTAGAAAGAGCAATTTTCACTGCAGGAAGCAGGGACATTTCTTTTCTCTTTATTACCCACACCACACAAATTAAGAGTTCAGAAAAGATCCTTACTTAAAGACCAGTGTTACTTGGGCCACCTCATTTAGTGCTGTGTAAAGGGCAGAGCGTTACACATGCATAAGCTAACAATGCAAGAGATGCACAGTGTAGGAAGGAACAGTCCTTTGACTGGACTGGATGATACCTAAGTCTCGGTCAACACTCGTTCCATGGTAACTGGAAAGAAAACGAGATAAGAGGTCAAAGAACAGCAGCCACCCCACTACAGTACACGCATGCAGATAACACAAGGGTACACAGCCATACAAGTGTTAGGAAATTCCATATGTATGTAGGTATGCTTAAGGAAAGTGATCATGGTTGTTCCAGCTGTCTGAAGGTGATTAGTAAAGAGAAATAATCTGAGTGGCGCATTCTGGGAAACCCTGCTTTTTTGGGTAGGATTTGAATTCTCAAACCAGATCCCTTATTCATTAGCAATTTTTTTTTTCTACCTTCAAGTGTCTTTATTAAGTGCTTCCTACCCCTACTCAGGATATTCCTTTATTGTTCCAACTAATTTCTAATTATATCTACATACCATCTACTTGTGACTTCTTTCCTAATAGATGCCTTTATTTATTTTTATTAAGTGACCTTTTAGCTCCGTGCGTCTCAAACTGAGCCATACATGGCCCCTCATACATGGTGTAGCAGGGGTTATATAAAGCTACAAGATAAATTTGAACCATATTTTCAGAGGGTTCATTTTGAAAATCTGAAAAGACATTATAGTGCTATGGGCTCTGTTAACTGCCTAGGTGAGAATCTTGATGCTGCTACCTGTCCTTTGTATAGGTATCAACCTGTTCTTAAGCATTTTAAGCTGAAAATAGGAATACTACTAGTGCCTACTTTATATTTGTTTACGAGAAATAAAAGGGCTTTCAGAACAATGCCTAACACATAGTAAGCTTTCAGCAGGTATTAGTTGTTATCTGTCTTAACATGTTGCACTCATCTCACACACTAGTAAAGTAATGCTCAAATTCTTCAAGCCAGGCTTCAGCAATACATGAACTATGAACTTCCAGATGTTCAAGCTGGATTTAGAAAAGGCAAAGGAACCAGAGATCAAATTGCCANATGGATGTGAGAGTTGGACTGTGAAGAAAGCTGAGTGCAGAAGAATTGATGCTTTTGAACTGTGGTGTTGGAGAAGACTCTTGAGAGTCCCTTGGACTGCAAGGAGATCCAACCGGTCCATCCTAAAGGAAATCAGTCCTGGGTGTTCATTGGAAGGACTGATGTTGACGCTGAAACTCCCTTACTTGGGTCACCTGATGCGAAGAGCTAACTCATTTGAAAGACTGAGGCCGAAGGAGAAGGGGACGACAGAGGATGAGATGGTTGGATGGCATCGCAGACTCAATGGACATGGTAAACTCCAGGAGTTGGTTACCGACAGGGAGACCTGGCGTGCTGTGGTTCATGGGGTCACAAAGCGCCAGACACAACTGAGCAACTGAACTGAACTGATCTGATCTCAACATTATTCATTTCCCCCTTGAGCAAATGTAAGGAAAGATGGTGAGACAGGAAATGCTGGGGGGTGGATTCAGATAGGGATCTCAGAAATAGTCTCACTGAAAAGGTGACTTTGAGTAAAGACCTGAAGGGACTGAGGGAGTTAAACGTATATTCAGGGAGAAGAGAAATTCAAACAGAGAGACCAACAAGCACAAACGCTTTAAATGTATGCCTTCTAAGGTTTAAGGGGCAGAAGCATGGAGGCCAGCAGGGCTGGGACAGAGTGAGCGAGGTGGTGAGTAAAAGTAAGAGATGAGGGAGAGCCAGTGGATCTCTGAATGAAAAGGTGGTGATCATGTGCAGATGAGTCATACAATCTGACTCATGTTTTTCAAACCGTATTCCTGTGGATGCTAAGTTAAAAGACCCTAAGTAGGCAAGGGTGAAAGCAGGTAGGCTACTGTAATAATCCACTTGAGAGAAGATGGTAGCTCAGAGCAGAGTGCTGACAATCAATGGGGGTGGTGAGAAAAGAGAATTCTTGACATACTTTCAAAGTTAAAGTTGACAGGATTTAGTCAAATTAGATGTGAAATGTGAAAGAAGGAAGGAGTCCGTGGTGTTTCTGAAGTTTCTGGCCTGATTAAGATGTCATTAATGGAGACAGGAAGAGTAAGCTGGGGGCAACGTAAGACGTTTTTTCAGACATAGTGAACTTGGGATGCATTAAATGGAGATGTTAAGGAGATAGTTAAACTGCTTGAAATTCAGGAAATATATCCAGGTTAGAGTTACAAATCTGGGAGCATTTGGCACTTATGAGGCTGATGGAGATCATCCAGGGAATAGTAAAGACAGAAAAGAGAGAAAGCCCAAGGACTGAACTTTGAGGCTTTGATCTCACTTCTTTGAACAAAGAAGTGAAAGGTCAAAGAGACAGGGAGAATCACCAAAGAACACAAGGAGAGGTGTGATCCCAGGGTGGCATACTGTAGCAAGTCAGGTGGACAAAATGTTTCACAGCGAAGAAGGTGGTGCTCGACTGCAGCAAGCGCTACCGACTCAGATCAAGAAAGACAAGGACTGAAAGACCGCTGGGTTTATAATGATGCTGTCAATGATGGCCTGCCTGGCCAGAAGCAGGAGTGCTGCAATGGGAAAAACCCTGGCTATAGAGTAGGCTCAAGAAAGAAGGGGAGAGAAATGGGAGACAGCAAGTTTAAGCAACACTTTATTTTCATATGCCAGTCAATATATGATTATCTTATGTCTACTTTAGTAAAATATTTCCCTTTTCAAGTTATCTTCATAAAAACAATTACTCTGGGAGGGTGGGAGGGGAGAGATACAGGTGAGGAAGATTACGAGGTACCAACTTTGAGTTATGAAATTCTCAGTCACAGGTATGAAATGTACTCGGGGAATACAGTCAACAGTTATGTAATATTTTTTAAGGTGACAGTGACAACTAGACTAATCATGATCATTTTGAAATGTACAGTAATAATGAATCACTATTATGTGAGTGCCAGGAATTAAAACAGTGTTGTAAGTCAATTATACTTCAAAAGCAAAGAAATAACTTAAGAGACATCAGATATGTGGCTATCAGAGGGGAGGAGAGAGAGGGGAGTTAGATGGAAACAGTCAAAAAGTACAAATTTCTAGTTATAAATACTAGGGATGTAATATCCAATACAGTAAAGATAAAAAAAAAACAGTTATACACTGTAAATGAAAGCTGTAAAGAGTAAATCTCAAGAGTTCTCATCAGAAGGAAAAAATATTTTAAAAATCTGTTTCTTTAATGTATCTATATGAGACGATGGATGTTCACTAAACCTACTGTGGCATCATTTCATGATGTGTGTAAGTCAGATTATGTCGTATACTTTAAGCTTATACAGTGCTGTATGTCAATTATATATTAATAAAATTGTTAGAAAAAAATACTCTCCATTTAAAGATTAGCAACTATACAAACATAGGAAATCTACTTTGATGGAGAAAGAAGAAGAAAGGACTTTGGGGTAACAACAGGAATTAAGCATCAGTGGAAAAACATGATGTCATATTAAAAATCAGTTACTGCCAAAACTAAACAGAAATGCCTCCAGTTTAGTCACAGATATGGAACATAAAGTTTCAGCACAATTTCTAGAAAATTACAATAACCCACAGAACTTTAAAACACATGTGCACATATGAACATGTATGCTCACATGCAGCTAGGCTTTACCACTCAGAAGCTCTAATCGAGCAAGTCTGGGGCTGAACCTGGGCAATTTTATGTTTTGAAAGCTTCAAAGGTGATTAAGAATTTGAAAGCACCACAGCCCAGCATGGGTTGAGAATCACTAGAATTGTTTAAAACAAACCAGACCAATCAAAACAAACCAAACCTCCTCTATGAAACTCAGCAGTAAAATCACTATTTTTAGAAATTTTAAAAAGGACAAGTGGTACTCCTAGTAGTAGGAGGCTATTTACTGCATGGGGGTGACTATGTAGTATTTTCCAACCTATAATACTGAGAACAGTTTACCAGGGGTATAGATGATTATGATAAATCCTTACTCTAAAGGACTCCGGCTAATTTACAAAACCTTTGTCAATACTGAAGAAACAAACACTTATCTTCTTTTTTATCTGATTGAATTTAATAGCTTCCTATTGAAGATTAAATAACTTAAGAGGTCAGATATAATATAAATGATCTCTAATTGAATTAATAAAGATATAATTTAGTATTATGCCAATATTAACTAGTCTATTTCTGAAAAACATAATCAAATGAGATAGATTTGAAGTTCTTATTCACAATTCCAAACAAAAGATTGCATTAACTGATGTTTAAGGGAGACTGAAAAGAAAAAGAGAAACTTGAACCCTGTTACTGATACTTTTGAGTTATTCAAGAATGCACAGCAATTTAGACTTTCATACAAAATAAGGCAAAACCGTATTAGAACAATGAACAGAGGATTCTTCTAGCCAAAGACGGCAGAGTTTGCTATACTAGTTCACTAATCTCTTATTAAAACGCATGTTTTTATGAGTTTTTATTTGCAGAAAGTTTAAAGGGAAAGTCAGCATCACTGCAGGTGAAAACACACTTTATGAATATTAAGAAAACAACCAAATCAAGAGGTGATTATTCGGAACATCTGATAAGGCTATCATTCAAGCTTCAAGTTATAACATAATAAAACTGATATATTTAAGATTTATATGAATACTCTCAGAAGTTCTCAAGATAGTATTATTTTGGACAACATTTACAACATAAAATAATGATACCGATACCCATTTCTGCAATGAGGTCAAACGTACACCAATTAAACCCAGAATGGAAAATGATCCCATTGCAGTATTTTTATTACCTTGTGTGTAGGCAGCATCATCAGATCCCATACTCAACTTCCGCGCTTCACTTATTCTATCCACATGTGCTAAAGCAGGGTCCGTGAGGTGCTGAATATTCTCTGTTTCTACATAATGATCAGGATGGTTTAAAAGGTTTGTAAGTTCAAAGGTAGGGGACACCACCCCTGGTGAAACTGCAGGGGGTTTGTTGGGAGAAACTGTAATTTTAAAAGTATATTTTGTATTGGGTTGAGTGACCACTACTCGAGGAGAAGTTGCAGAGTTATTGCCTATTGCTCGACTTTTGGGAGGGTGGTGATGAATAAAGGCAGGACCCATGCTCACTTGCCCGGACATATTCCTGGAGGCAGCGGATGCTCCAGAGTTGGTGGATATGAAGAGCGTGGGCTGATTTCGTATGACCTGCTCATCTCCTGTGGCAGCGTTCGCTGATATATAGACCTTCGGTTGACTACGGGACATCACCTCATCAGTATTTGGGGGACTGGCAGCTATGTAAACAGTGGGCTGGTTTCTGTTTAAGGTCTGGCTGTTGACCGAAGAGGAACTGCTGGAGGTTCGAGGTCCAGAAGAACGCAATTTTGAAGAATTATTTCTTTGTGGGGGTTCAAGTTTGATTTCAATCTGGTTTTTTCGAGGTCCTGTTGAAATATTCTGAATGTTATATTGGCTATGGGCAGAAGACTGTGAGCTACCAGACGAATGAATTGTGGGTGGTTGTGGAGTCGTAGGTGAACTGATGGGCATATAGACATGAGAGGTCTGGTGGCCTTGCTGATTCGGCTGCTGGGCTGAGGTATGTGGCAGGGGACTGGATGCAGGATATGTAGTCCAGGGACCAGGTTGTGAAGGTTGATAAACTTGTTGAGGGTTCATGGGATTAAACTGAGATACCCAGCCAGAATGCTGTTGTGTCTGTCGAGTTGTACCACTAGGAGTTGTAATGTAGGGCCTAATATAGATAGAATTTCCCTGTGGACTGTTAAGTACAGGTGGAGGTACACCATGTATGTGCAAAGAAGTAGGAGTATTACGACCAGTCTGGATATTTGGGGCTAACGTTACCATAATGGGATTAAATCTTGGAGTTTGTGGAGAAAGGTTAGATGTTCCTTTGCTGCCTAAGTGAAATCCAAGGTGTGGTGCTGAATTAGAAGCACCAGATGCACTGGACATTCCAAAAACATTAAAGCCTTGAGGAACTTGAGCTGGTGCTGTCTGTGGCTCCTGCTGAAACAGTTCATTATTGGACTGACCACCTTGAAGTTGTCCGTCACTAATGCTGTGCGTTAGAGTCCTGCTTCCATTCATTCTATTTCCCTCTCTTCCATGGTGGTAAACATTCTGTGACTGCAAGTCCAAGTTGAGAGAAGTCATGTGATTGCGTAGACCAGAAATTCCAGAATCATCCGAAAAATTCAAGTCTCCTTCACCATAGAGATACCTTGTACTCTCCTGAGAGAGAACTGCACAGCAGGCATCCAGGTTATTATTATTCTATAAGACAAGATAAAAGCAGCTGTGTTAGCCAGAAGCCAACGCATATACTCTCACTGCTATTAAAATATTACAAGATTAACCAGAGATTAATTAGTACAATTATAACAGATACATTTGAGCCTTTTTTCTTGAGAAACTAATATTAATGCAAATAGTTGAATTAAAAATCCTTATTACTGGGATATCCCTGGTGGTCCAGGGGTTAAGACTTCATCTTTCAATGCAGGGGGTGTGGATTTAGTCCCTGGTCAGGGAGCTAAGACCCCATATGCGACTCGGCCTAAAAACCAGAACATAAAACAGAAACAATATTTTAACAAATTTAATAAAGATTAAAAAAAATCCTCATTACTAAAGTAATGGTAAGTTCTCTAACAAACAATAGCTATAAGAGGACTTATTATTATAGTATAAATAAAGAAAGGGGACAAGAGAGGACAAGATGGTTGGATGGCATTGCTGATGCAATGGACACGAGTTTGAGAAAGCTCTGGGAGATGGTGAAGGACAGGGAAGCCTAGCGTGCTGCAGTCCATGGGGTTGCAAAGAGTTGACATGACTGAGCAACTGAACTAAACTAAACTGACTGATTTACAGAACAGATTCACGCAAACATAGTAACACTGCAACTTAATTAAAAATGCAGTTTGAATGTTGAACAAAATATAAATACTCAACTTAAGCATATTAGTTCAGTCGCTCAGTCATGTCCAACTCTTACGATCCCATGGGCTACAGCATGCCAGGCTTTCCTGTCTATCACCAACTCCTGGAGCTTGCTCAAACACATGTCCATCAAGTCGGTGATGCCATCCAACCATTTCATCCTCTGTTGTCCCCTTCTCCTGCCTCCAATCTTCCCCAGCAACAGAGTCTTTCCTAATGAGTCAGCTGGCCAAAGCATTGGAGCTTGCTATATAATTAATACTTTGCATGTTCATGTGTTATGTATAATTCTTTCAAACCAACGACCTTTTAAAAACTATTTTTTGTGGTATTTAAGCTAAAAAGTTCTAAAATTCATAACAAAGGTGTCACAATTCCTTACATGCTTTCTCTTTAGTGTTAAAAATAAACCACATACATATACGTATGTAATATAAGTTCAAGATAGCCCCCAGAATTTGAGGGGCTGAGTTCACATCTTCGCCTTTAGAGAGCATCAATAATTCTACTTCAGAGAAATGAAAAAAATAAAAACAAACCAAAAAATGACTGGATTGTTTCTTAAGAAGAGACTGACTAACCACTACTCACAAATTATCCGTAAAAATATTTGCTGAACACCCACAATGTGTACAATATTCTGTTTGGGACTGTGGAGGACTCAAATGATGTATAAACCCAGACTTTTCCTTAGACGAGCTTGCAACTCAATTAGGGAAACAAAATACGGATTTGTGAAAAAGTAACATTTTAAAAACATGAACATGTGCCAAATAATAAGTGGTACTGAAGTTCAACAGAGAGTTAATATTGTAGGCTACTATAAAAAGGACTGTGTTCATGACAGAGGTACAATCGCATTGATTTCCTTAGTATATGGAGGACCTGAATAGGAAAAAAAGCATTCCTGTTGAAGGGAATGGCATGAGTAAATACAGACATAAATGTGACAGTAGTAAAAGTATGTTCTAAACAAAGTGATTGGAATAGATCTGGCTGGAGTTAAAGGTTTCTATTGGAAATTCTGTGGAACAAACTGTTAGAAAATCAGATTGGGATTAAATAATTCACAGTTTTGAAAAATGAGTCACACTATGGAGTTTGGGCTTTAACATAGGAAATGGGAAGAGCCAATCAACATATGCTAACAGAGGAGTGAAGACACAAAGGGTCTCTGGGGAAGATAAAGAACTTCACTGATACTTAAGATAAAGAAGAGAGGGAAACTTTTTGACAAGATCAGTTAGAAGACATGAAATAATGACTGACTGTGAAAACAAATTATGAAAGACTACAAACAGTCTTTTCCTGATAAGCTTCCCTGATAGCTCAGTTGGAAAAGAATCTGCCTGCAATGCAGGAGACCCCAGTTTGATTCCTGGGTCAGGAAGATCCGCTGGAGAAGGGATAGGCTACCTACTCCAGTATTCTTGGGCTTCCCTTGTGGTTCAGCTGGTAAAGAATCCGCCTGTAATGCAGGAGACCAGGGTTCAATCCCTGGGTAGGGAAGATTTCCCTGGAGAAGTGAAAGACTACCCATTCCAGTATTCTGGCCTGGAGAATTCCATGAACTGTAGAGTCCATGGGGTCACAAAGAGTTGGACTCGACTGAGTGACTTTCACTTTCACTTCACAAATAGTCAACACAATTTGGCTATAAGGGAGAAGAGAATTCAAGGAGAACTGGAAGGCTAAGAGCCTGACAGAAAGGGGAATTTTAGAGATAAAAAGGATGAATAGTCAGGTTAAAATGTCTACAGGTGATTTGATATGAGATAAAATCTTAGTAGAGAAAATGATACTAAAAGTCATCTCCAAGTCTTGTTAAGAAATGGTAGTTCACAATTTGAACAGGTAACACAAAAGAAAAGACTAGTGACCAAGGTTGGACTTTTTTCCCTCTTAAACCAACAGTTCAAATCTTTTATACCATAAAAATCCTTTTATCTTGCACATAGCTCTGAATTAATATACACTAGTTTTTCAAAGAAAATTTAAAAATTCATCACAATCTTTATCAACTGATTACTCCTTTTCATAGTAAGCCCTTATCTTTTTGCCAAACCTAACTGGTGCTTTTGCTTCAAGCTAAGTTTATTGCTATTCCTAGTAAATTCTTCTCCCTTCTAAGTCACGAAAGACCTCTTCTCATCTCCTTTTCGCTAACATTCCCAATTTAAAATGCATATTCCCTACTAAATCCAATCCCACACTTCCTTTTCAAAAGCTGACATCCATATTTACAAATGTTTTAATTCTCTCGAGATCTCAAAAATCCCTAATTCTTTATAATCTCTCATTAGTATTAATACATCCTAGTCCCAGCTACACCATAACTCACAGGTCCTTAGGTTGTTTTTACTCTCTACAGACATTACTTCTTATTAGCAAAATCATGTAAGAGTTCACAGGGACTTTTATAAGGCTACAATAGGATAAAAGGAAATATACTTTTTAAACATTTTGTTTCAGAAAAGTTTAAACACATATAAAAGCACAGTAAATATCACAAGTGAAGTAAAGTGAAGTGAAAGTTGCTCAATGTGTCTGACTCTGTGTGACCTCATGGACTATAAAGTCCATGGAATTCTCTAGGCCAGAATACTGGAATGGCTAGTCTTTCCCTTCTCCAGGGCATCTTCCCAACCTAGGAGTCAGACTCAAGTTTCCTGCATTGCAGGCAGATTCTTTACCAGCTGAACCACAAGGGAAGCCCAAGAATAATGGAGTGGGTAGCCTATCCCTTCTTCAGTGGATCTTCCTGACCCAGGAATCGAACTGGGGTCTCCTGAATTGCAGGCAGATTCTTTACCAACTGAGTTATCAGGGAAGTCCAAATATCACAAACTCTCCCATATTCATTATCAATCTTTATATGGCAAATCTTTCTTCACTAATTTATCTGTTCCAGCTGCTCCCATTAAGCTAGATCAAGCCTGACATTATTTTGTTTCCATCTGTAAATATATCAATATGTATCTTAAAACATAACTGCAAATGGCATTATCATATCCTAAAATAATTAGTACTTAATATCACATAATTGCAAGTAGTATTAAAGTCCCCTGTCTTGTAATATCACCTAATATCCAAATAAGTGTTAAAGTCCTTTGTCTTGCAGGTATTTTTTTAGTTAGTTTAAATCAGGATCTGAGCAAGGTTTACATATTTAATTTGGTTGATATGCCTCTTAGATATCTAATAATTAACCCTCTCCTCTTTCTATAATTTTCTAAGCCATTTGTTTTTTGAAAAATGGGTAATTTGTCTAGCAGAATTTCCCATCTGGATCGGCTGATTGCACCCTTGTGGTATGACTATTTCCTGTATTTCACTGTAAACTATTTTACTACAGGTATGCGCAGGTTCATGCACAACTTTTTGGCAAGTCTCTTTGTTGGCTTTGTTTCCTATTGTATCACACAGGAGACACAATAATATATCTGCCTGTCTTTTTGTGACCTTAAGGCTGATTGGTAGGTTCTGATGTTGTCACAGCTTGATCCAGCTGATGATTTTTAGCAGTCAGAGATCGTCACTGTTGAGAAACTTTATTAGGGGATGCAAAAGCGTAATATTCCAATTAAAAGATTCCTTCTTCATGTATTGAGCTGCAATTCTTCCTCAAAGAATTTGATCTTTTCAACTATTACTTTTTGCACAGAACAGGCAGGATAAATAAATTCTTTCTCTTTAATGGTTTTTAGGATAATCGGTGCCCTAGCAACGTCCAAAGGTGACACATTTTCAGTATCATGAAACTCCTGTATCTTTAACATTTTGATATGTGTCAAATGCTTGTCATTTATGGTCATTATATCCCATCTTTAGGCTAGTGGGAATGATCACATTGGCTCCAGTGTACATAGGACACGAGCCCAGTAGTCTCTTTCATAGCTTCCTTGCTTTCTAATATGACAAGAAGTTCAAGATCACCTTGTACAGCTCTTATCCCAGAACTAGGATCAGCTATTTCTCAAAGAAGCCCTGGTTACTTTAGTGGGAAATGGTACAGGACTCCCATTTAAGTGTATCAAAAGAGGTGAGGAGAGTTTTTAAAAGATTGAAAGTCATTGCTTTTTTGTACATATACAAATCTGCATTCTCTTTAAAATTACAGAAGTCTGAATTGTTATTTCCAGTTCATTTTTCGTTTTCCCCCAAGCTTCTTGCACAGACAATATCAAAGTACACACTATAATCATCCTTCTCATACTATGAATCATTCACTTTCAACCAATATTTACTGAGCATCCCATTAGGCAAACAGAAAGGAATATAACTGCTGTCTTAAGGATCTCATGGTCCAGTGGAGGAAACTAATGTGTACATAAATAAATATGATGCACAATGGCAGGTGTTGTAACAGGAATATGGATAAGGTTTATGGGTGGAGGTCATCTGAGAAGACTTCAATTAAGGCTATAGTACTTAACTATTAAGGCTTACAAGTAATAATGCATTATTTTGAAAAGAAAAGAAATTTTAAACTTACAGATTTAACTGTCATATTAAGAGAATTAAAAAATAATGAAAATTTCAGTTAAAACACTGAAAGTGCTAGCTACACAACAACCTGTACACTAGTCTGAGTTATGTTTAGTTACCAAACATGAATGCTAAAGAGAGAATTACACCTGCTGAAAACACAGCTATCTTAGAGAATCTACAGCACAAGGAAATGATGTGAGTAGTTCCAAAAAGAGGGAGCTGAGCAGTAAACAAAGTCAGAAGAGAACAGAAATGATACTGATACTTCTGTTCTCCTAAGAAGTAAGAGGTTTAAGAACATGTATACAAAGCAGTGTGACATGATCCTTTAACTACTGATTTTTAATATTCTGTATATTATTTTTTTAATCTAGAAAAGTTCTGAACCAGTATATTATAGGGAGGATAATATACTTGTCTTCAGAGAAAAGACAAAGAAGCCTACCCAACTGAGAAAGGGAGTTCAGTCACTCAGTCGTGTCTGACTCTTTGTGACCCCATGGACTGCAGTATACCAGGTTTCCCTGTCCTTCACCATCTCCTGGAGCTTGTTCAAACTCATCTCCATCAAGTCCAGTGATGCCATCCAACCATCTTGTCCTCGTCTCCTCCTGACTTCAATCATTCCCAGTATCAGGGTCTTTTCCAATAAGTCAGTTCTTTGCATCAGCCAAAGTACTGGAGCTTCAGCTTAAGCATCAGTCCTTCCAGTGAATATTCAGGGTTGATTTCCTTTAGGATGGACTGGTTGGCTCTCCTTATAGTCCAAGGGACTCTCAACAGTCTTCTCCAACACCACAGTTCAAAAGCATCAATTCTTCAGTGCTCAGCCTTCACTATGGTTCAACTCTCACATACATACATGACTACTGGAAAAATCATAGCTATGATCATAAAGATCTTTGTTGGTAAAGTAGTTATCTCTGCTTGTTAATACACTGTCTAGGTTTGTCATAGCTTTTCTTCCAAGGAGCAAGTGTCTTCAGTGATGTCCGACTCTTTGTTACACCATAGACTGCAGACCGCCAAGCTTCTCTGTCCATGAGGTTCTCCAGGCAAAAATACTGGAGTGGGTTGCCATTTCCTCCTCCAGGGGCTCTTCCCAACACAGGAATCGAACCCAGGTCTCTTAGGTCTCCTTCACTGGCAGGCAGGTTCTTTACCACTAGCGCCACCTGGGAAGCTTAAGTAAGGGAGAGCAGCTCCCCAAAGAAAAGTTGTCACTAAATAAGAGCTATTTATGCTGTGTTTAGAGGTAGTTTATTTGCTGTGACAATTTAAAAGTAACTTTCTAAATTTGGGAAGATTCACACCCTAGTTGTATCCCTAGAGGAGTCTTCCCCATCCCTCACTTGTCACATTTTTGTTAAATCAGCTAGAAGACATATTGCTTGAATGCCCAGAAAGATTATCAACTCAATTTAAAAGAGCTGGGTATTGGGAAGCACGTCATACAGGGTTGTGTTTTCATAAAACCAGACTAATATATTGAAGCTGACATTACTGAATGCCCAAAAGAAATTCTAGACTATTCATTTTCTGTTTTTTTGGTAGTTAAAAACCTGTTTACTTATCTTTTAAAAAAATAGGTAATTTATTTACAAAGATCAAAACAACACTAAAAGATACACATTGAGAAGTCTCCTCTCATCTGGCGTGTTCCTTTTTGCCCACCATGGATAACCCATCTTTTATTTCATTTTTAATCCTTCCAGTATTTCCTCATGCAAACAGGGGCAAATATATATACATATGTATATTTATTTATAGATGTATTTATATACATCTATATACATCTATACATCTCTTTAAGAGCTTCTCTCTCCTCCCTCTCTCCACATTCTGGACAGTTCCCTCAGTAGCAAATCTTACACAATTTTATTGAAGAATATAGTATTTTTCTATTTTTCAATGATTCAGTGAACATTCTCAGTATAGTCTTATCAGAGAGCGTGATTTAAAAAATTAGGAAGAGATACCTGAGTTGTATAGCTCTGTGTATTCTTGCCACCTCTTCTTAATATCTTCTGTTAGCTCCACACCATTTCTGTCCTTTATTGTGCCCAGTTTTGCATGAAATGTTCCCTTGGTATCTTGAATTTTTTGAAGAGATCTCTAGTCTTTCCCATTTCATTGTTTTCCTCTATTTCTTTGCACTGATCATTGAGGAAGGCTATCTTATCTCTGCTATTCTTTGGAAGTCTGCATTCAGATGCTTATATCTTTCCTTTTCTCTGTTGTCTTTTGCTTCTCTTCTTTTCATAGCTATTTGTAAGGCCTCCTCAGACAACCATTTGCCTTTTTGCACTTCTTTTTCTTGGGGACGGTCTTGATCACTGTCTCCTGTACAATGTCACGAACCTCCATCCATAGTTCTTCAGGTACTCTGTCTATCAGATCTAATCCCTTGAATCTATTTCTCACTTCCATTGTATAATCATAAGGGATTTGATTTAGGTCATACCTGAATGGTCTAGTGGTTTTCCCTCCTTTCTTCAAGTCTGAATTTGGCAATAAGGAGTTCCTGATCTGAGCCACAGTCAGCTCCCAGTCTTATTTTTGCTGACTGTATAGAGCTTCTCCATCTTTGGCTGAAAAGAATATAACCAATCTGATTTCGGTATTGACCATCTGGTGATGTCCATATGTAGAGTCTTCTTTTGTGTTGCTGGAAGAGGGTGTTTGCTATGACCAGTGTGTTCTCTTGGCAAAACGCTATTAGCCTTTGCCCTGCTTAAATCTTTACTCCGAGGCCAAATCTGCCTGTTATTCCAGGTATTTCTTGACTTACTACTTTTTGCATTCCAGTCCCCTTAATGAAAAGGACATCTTTTTTGGGTGTTAGTTCTAGAAGGTGTTGTAGGTCTTCATAGAACTGTTTAACTTCAGCTTCGTCAGTGTTATTGTTTGGGGCATAGACTTGGATTACTGTGATATTGAATGGTTTGCCTTGGAAACAAACAGAGATCATTCTGTCCTTTTTGAGAATGCATCCAAGTACTGCATTTCAGACTCTTTTATCGACTATGATGGCTACTCCATTTCTTCTAAGATCCTGGATTCTTGCCCACAGTAGTAGATGGAATGGTCATCTGAGTTAAATCCATCCATTCCTGTCCATTTTAGTTTGCTGATTCCTAAAATGTTGATGTTCACTCTTGCCATCTCCTGTCTGACCACTTCCAATTTGCCTTGATTCATGGACCTAACATTCCAGGTTCCTACTTCTCTTTACACTGGACTTCACTTCCATTGTCAGTCACATCCACAACTGGGTGTTGTTTTTGCTTTGGCTCCATCCCTTCATTCTTTCTGGAGTTATTTCTCCATTGATCTCCAGTAGCATGTTGGGCACTACTGACCTGGGGAGTTCATCTTTGAACTCCTATATTTGTCCTATATTTTTGCCTTTTCATACTATTCATGAAATAGTTCTTAAGGCACAAATACTGAGAAACTTGTATGCAGGTCAGGAAGCAACAGTTAGAACTGGACAAGGAACAGACTGGTTCCAAATAGGAAAAGGAGTACGTCAGGGCTATAAATTGTCACCCTGGTTATTTAACTATATATGCAGAGTACATCATACGAAATGCTGGGCTGGATGAAGCACACGCTGGAATCAAGATTGCTGGGAGAAATAGCAATAACCTCAGATATGCAGATGACACCACCCTTATGGCAGAAGGCAAAGAAGAACTAAAGAGCCTCTTGATGAAAGTAAAAGAGGAGAGTGGAAAAAGTTGGCTTAAAACTCAACATTCAGAAAACTAAGATCATGGCATCAGGTTCCATCACTTCATGAAAAATAGGTGGGGAAACAGTGGAAACAGTGGCTGACTTTATTTTGGAGGGTTCCAAAATCACTGCAGGTAGTGGCTGCAGCCATGAAATTAAAAGACGCTTACTCCTTGGAAGAAAAGTTATAACCAACCTAGACAGCATATTAAAAAGCAGAGACACTACTTTGCCAACAAAGGTCCATCTAGTCAAAGCTGTGGTTTTTCCAGTAGTCATGTATGGATGTGAGAGTTAAACCATAAAGAAAGCTGAGCACCGAAGAATTGATGCTTTTGAACTGTGGTTTTGGAGAAGACTGTTAAGAGTCCTTTGGACTAAAAGGAGATCCAACCAGTCCATCCTAAAGGAAATCAGTCCTGAATATTCATTGGAAGGACTGATGCTGAAGCTGAAATGCCAATCTTTTGGCCACCTGATCTGAAGAATAGACTCATTTGAAAAGACCCCGATGGTGGGAAATATTGAAGTCAGGAGGAGAAGGGGATGACAGAGGATGAGACGGTTGGACTGCATTACCGACTCAATGGACAAGAGTTTGAGTAAACTCTGGGAGTTGGTGATGGACAGGGAGGCCTGTGTGCTACAGTCCATGGGGTTGCAAAGAGTTGAACATGACTGAGCGACTGGACTGAACTGAACCTGAGTTGTAGGAGAAGATACTGTCCCCTCACTGTTGCTGCTCCTTTTCAGATTTTCTTTAGTTTTTGACTCCATTTTTATTACCCTTCCTTCCTCTTTCATTTTCATTACACATCTGATGTCAACAAATATGGACTACTGATTCCCTCACCAAATATTCATTATGGGCCTTCCACTATCATTACTGTTATTCATATTGGTAGCTAACATTACTTCAGCACTCATTATGAATCAGTTATCCTACTAGCTGCTTTCCTGCATTATCACATTTAATTCTCTGTGAAGTTTTTTTTAAAGTTTCCATTGTACACTTGAGGAAAATGAGGGTCAGAGGAGTTAATTCAATTGCTGCTATTAACTGTCAAATATTGAATCCAAGTCTCTTTCACTCACAAAATATACGCTACTTGTTATTATTAAATTTTTCAAATTATTTCCCCTTAGCTTTACCTGAGGTATGATGGATAAATAAAAGCTGTATATTTAGGTTGGACAACATGATTCTTTTTAAAGGTTACAGTGTGAGGACTTAATATACTTATATGTTGTGAAATGATTACCACAATTAACACATCTACTACTCCACATGGCCAATTTTTTCTCCCCCCCCCTTTTTTTTGCAGTAAGACTACTCAAGATCTGCCCTTTTAGCAAATTTCAAATATATAATAGAGTACTATTAACTCAAAACATATGCTTTTAAATAATGTGCCACAGAAAGAGCCAGATATATCTGGATAATTCTAACTAGCTGAGGATGATTATGGCAAAGGGTATGAGGGAGGAAGGACTAGGCAAGAGGTCATGATGCAGAAGGCAGCAGGATTTTAGATCACAGATCTAGTATGCCCTCATCAAGATTTATCAGCTTTATTTTGAAGGGTATGGGTAACAACCATGGGGCTTTTAAGCAGGTAAATATACGATAAAATTTGAAAAGGACATTTCTAGCAGAAGTAAGAAGGACAGATTGGAAAGACCAAAACTGGGTTAGACTAAAGGTGGCAGTTAATCAAGTGTACAGAGAATAGGTGACAGAGTGTGAACAAAATGGAGTTACTTGATACCAAATGCAGATATTGAGCCTTTTCAAGTTTCATATAATTTAAAACTTTAAAAATCATTCAACATGAGTATATATGTCTGAGCCCCAATCACCAATTTTTATCTCCATTTGAACAAGCTGAAAAACTGTTCTTGACAGAAAGATTTCCAGTTTAATCAAATGAGAAAGTATACTATCACGAAATATTTAGAATTATGTATTTCTAAAATTGTATGTACTAAGAAAAATCTAAAAATGTATTAGAGAGTGATATTAAATGGAAAACTTACAAAGTAAATTAAAAAATATAAAAATAAACTTTTTCCTTTAGAACTGGGACTTTAGGCATTGTCTAGTCAAATCCCTTCATTTTACAGATAAGAAAACTAAAGGACAAAAGAAGACATATTACTTGTAAAATATGCTTAGGGCGCCATTTAGGATTAGATCCCAAGTTACTGATTCCTTATTGAATGATTTTCTCATTTTCTTTTTTAAAATTTTACTTTACAATATTATATTGATTTTGCCATACATCAACATGAATCCGCCACGGGTGTACACGTGTTCCCAATCCTGAACCCTCCTCCCACCTCCCTCCCCATACCATCTCTCTGGGTCATCCCAATGCACCTGTATCCTGCATCAAACCTAGACTGGCGATTCATTTCTTATATGATATTACACGTTTCAATGCCATTCTCCCAAATCATCCCACTCCTATGAAATGGAAGACCTGGAAGTTTTAAAAATTCTCCTGGCAAAACTGGGTAAGGGAGGAGTCAAGCAAGCTCATCGTAAATGTGGACCATATATTAATGCTTTATATAAGATCTCACTTAATCCTCACATCTACTTTACAAGGCAGGTATTATCCATATGACAGATGGGAAACAGAGAGCCTAGAACCTGCTAAATGTCAGACATCAAAGCTCATCTCTTCATCATACTGCACTAATGCCAAAGAAGATAAAAGTGTTTTCTTCCAATGTTTAAAAAAGTACCAAGTCGTATTAATAAACTCAGAAATCATTAGACACTGACCTGTAACATGCACCTGGACACAACAACTTCAGGTACTTCAGGGAATTTTTGTCGCAGGTCATGCAAAACCTGAAAGTCAATTTGGTGGCTTCCTTGGGCCATTCGTATACTGCCTGATCGGGACTATTTGTGCAACAGGCGATTCTAGGCCTTAGTGGAAACAGTACTCATCTCTTCTGTCCAAGCATTTTCTGTGAAAGAAAGAAAAAAAAAATTTAATGAGAACTGTTATAGAATTAATATTATCATGGATTTAAAATTTCAATACAAAAAGGTATGTCCTTTAGTATCTATTTAGTATAAATTATAAAAATATTTAGACTTATAATGCTTCCAGTATAGTAGTACTGTCTTTTCAGTTTATAACTACCGATGGTAAACTTTAAAATTTTCTAATTCCTATGTATTTGTGCATGCTTTATAATGGATGTGCCTAAAGGCATTCAAATAAGAAATTACTGTCAAGGTTGTTTTAAAATGGAAAAAATGAGTAACGTCACTGATTTTTTTTCTTAATTATCAGAGGAGAGCCTAAGGGAGTAATCTTATTTATTCTACTAAAATTTTTTAAGCTTTGGATCTTAAAAAAGTTTGGTTCTACAAATAGCTTTGCATTCTCTATCTAAAAATGATTTGTAAATCAAAAAACATTTGATATTTTGTCTTAATTTTCAGATGTACTTAATCCTTAAATGTGTAATCAATTCATTCTCAGGGGCTTGGTAGCATTTTATTCCCTCTGTCTCTACTAAATCAGTATTTTAAAATACTAATGCTTGAGCCCCAACCCCAGAGGTTCTGATTTGCTTGGTTGGGAGCAACATGAGCATATGGATTTTTAAAAGCCCCCCAAGTGATTCTAATGTATGGTCCAAGTTGAGAAATACCAAATTTATTTATATCCCTAACATTCTTAACATAAACCATGTTTAATCTTAAAGCCTCTTTGGGATATAAATAGCATATAAATATATTAAATCTATATAACATATTAAAATATTTAAAATCATACTATTTGCACAATAATTAAAATACAATTCATTTTAGAATAAATTTAACAATAAGATGGCCTCTTTAAAACAAATTTCTTATCTGTAATATTTCTCTTTTCCATAAGCTTAAATACAAGTCTATAAACTCCATGAACAGAAACTGGTCTCTCATGTCCCTTACTGCACACCTAGCACTCTGTAGACAGTTTTCAGTGTAACAGTAGATATTAAAACACTTTTGAGTAAATTTAGTTATGACAGAACTCCTGAATCCTCAACAGAATAAAAGCTCATTTAGATATTATGTTTGGTAAAGACTTTCAAACTTTTTATCATCATTTGGTTAATTTTTCCCCAATTCTTTTGTCTGTGTGACTTCAGCTTAGTTACATCTCCTAGGTAAAAGCACTGCCAAACCAAATTATTTGCATTACAGATTTCCCTATCTATTTCAAACACACACACACACACACACACAATATTTTAGCATATAATGTAATATTTCTACAAATGGGTTGCAAGAGAAAAGAAAAGTACCGGAAATTCGTAAATGATATTTAAACATAATATAAGGGACAGTAAACATGCTATAGCGTTGCTGATCTTGAGAAAGTCTCTCTGGACTTCACTCCAGCTATCAACTCATTTATCTGCCCATTCTCTCTTTCAGGCTAAACTCCTTGAAAGGATGGTTTATACTCTGTCTTCATTTCCTCCCTCTTTCACTTTAAAATCTACCAAGTCAGGTTTTCATAGTTTTTCTCCACTGAAACTACTTATCAAAGTTGCCCAGGATCCTCAGATTGTTAAACTTAACGTCACTCCTCAGGCCTCATCTCACTAGATCTCTCTTCAGTTTATAAACCAGTCAACCACTCCCCAGTCTCTAAACAATTTCTTCACTTGGCTTCTGAGATTTATACTCTTCTGGATTTCTACCCACCCACTGGCAGTTCCTTGTCAGTTTTCTTTGTCAGATCCTCCTCTGGACATCGAAACATTGGTGAGTTATACAGTTCAGACCTAGGGTTTCTTTTCAATTACACCTACGTTCCTCGTCAAGGTAATCTCAACCAAACACACTACTTTAAACAAAGGCTTTGCAAATCTCTATGTCCAACTCCAAGGGAGCTCTTTCTCCCTTGAGTTCCAGGCTACATGACCAGCTGCTTTCTTCACATCTACGTCTGGACATCTAAAATTCACTTCAAACTTAGTATGTCCAAAATTGAACTCTTAATTTCCCCTACCCAGACCAAATCTTTCCCAGTCTCTTTCACCTCCATATATGGTACCATCAGTCACTCAGCTGGACCTTTCACATGCCATATCTAATCTATCATCAAGTTTTGCTGGCTATCTGCAGAAGAATTATTCTGAATCTGATCACATTTTTCCCACCTCTATTATTGCTGTTATTCAAGCCGTGATCACAGCTCACCTAGACTGCTATTGCCAAGGTCTCCTCCCTGCTTAACTCTTTGCTCCACCCTTACCTCTTACTCTACCGAACAGAGTGATCCTTGTGAAAAGTAAATCCGAACAATCATTTCCCTAGCACAAAATCCTGTAACACAAGACCTCTGGCTAACTACCACCTGGGACTTCATCTCCTACCACTGTCTTTGTTCCCTCAGTTCCAAACTGAGTTCCCTCACACTGGTTATTTCTCAAAGGGAAGCTAACCTCATTCCTCCCTTGGGGCTTTTAGACTTGTGGCCCCTCTGGCGTGGAACCCTTTCCCCTCAGATATTTGCACGGCTCTCTCACACTTCACTGACCTTTCCCGGTGGCTCAGATGGTAAAGCGTCTGTCTACAATGCGGGACCCAGGTTCAATCCCTGGGTTGGGAAGATCCCCTGGAGAAGGAAATGGCACTCCACTCCAGTACTATTGCCTGGAAAATCCCATGGACAGAGGAGCCTGGTAGGCTACAGCCCATGGGGTCGCAAAGGGTCGGACACAACTGAGCGACTTCACTTCACTTCACTTCTCACACTTCACTAAGATCTCTGATCAGACCGCTTCCTTGACCAATCTTTCTACCTAAAATATTGCCACACTTCTCTGCTCTCCCTCTCTATCGCATCTTCATACCCTGCTTTTACTTTATAGCATTTTATCAATACTGACATATCTACCTATCTACCTACCTGCCTGACCTTAAAGTACTAGCTCCACAGGATCAAGAACTTTGAAGTTTATAGCTGTATTCCCGGGGCCTAGGTCCAAGATGTAACATTTGTTGGATGAAATAAAGGTTTTACTGTATGGGTTCTTCATGTATTTTGCTTCTAAAATGCATTTCAAGTAATCTAGATTTGGAAATTATAATTTGAAGGAGAGGCAAATAAATAAATCCTCAGTCTAAATTCAAGACAACCTTTCTTATTTAAAAGAGGATGAAAATAAATTTCAACTCATTATTAACACATATACAGAAATCTCTGAAGTTCTTTGAAAAAACTCTTATATGACTATCAAGTATACTAACAAGAAAATTGTTCAAAAGCACAATTGTATTTAGGGATTCCACTTCCTGAAATGGCAAAGTAGCTCCTACTGGACTGATGCTCTCACGAGTAACTTCTGTAACTAGACAAAACATAAAGAGCTTGAAAAGAGAAACAGCAAAGTGGGAGTAGTGATGCTGGGGGTTGGGAGGAGAAGCGAGTCAGTAGTTGTAAGAAGTAGACAACATGGGGGTGATTGTCCACTTTTTAAGTGGTTTTTACCCAGAGAGCACATCCCAGTTGTTTTTGTGTAGCAAAAGCCCAAACAAGTGAATCTCCAGTCTAATTCGCTTAATGAACCAAAGGACAGATTTTGGCATGACCACAATAGCTGAAAACCTAGCGAGTAAATCGCCAAAAGGAGAGAAACACCAAATTTTGTGTATAATATCTGCACATATCTCTGGTTCCAAAACTGTATAGACTTGAGATTCCAAGCAATCAGGCTAAGGTGAAAGTAACAGAAGTGAGGCTTCAGTTTGTAGTTTAAGTTCAGCCAAGTTAACTGCCTACTAAAACAAACAAGCAAGCATGCAAACCACTAACCAAACATCAACACATTCTAAAGGAACACAATAAACTTTGGTCTCTACAATGTGTCATTCATAACATCCAAGTTATAATCTAAAATTATTACATGTAAGAAACAGGAAAAACTGACCCATCGTCAAGAGAAAGGCACCTGAGGGAGACCAAGCCCAAGATGACCAGATGCTCGAATCAGCACATAAGGATTTTAAAGCAGCTACTTTAACTATGTTCAGGAATGTAAGGGCCAATATGCTTAGATTTCTCAGTCAAGGAAAAAAAAAAAACACAAAAAACAACTATAAAGGAAATGTAAATTCAAGAAGTGAAAAATAAAATGTCTGAAATAAAATTCACTGGCTAGGTTTAATCACAAATTGGAAATGACAAAAGAGTCAGTGAACTTAAAGACACAGCAATAGAAATCATTAGAACCTTAAGGATGGAGAAAAAAAAAGACTGAGCCAGGAAAATGAACCTACCTCAGGGACCTGTGAGACCAGTAACTCTTAACATACCTGTAACTGGAATTCCAGAAGGAAAGGGGACAGAGAATGGGATAGAAAAAAGTATTTAAAGAAACAGTGTCTAAAAATTTCCCCAAGTTAGCAAAAGATCTAAATTTACACATCAAGAAGAACTTGACTGGCTCCCTGTCCGTCTGGGAGGTTGTTCTTGGCTGGGAGCCATCTCACACCTGAAAGCAGGGAGACGGTGGTCACAAGGCAGACAGTAAAGCTACCTAAATCACTCAACTCTAGACTCTGTATCAGCCCAAGATTCCAACTCCTTAAGAAAAATGGCAAGCACACGTTGNGAAATAAAATTCACTGGCTAGGTTTAATCACAAATTGGAAATGACAAAAGAGTCAGTGAACTTAAAGACACAGCAATAGAAATCATTAGAACCTTAAGGATGGAGAAAAAAAAAGACTGAGCCAGGAAAATGAACCTACCTCAGGGACCTGTGAGACCAGTAACTCTTAACATACCTGTAACTGGAATTCCAGAAGGAAAGGGGACAGAGAATGGGATAGAAAAAAGTATTTAAAGAAACAGTGTCTAAAAATTTCCCCAAGTTAGCAAAAGATCTAAATTTACACATCAAGAAGAACTTGACTGGCTCCCTGTCCGTCTGGGAGGTTGTTCTTGGCTGGGAGCCATCTCACACCTGAAAGCAGGGAGACGGTGGTCACAAGGCAGACAGTAAAGCTACCTAAATCACTCAACTCTAGACTCTGTATCAGCCCAAGATTCCAACTCCTTAAGAAAAATGGCAAGCACACGTTGGGGTACATGCAGGCTCTGAAAATGGTAAGATGAGGCAATGTGAAACTGGTTATCGTCATCAACAACTGCCCAGGTTGAAGAAATCTGAAACAGAATTACACCATGTCAGCCAAAACTGGTATCCATCTGCAGTGGCAATAACGTTGAATTGGGCACAGGGTGTGGGAAATACCAGAATACACACCATGGCTATCACTGATCCAGCTGATCTGGTATCATTAGAAGCATGCCAAAACAGATTAATGAAAAGTCAATTATGGAAAAATTTTCTAAAATAAAACTGGTCAGAGTCTGCTTTAAACACAACAAACAAGCACAAAGATCTTGATCAAGAAGATCAGCAAGTCTTAAACAGGAAAAGCCAGAGAAATCGCACATAGGCATAATAGGCACAGTGCTGAAAACCAAAGAAAAAGAAAATCCTGAAAGCAGTTAAAGAAATAAAATAGAGGGCAACAACAATTTAAATGAAGGCTGACTACTCATCAAAAACAGTGAAGGCCAAGGGATACTGAAAAGACAAAAGTCAAGTGCTGAAAGGGAAAAGAAACAATTAACCCATACTCTGCATCCACCAAAAGTAGACTTTAAGAACAAAGCAAGATAACTATTTATAAATGTAGCCTGTGGGTGCATGAATAAGCTTTACAACTAAACACAGTATTGAAACAAACAGGTATTTATTTTTGAAAGGAAAACCAAAAAATACCTTACAATTTAATCTGGAAAATTATAGAAATGCATTTTCTATGGTTAAGGTGCAAAATGACTGCTCTTCTGAGAAAAGAATAAAGAAATCATGCTTTACAGGAACGCTTCTAACAATAGGGGCAAAATTTTAGCACCTAACCTGCTGCCAGATCAAATAATCTGGGAAGAATAAGTTCTTAATGATTTTAAATAGTAGCAGAGTAGATGTGCTGCTGTGTGCTGTGCTCAGTTGCTGAGTTGTGTCTGACTCTGCAACCACATGGACTGTAGCCTGCCAGGCTCCCTTGTCCATGGAATTTTCCAGGCAAGAATACTGGAGAGGATTGCCATTTCCTCCACCAGAGGATATTCCTGACCCAGGGATTGAACTTGCATTTCCTACACTGGCAGGAGGATTCTTTACCACTGAGGCACCTGGGAAGCCCAGCAGAGTATATACAGCACTACAAACCCAACCGTTAAGTACACTGGAAAGATTTTTTTAAATGTGCCATGTTATTTCCCTTCCTAGAGTATGTAAGCAACTTATTTCTAACCTCTCAATATTATGACAGTGCAGAGTACTAAGTATCAGTTATTGGCTCAAACTTCATGTTATGATAATTATCAAGTCTTCATTTTCACTACCATTTACTATGGTGAATTTTTCCAGGACTGTAACAGTAGTATGACACATGTTAACCGTACTCCCAAGAAGAGACCATAGCCTCCAGATCAAAAAAAAACAACAACAAAGAAAAGCAACAGGACTTACAGGTCTGAACAAAATTTGAGCATTTATGAGGTTCCTGATATTTAAAATTGGACTATCACCCATTCACAGCGCACAAATTTAAAGAGTGTCTAGTACACAGCAGATAACCATGCTGGAGATACAAGTATTAGAGTCCATACTCTTGCTCTCCAGGTCACAGAAATTCCTGGATTAAAGACACATCAAAACAAGCTAATAATTTAGATAACTATTTTAACTTGTCCACTATTTTATCTTTTGTCTGCCTTTTGCTACCAGATCTGCTGACTGCTATCTCAGTCTGTTTCATTGTTGACACAGTAGTGTTTTTCATCCCTTTCACATCACTCAAAAACAGACTACAAGGGAGTACATTAGGAAAAACTATAGATAGCAGCAGCAAGAAAAAGGTAGAAGCCGAATCATGCAGTGCCTTTATAGGCCATTAAAATTTGGAGGCTTTATTCTCAGGATAATGAGAGGAAACTGAAAGATTTAAGCTCAGAGGCAGGAAAGGTGACATGATCAAGAAATCATGTATGTGTGAAGAATGGCTACAGTATGGAGAAAATGGCAAAAGATGAGAAGACCAGTTAGAAAAATGCTTTAATCTAGCTAAGAAGGCAGGAGAAGGGGACAACAGAGGATGAAATGGTTGGATGGCATCAGTAACTCAACAGACATGAGTTTGAGTAAGCTCCGGGAGTTGGTGATGGACAGAGTCCCGGCATGCTGCAGTCCATGGGGTTGCAAAGTTGGACACCACTGAGCAACTGAACTGAATTGAACTAGTTAAGAAACAGTTAATACTTTGTAAGTGTAGAGACAGCAATGGACATTGAGTAGAAGGAAAAACTGAAGGGATAATTAGGAAATAAAATTTAATAGAACTTGGAGATGGATTAGATATTGGGGTAAAGAAGGAGGTTGTAAAGGTTGCTTTTTTATTTGTTCAGGTGGTTGGTCCCATCTATAAACTAAGGAACAAACTAGAAAAGATTCAAGAAAACAAAACAAAGTTTAGTTTTGAACATACTGAGTCTAGGGTACCTTTACAACCTCAAAACAGTGATATCACAGAGGGAGCTGGGATAGATGGACCTGGAGCTCAAGAGTTCTGGGCTGCACATAAACATTTGAGAGGCATCCTTGGTGCTGACATTAATTAACCAGTGTAGACGAGACAATTCTACCATATAATTAAAGAATACACAAAGAAAAATATTCTTGGTTATATCTTATATGAAAATTACATAGTCATTATTAATAATTTTTCCCTAAAAGGCCAACATTCCTTCCAGCCCAAATACTAAACATTATGTACAAAAATTGATTTTAAGATATCTTAGTTTTTTGACCTATCCTATAATGAAAAATTTAAATAAAAATTTAAAGAACATACGTACATAGTTTTAAAAAGCCAAATAGTATTACAAAGTTTACTGGGGAAACCAACGGTTTCCCTGCCTCATGCCTCTCCACTTTTATCCTATTCCATATTCCAGTGTCAACACTAAGCTGTTTCTTCACATTCCTATACAAGATGATTTATAGGACTATTCTTGATTTTTTTCAATTTTACACATTTTCTATGGATTTCCTACCATGGAAAATGAAGAGTTAGCTTTGTAACTTAGTTCTCATGCCATAATATAACCATCCTTCTCTACTCTTATGTCCATCTGCCCATTTACTTATTTTATAGTTTTTGCTTACATCTGTATTCAATATTTATATTACTTTCCCCTGTAAATACTATTAGCCTCACCTCAGTTCAGTCGCTCAGTCGTGTCCGACTCTCTGCGACTCCATGAATCACAGCATGCCAGGCTTCCCTGTCCATCACCAACTCCAGGAGTTCACTCAGACTCACGCCCATCCAGTCTGTGATGCCATTCAGCCATCTCATCCTCGGTCGTCCCCTTTTCTTCCTGCCCTGAATCCCTCCCAGCATCAAAGTCTTTTCCAATGAGTCAACTCTTCGTATGAGGTGGCCAAAGTATTGGAGNGTGATTATCTGGGTCATGACGATCTTTTTTGTACAGTTCTTCTGTGTATTCTTGTCACCTCTTCTTAATATCTTCTGCTTCTGTTAGGTCCATTTCTGTCCTTTATCGAGCCCATCTTTGCATTAAATGTTCCCTTGGTATCTCTAATTTCCTTGAAGAGATCTCTAGTGTTTCCCATTCTACTGTTTTCCTCTGTTTCTTTGCATTGATCACTGAGGAAGGCTTTATCTCTCCTTGCTATTTTTTGCATTCAAACGGGTATGTCTTTCCTTTTCTCCTTTTCACTTCCCTTCTTTTCTCAGCTATTTTTAAGCCCTCCCCAGACAGCCATTTTGCTTTTTTGCGTTTCTTTTTCTTGAGCATGGTCTTGATTCCTGTCTCCTGTACAATGTCACGAACCTCCATCCATCGTTCATCAGGCACTCTGTCTCNAACGGGTATGTCTTTCCTTTTCTCCTTTTCACTTCCCTTCTTTTCTCAGCTATTTTTAAGCCCTCCCCAGACAGCCATTTTGCTTTTTTGCGTTTCTTTTTCTTGAGCATGGTCTTGATTCCTGTCTCCTGTACAATGTCACGAACCTCCATCCATCGTTCATCAGGCACTCTGTCTCTCAGATCTAGTTCCTTAAATCTATTTCTCACTTCCACTGTATAGTCATAAGGGATTTGATTTAGGTCATACCTGAATGGTCTAGTGGTTTTCTCCACTTTCTTCAATTTTAATCTGTGTTTGGCAATAAGGAGTTCATAATCTGAGCCACAGTCAGCTCCCAGTCTTGTTTTTGCTGACTGTATAGAGCTTTTCCATCTTTGGCTGAAAAGAATATAATCAATCTGATTTCGGTGTCAACCATCTGGTGATGTCCGTGTGTAGAGTGTTCTCTTGTGTTGTTGGAAGAGGGCTACTCTCAGGTAAGCTTAAAACTTTCCTAAGCAGTAGAATTTCAAGAAACAACATTCTGTTTTAACTATCTGTTTCTAAAATTTTCTGGTGAAAGAACATGTTAATAGCTAAAGACATAAACAACACTGCTGAATATTTCACCCACAATTCTGTATCAGCAGGGGTTGTCTCATTTAGTAAGATGAGACAATTAAATGGTTAGTTAAGTATAAACTCTGGTTCCATAACTTCATGGCAAATATATGGGGAAACATGGAAACAGTGGCAGACTTTATTTATTTATTTTTTTGGCTCTAAAATAACTGTAGATGGTGACTGCAGCCATGAAATTAAAAGACACTTGCTCCCTGGAAGAAAATTTATGACCAATCTAGACAACATATTAAAAAGCAAAGACATTACTTTGCTAACAAAGCCTTTGAGGCCTTCCTTTCCCATGTATATGGGACAAACCATTTGTCTTAATTGGATAACTCAAACAAAGCTACCTGAAAACCAAATATTAGGCTGAAATTAAGTGCCATTCTTCACTTCACAGATAAGTGGTATAAACTGTGCTATCGGTGTTCAGAGTGCTCTCAGGCCTGAGGGAAGAGGTGGAAGGGCCTTGAATCATCACAAGGTTAAAGTATGAAGCAAGGCAATCCAATAAATACTACGCAGGTTCTGGAGACAATGAGTCAGTCACCTGTTTGGCTAGAAGGAGGACGGACAGGAGGAAAGAGGATTAAGAAGAAAGAGTTTCGGGTGGGGAGTATCTACAAGAGAAGATGAGAAAGGTTGGTGAAGGCTGCAAGTGTACAGTGGCTTTTATTATAGAAGGTCTTGAGATACATGAATGGTTTAGCCTATCATTATGTAAATCGATACACGTATTTCATCTTTGCCCTGTTTGTACATGGTTGAGTTTTACCAGAATAAATTTACTACTATAACAAAGAAAAATATAGCTTATGTTGAATATCATGGAAGAACGGGACAAAATATGTAAAACCAAAATTCACTTCTCAACTGCACTGGGATTCTCCTTTAGCTTATAGACAATAAGGTAAGAGGTTGTTCCATTTTAACATATATACACGATCCTAAAATTTAACTCTGATTTCCATAGTGACCTCCAGAGATACTAATTTTTTTCTATAAACAATGGAATCTCGACCTGGACAGACCCCTAGAAAATTATCTTGTAAACGTATATAATTTAGGGAGTTAGAGAAAAGTCTTGATGCCAGAGGTCCATTCACCTGTCCAATTTTACCTCTTAAAACTAACCTGTGACAACAAACAGAAATTTTTACACAAATAATGTTAGTTTCAAAGTGGAGAGACTATCTTGTTCACTGCTGTATCTTACATTTAGAAAGTGGAAGGCATATAGTGGATGCTCAGTAAGTATATGTCATAATAAATCTCTAAATAAAGATCAGAATACATCTAGATTAAAGATTACTATAAAAAGTGGTAGCTATCCCTCCAAACTACAGTGTTTGTCTCACCCTTGGCTAAATGTAAGTGCTGCCATAATAGTTGTTTTGAAACTGCATCAATGCAATTGATGTATTAGCCAACAATTGAGCACTAAATGAAGCTGTGAACTCATCTGTCAGAAACACTAGGTGAATGCAAAAAACCACACTCAGCTGAAACAAGCTGCGTATGAACACTCAAAATGTAAATACGCACACCTCAAACATCTGCCAGCAACCTCAGCTTACTGCAGCTTCGAGGAATCAGTCACACCCATCCACAACTTGTGTTCAACTTTCTTTCCAATTTCAAAAAATCATTCTTCACTTCACAATAACAAGCTTCCACAACTATGTGAAAGTTCCTTCTATAAGGCAAACTTCAGGACTGTTTAAAAGCAAAGCACAGTATTTATTTGTATAAATATTATATAAGTACTTACACATATTTCTTAGACATTTGACATGTGTAAAATTACAGTATCACACCTTTTAAGGTTTCTACTTTTTAAAATGTTCACTGATGACATTCTGAGTGTTGTACCTCAATTCCATTTTTCTTGTTAAGTCCTGTGGGGTTATATTTTTTAGTTTTGACTATAGTGGTGCTTTTTAGGGACACATAACCTCAACAACCGGAGAAGGCAATGGCAATCCACTCCAGTACTCTTGCCTGGAAAATCCCATGGTCAGAGGAGCCTGGTAGGCTGCAGTCCATTGAGTTGCTAGGAGTTGGACACAACTGAGCGACTTCACTTTCACTTTTCACTTTCATTCACTGAAGGAAATGGCAACCCACTCCAATATTCTTGCCTGAAGGATCCCAGGGATGGGGGAGCCTGGTGGGCTGCCATCTATGGGGTCGCGCAGAGTCGGACACGACTGAAGCAACTTAGCAGCAACCTCAACCACCATTACTAAATTTCCCAGGACATCTAATGGGAAGGGAGAGTGTTTCAACTTATGCACTTGGTTGAAAATATGATGTTAATAGTTTTTTATTACTAATTTTAACTTGTGTCTCTTCTGTGGACTGGCCGATGACTGTGCAGTGAATTCGCTGCTAAATTTTTTTGAAGTTAAAGCAAGTTTTGAAACTTTTTGGCCTTAATAAGGATTTCAGAAGTAAACTGAAAAAAAAAAAAAGTATTATCTTTCTAATTATATACAATATTTTAAGTACCTCTTTCATTACTGATGATGTAAGTATCTCATCAAATGTCAAGCAGGTATATAACAGCTGATGCTTCACATTTGATTAATTTTAAAATAATCTATAAATGTAACTGAATAAAAATTTCAAGATTACTTTTAACAGCAAATTATTAGAATTGTATTTCTTGGAACATGATGTTACATCTTTATTAAAGAAAAGCAAATTTGCTGCTCTCCAAAGTCTATAATATCAAATTATTTTCCTAAGAGTTAAAATGTAAGAATTATAGCTATGGCATTTAAAAATCTAAAATTCAAATACTACCATCATTTACGATAAAAAAAAAGTATAATCTATCTTTAGCATAAACTTTAGCATAGAACTGCTATAGTCTTGAATTACTTTACATAGATATTTGCAAAAATAAAATAACAGAAACACACCAAATTAAGTCACCTAAATGCTACTTGAATTACTTATCATGTTCAGATTTAGTGTTACTTAAAAGCTTAAAGGGAACAAAGGATTGTTACCAGAAAATGTATTTCTCAACTTTATAAGCCTATAGTAATTTATTTTCTATAGAAAAACAATAAATATTAATAGTGTAATTTTATACATGTCAAATGGTTAAGAAGTAACATAATGACCCACTCTGTCTCCTCTTAAAAAAAAACTCCCAATTTACGCATTAATGCACTGCCTCAAGTCCATGAATACTGACCATTTCTTATGGTTAAAAGGTTTAGCAGTTATAAGTTCCTCTAAAAGGAATGTGCAAGTCAGCCACACTTGGCAATTTATGTACTGTGGTTTTGTGGTGAGTGCTACCATTTTCTAAGGATCAAGAAAAGTGCAATAAATCTAAGGCAGAATGGTTATAATTCATCAAAACATATTATATAACTAACTACCTTGTGTGTATTTTCCAATTCATACTTCATTATTATTTTCCAATACATTAGGACTTTAAGATGGAAACAAAGTTACTTCTGAGTGTGCCCCTTTTAATATAATTTTTGGATAATCCATCTTGTGTATAAATATCTTTAAAGAAAGCATGATATAAATAAATGATATGATAATGAGCTCCTATTATAGGTAAAGGGAAAAGAAGAGCAGAAAAGACAATGAAAGCACTTGGAAGAACCAGTTTTCATCTTACATCCACCATAAACATTTGGAATGAACTAAGTAAGACTCAATGACGTGAAAATTACAATAACTTGGCTAAAATATTAATCTAAATTGACATTTTAAGATGAAGATTTAGAGAAAGCTAGAAGAAATTTCACCAACTGATTCCCATGCAGTTTCAGCCCCTTACTTGACCCGTTTCTTCTGTTCATCTCATAGAATTTAACATAATCTTGTTAAGTATGTGCCAGTCTTTCAAATCTAACACTATGGAACTGTTAAAAAGTCGGTTGTTAATCTTGTTATAGTTACGGGGGATGAATTTTATATTAGACGGTCAAGAATAATTTTAAAACTGTACAGAAACTTTTATCTCAGCATATTTATTATATATAAAGCTATTTCACAATTCTCCAATTATAGATGTCCTTAGAGAATATTTAATTTAATATCATATAACTGAATAAAGAACCAGAAATCTCATTATGTAATACTTATCCATAAATCTAGAATGACTTTCATAACAATATAAACTATGAACATATATGAAAGTGATCATCTACTGAACATTTTGATTTATGACACATTTTCTAATGCATTGTTGTTATATATTTTCATATATACTATATAGTATATACATTGCTTATGCAAACATTTATTGTGTGTCTACTACTCACTCTCTACTATAGTGGGTGCTGAAAATATTAAAATTAATAAAAGCACACTTTTTAACACTCAAGAAATTTACATTTTAGTAGAGGAAGACAAATACATCAACAAGTGAACATAATAACTGAACTGTAACTGAGCTGTGTTGCCGTGCACAGCGGAAACAGAGGAGGGGCCAATCAATTCTGAGGGAAGTGGAGAGTTTAGGGTAGGATTAATTAAAGAGGGCAACACCTAAGCTGGGTCTTAGAAGACAAAAATACGTTTACCAGGTGGACAGGCAAGAGGGGAAGAAAATTTCAAACATAAGTAGCTGCCCGGGAAAAGACTTGAATCAGACAGCCTGGCAAGTTTGGGTAACCACAAGTAGCTGGTTCACGTTGAAGGGCAGGAAGTGAGAGGAACAGGGAGAAAGTGCGATGCAGGGTGAAGCTGGAGAAGTAGGGTAGGCACGGGCACATCACAGATGACCTTAATTGCTTTCCCCTGCCCCATACGTGCTGAATCCCACAAGTCAGCAAGAACAACACGCCTCTCACTTTCCAGATCCACCTAATTTATCTCTGAAGTTCCAAGCCCTGCCTGGTTCTGTGACATTCCACACAGTCCCAGAGGCGGGCATGCAGTCGTTCAATAACATTCACTGTGCGGCACTGGAGGTGTATAAGCAGCAGTGGAGATCAGGAGGCTGCAGTGCCTAAAACGCAGGAACTGAGGAGAGGCAGGAGAAATTTCAAAAAGAACGCAGTACTTGGACTTGGCCATTACAAATAAATCATAGAGTCTTGCAGGATATCACTGCCAACTGTTTGTGTTAGGGAAAAGACCATGAAAGAATAGGATAAATTTGAAGAATTATGCAGAAGGGAAGTGAGATAAGGCTAAAAAGGTAGAAAGTTTTCAATGAAAAATGTACAGATTCCGGATTATGTATAAGATCTAAGAAAATTCTACTGGCCTGGAATTTTCATAAATATAATCTACTTTTTGGTTCACCTTAATGTCTGTGATTCATTCCACAAACACTGCCCACTGTAAGCCAGGTAATGTGCTCTAAATATGCAAAGATGAACAAAATACAGTTCCTGCTTTTGAGAAAATCATAAACGAGTAGAATTCAGATTTATATGAGACTTCTTACAGCATTTATCTCACTTTATCATCCCCACACGTGAAGCAGAGAAGAGAAATGTTACTCCACTTGTTTTTTCCTTTCTAACTGAAGAGAATAATGGAAAGATGTATTAAGAAGTATATTTACATTTCCAGCTAAGTCAGTAGCAGAGCTGCTTTCTAGGCCTGTTCCCAACTGTGGTGTCACTATCCGGTGCTAGCGCCATCAGCTGTGAATGAAGATTTGTTGCTGATCATGAAGTACCAGAGCTCCATCTATAACAATATAAAGTATCCAACCTACGGACAAGCATGTGTGTTTAAAGAGGAGCATGTAAGAACGTCAGTTTAGTTCGGTCACTCCATCATGTCTGACTCTGCGACTCCATGGACGTAAGAATGTCACTTCAGTGTGTATCACTAAAAGAACAATCTGAATAACCGTTTAGGAATGAATGAGTAAATCAAGGTACAGCAATTTTTTTTTTAAGTCGAGTAAGAGAGCCAAATAATTATATGCAAAGGCCTATTAAGACATTACTGGATGAAAAAAGATGCAAAACTCATGTATAATGATGCCCTTTGTGTTAAAAAAAAAAAAAAGACACCAAAAAAAGTTTGAAACAGATATTTTTATATGAATGCTCAGGTAATGTTCTGAAAGGATACACACTAATTATTTTGGAGACCTGGCTGGGGGAAGGAACACATAGACAGAAGGTGGTCCAAGGAAATATAGTCATCTTTGTTATGTTTCAATTTTTTATAAGAATATATATTCATGTATTTTTGTATAAGTAAGCATAAACAATGGAGACTAGAGCATAATATTTTCCCTACAAAAGTATTTCCTATATATTTTCTATGTATTTCCCCATAGCACTACTTGTATGCTGATATGGGGGGTCAGAGAGTAGGAGCAGCATAGAAAGAATTATTTGAAAGTACCAGAACTGAGCCAATTCAATGTACTTTCAAATAACTCTATGCCTATGCTATCAATGCTGAAACTGTTACTTATACACTTAATAACCGCAACAATGCTCAACCATCAGGAGTCTTGACAGACGGGATTTAAATGTTCACACATAAAGGCAGACAAGGGCACTTTCCTCTGAGCTTACAGCATGATCACTGACTCACCACAGATCAGGTTCTGTGCTGAACAATGGTAACCTGTATTATTTCAGTTCTCACAACCTTCCTGTAAGGAGTAAGTCAGAAATTACAGGTACAATTCTTCACACATGATGCCTAATCAAATAAGAGTAAGTGCTGGCCTTCATAGGTATTGCTACTGCCTAATCTCTAACTTTTTCAAGTTTTAACCCTCACTCTATTGCAGTCAGCTCTTCAAAAGACTCACTGACTTAAGTGCGAGAATGCTAAGAAATAAATCTGCAATGGATTCTCATGACCTACTGACTAAATCCTAACTCCTTCATCATACATTTGAGAGCATATGTGGCACAGGTCCACCATCCATCATACCCTTCTCTACCCTACTATTCTGCAGGCAAACTGGAGTGTTTACAATTTTTAGAACATATTATATACTTTGACTTCTACAACTTAGGAATACTCTTGTCTTTCTTGCTAAAGATTTCTATCTACTCTTCAAGGCTCAGTAGAAAAATATTACTTTCTCTACAGTTTTTTCCACCTCTATTATGATACTTTTTTATGGTATTACTTGTCCATGCTGCTGCTGCTGCTGCTAAGTCGCTTCAGTCGTGTCCGACTCTGTGCGACCACATAGACGGCAGCCCACCAGGCTCCCCCGTCCCTGGGATTCTCCAGGCAAGAACACTGAGTGGGTTGCCATTTCCTTCTCCAATGCATGAAAGTGAAAAGTCAAAGTGAAGCCGCTCAGTCATGTCCGACTCTTCACGACCCCATGGACTGCAGCCCACCAGGCTCCTCCATCCATGGGATTTTCCGGGCAAGGGTACTGGAGTGGGGTGCCATTGCCTTCTCCGTTACTTGTCCATAAGCCCACTGAAAACAAGGTTAATTTATTTTTACATCCTTAGTGCAACTAATAAACTATTTTATGTACAATTTACCCTCAATGATGTAGAAAACTTTCACCATTACTCATAGCCCCAGTGATAACTAGTAAGACTTCAAATTCTGAAGCAATTCTCTCTTATCTCCCCTTCAACTCAGCTACTAGTGGTAACGACTCTGGTAACTCTGGTAGTAGCTCTTTCTTGCCCTAAATTCAGCATCAAGTGAGATAGAATTATTTCAATGCTAAACAAATGAAGTGGCACAGAATCAGTGACCTAATGTTGACAAGACTGGCTGACATTAAATTCATTACGCATTAACACCGGAGGAAGGCATACAAAGCATAAGCTAGGATATCAGAATCATCTTTTAAAATCACAACTGGGATGTAAAATTCCTTTGTTCAACTTTGGGTAATCTCTAACTTATCTAAACTGAACTTAAAATCATAAGATATGTATGGTCATCTACCCTTTAGCAAATAAAGTCACATTTTATGGATTAACTGTTCCTAAATCTATACAAATTAGTAAAAGTGATAAATGTCCTTAAAAGCTAACTTAGCTCTCTAAATATTCACAAGTAGTTTTTTCTCAGTTAAAATTTAAGGTAGTAAGAAACCTTAATTTTTAGCTTTGCGGTTACCTTCCATGACAACTCCAACTGCTGATGACTTTCTCGTCTGGTTTCTTTTGGGCAATCAAGTAAAAATATAGCAAATACTAGCTATATACTTACATTTAAAACAGAATTAAATTCTTCAGGTAAAACTATTACATAATACATTACTTGATTCTATCCAGGAATTTTCTTTCAATTTCCCCACTCCCAGCCCCACCCCCATTTTTGAAGACCATATTAACTCTTTATGTGAAGGCACTCACAGTGTAGATTAATTGAGGACCTCAAGACAGAGAAATGTTTCATTTATTTAATTCTCTAAATTACTTGTACCATATGTGAACCTCTTAAAGGAAGACAGTTTGGTTGTTTCTGTACTTCTCAATGAAGACCAGAGCACTTTTTGTACATTTTTACAGGGCTTAATTCAATAGCATTTCCAATTAATTTTTCTTTAATTGTTTTTCCATTAGTTTGTTGTTACAAACAAGTTAAATTAGAAACAGTCAGGCAAAAGGGACGTTAAAGTCAATACTAGTTGCATGTCACCCAGTGGTTAGGGATGTTACTAAACTGTGAGCAAGATGACCAAAGTTTTAAAAGTAAAGTTTTGGTTATTATAGATTTCATAGTAAGGCAGTTACATGGCTAAGCTTGACTGGTGCCATGGACTTTAGCATACCTGGAAATAGAAAAATTCAAATGGTAGCTGTTCTTGATTGGCCCATTGCCATTTTTGCAGCTTACAAATTTTTAATTAAGTAACTGCAGTGAGCTCATCTCTACTGGATACTTCTTTTCCAGGGCAGGTCCAGGAACTGGGTCTGGAGCCTTGAAAGCAGAAGAGAAACTAGAGTAAACTAGAGGTAGGCAGAACAAGAAACGTGACCAGATAACATTGTGAGCTAACAGCCATGAGGTGATCCCCAGTGTCTCGCATAGGAAGTATTCTTAAATGGAAGACTCTCTTAAATACAAGTTACCAAAAGATGCTATTTGCATTACTTAATTTATTGTCTTAATCTACCCAACTCCACTCTAAGCTCCCAATTCTAGAAACTAAACCAGTATCCTTTATGAAATCTCTACTGGCTTTCAGCAACAGACTGTCCAATATGGGACCAGAATATATAGAATGAGAAAACCAACAGTAAGTTCATTTTCATTAGTAAGACTGGAATTGTAAAGTTCTCATTTTTAAGTCACTTTACTCTTCTCTTTTGGTATCTTATTTCCAATTACCTTCTGTTTCCCTAAATTTCTACAATCAGTTCTCAGACTTTTCTTAAGAAATGCTTCAGATACATCTAAGCAGTGAAATAAAGTTCCAATTTTTTAAAACACTTGGTAATTCTTAAAGAGGGACGCAAAGAACAGCTCATAAATGTGGTTCTTAACCACACTAGAAATTCTTTTTTCCATTACCAAAATAGAGTCAATGTTTTTTTTTTTTTTTTGGTTAGGTCCACATTATTAAAACACACACAAGAAAACTTGCAAGTACAAAGGTTACAGAAATGGTAGGCTATTAAAAATGTTAGACTGTTGTACTAATTAGATTACTAGGGCCTAGAAATGATGTTCTTAGGCTTGGCAAGCTGATAATTTTAGGAGTGTCTATGAAAGAAAAGACTCAGTCCCACAGTAGTCAAACTGAATCTTCTGCTGCTGTCCAATGATGGCAGATGGTGAGGACTGTAAGAGGACAAAAAAGTAGTGAAGACAAGGATGTAAAGAACTTAACTCCCCGCATTTCTAGTAACTAGGACACAGCAAAGCAAAAGAGAATGAAAGTAGTTTTTAAGGACAAGGTCAATTTTCCTCCTTTTGTAATGGCATGCTGTAGATGAAAATATTCTGGTAGAGAAAGATCTAGGTTCCAAATCTGGTTCCTGTACAAACTAAAAGGCTGCAGAAGTTTCTGTTCTATTAAATGGGATAGCATCCCCTACCTCACTGGACTGTCATGAGAATTAGCAGCTAACAACCTGGCAGACAGTAGGTATCCAATACAGTTTTCTATATGCTCAGCTGTGTCTGACTCTTTGTGACCCCACGGGCTAGGGCCTGCTAGGGCCCTTGGTCCATGGGATTCTCCAGGCAAGAACACTGGAGTGAGTTGTCATTTACTACTCCAGGGGATTGCCCTGACCCAGGGATCGAACCCGCACTCTATCATCTCCTGCAATGGCAGGTGGGTTCTTTACCACTGTGCCACCTGGGAAGCTTTGCTCTAAACATCTGGGTTTACTTAAGCTGTCATTTTCATAAATGCTGAAATGACAGCTGTGTGGCAAGCTTTAGCTTTAAATAACTCAACTGCATCACATCCTAAGAGAGATACCTGATTTATCAACACTGATCCTAGAACAAGGCAAATGTGAGAGAGCTCAATTCTGAGAACTGCTGATAAATAAAAATACAACAATTTGCATTTAGGATAAAGAGAATTAATGGTAAACAAGTAGACATGTAATTCTTCTTCTTTCAAGTAAAGCAGAAAATACTTTTGTCAACACACCTCTAGTCAAAATATTATACAACTGGGAGACAGTGTCTTTTAAAAAACGAAAGGAATCAATATATGATCTAACTTGGTCTTTAAGTCAGGAAATGCTTTAAGGGCGTAGAAAAGCCTTACATTTGAGCAATAATTTTCCTCTTACTGATAGAACAGTGGGTTCCACATAAAATTATTATTTACCAAATATGGTTCAGAGCTCAGATTACACCTTCCTTGGCATTACCAAGTAATACAGCAAGTATCACAAGCCACAAGGAATTCTAAAAAGAAAAAAAAACTTTTCTTAAAGTTTACTTGAAATGTATTCACTACTACAACTTTATTTCAGAGGTTTTAAAAGTTAACATGGAAAGAATCTTACTCAAAATAGACTTAGAGATGAATTTACTTAGAGATGATAGGATAAGTAAGTTTTGCCAGAAGGCATAATAAAGAGTATTTAAGAATGAGGATTCCCATTCATTAATCCATATGGATAGGCTTTCAGTTTACAGACCTTGGAAAGAAACACTTTTCTAGATAAACCATTAATTTTTTGGTGTTTTTATTTTATAACCAGATTATCACACTGAAATCTCATTACTCACATAATGTTTCAATTGATTCTTTTGGATTTTCCAGATATAAACTGTCATTTACAAATAAATGTGCCTCCTGCCTTTCAATAATTACACCTCTTATTTTGTTTCTGGTCTAATTACATTGGCCAGCTTTCTCAAGACAATGTTATGTAACAGTAATGCCAGCCAGACCTTTTTTGATTCATGAGTTTTTAAAAGGAATTTAGTATTTCCTTAAATACTAAAATAGAAATTCTAGTACCTCACCATTTCTAGTAACAAAATGCTGGCTTCTGGTCTGAGATACATAAAATCTTATATATCTATGTTCATTTCTTTCTGTTTCACTAAGGATTCTTATTAGAAATAAATGTTGATTTCCCTTCTTTTGCTATCCCTCAGGATATTCACATGTCCCATCACCTAATACGACTTAATTTGATTTATTCCTAACGGGAATGTCACTCGTTTGTAGTATTCTGTTAATGTAATGCTAGATTCCATTTGATTTTATTATGCATTTTTTGCATTATGTGAGACTGGTATGTAATCTTCTTTTATGCCCATATTTTATGCTATCTTGTTTTTGTAAAAAGAATATGGAAGCTTACTTTTTTCCCTCTATGTTCTGAAATACATAATTATCTGGAGCTTTTCGTAAGGAACAGTCTCTCTATCAGTTAAGACCAGCATTTTCATTTGTGGCTCCAGATCCTATCCTTTTTTTCTGTTTCTTTGAGAAAACCAACACCTTTTCTTTTCAGTCTCTCACTTCAACCTATGAATATGTTTAAGTCTTAACCATCTTAAACATACATCATGCACAAATTCGTACCACAAAGATTTTCTTTACTAGTTAAGTCTTGTTCAGCAGGTATTTATTTACAAAGCTATTTATTAAAATTGCTACTCTATTCAAGGCCCCGAGAATGAACTGGAGTTCCTGCTTTCTACCTATCCCTAATCCAGTAAGGAACACAAACAGGCAAACTGCAAGTAATAAACAAGCCATGCCAGGCCATCTCTCTCTAACATCTGTGCCTTTCCAAACTTCTCTACTGAGCAGTAGTAATGCTCTGGCCTCAACTTTACTTTAATCTGCCCTCAAGTTTCCTCCCTTGGTAACGGTTTCATTCAAATCACCAAATTTAATAACCTCTTCAGGATCCTTACCTATCATTTTGTAATAACTTTGCTGCTTGATTCATATATTTTTAAAAATAAATACAATCACATCTTCAAATGGACTCAGTTAAATTTTGCTTTTTAAAAGAGAAGTCACAGAATATTTTAAGTTTTATTGCATGTGTGTGTGCTAAGTCGCTTCAGTCGTGTCCGACTCTGTGATCTGTAGCCCGCCAGCTTCCTCTGTCCAAGGGATTCTCCAGGCAGTACTGGAGTGGGTCGCCATGCCCTCTTCCAAGGGATCTTCCTGACCCAAGGATCCAACCTGCGTCTCTTGCATCTTCTGCGCTGTCAGGTGGTTTCTTTACCACTAGTGCCACCTCATTTACCACATCATTTGATTCTTATGAAAAACCAAGTACGGCCAGGTACTTACTACTCTCCTTTGCAAGGTTCAGAAAAATTAAGTAATTTTCTGATCATCAAAATTCAATAAGCAGCAGAGTTCGAGCCAGAAATGTAGTTGTGGCTTTCTAACTTCAGGCCCAGGGCTCCTTCCTCTATAGTTTATTAACTTGACTCACTAATTAAGTACTAACTTGAATGCTTTCTGATCATGCTCTTCTTGAAAACTTTTCTGGTCAACACTGCATATTCTTCTAGTTTCCAAGGTTCCTTGTTTCAGTGCTTCTTAATGTTTGTCAAAAGGATTTAAGTACAAACCATGACATTTCTTCTTTCTCTTCTTCCTCTGGTATCTTATCTATACTTGTAGTACTAATCTAGGGAGAGGCTTCTTTAAGAAGCTGCTTTCTGTTCTGATGAAAATTAAACAATCCGAATCATAGAATTCAATGTTGAAAGGGCCTTTGAGATTTAGTCCAACATCCTTATTTAATAGAAGAAAAACATAAAGTTCAACTCAGACAAGTCACTAGCAGGATTTGAATAAAAGTTTAAGACAATATTTATCTTTTTAAACTTATGAATCATAAAATATACACTTACACAGCATATTTATATATAGTAAACAGAAAGCAATTAAACAAATTTCAAGAGTAATGATCAGACCCTGTTTCATTTTTGTTAAAGATAACTTGTCCATATTTCTAGTATAACAATACTAATGTATGAGTCCATTCACCAAAGTTTTTTAAGTCACAGAATGGCAATAAAGTTAAAACCCATTCAATTTCATAAACTCATGCATCAGTTATCTACCTGGAAATCAAAATTATACCACTCTCTAGCCTAATGCTTCCCACCTAGGTTGATAACCACAACCTTGTCTACAAGGCAGGAACAGATGCCACTAGACTGTCTGCCGAACATGGCCTAAAATAGGGCCTGGTATGTGGTAAGCACTGAAAACATGTCAGTTACCACTGCTTCTCCAGCAATTACTACTTCTGAATATATTCATATGATTATAAAAACAGCCATACTAATGATTCAGCCATACACACAAGCATCCTGTTAGAGGACCCCCTACCTTTCTCCACTCGTTTCAGTCTATTGGCCAGGTTCTTTTTTTAGCAAGCAGAGCCACAATCCTAGTTATATAGGAATACCTTTCCAACCACTCCCAAGCTAGAAGTACTTTCATATCTCAACATCTGAGTCTACAGGCTCTGAAAATTAAGAGCTTATTTTAAAAGGAAATTTTCCACTGCAACACTTCTAAACTACTAAGCTTGTTTACCCATGATACAGAATACATGAAAAATAAAATACATGTGAAGCAAGATTTTTTTCCCTCTTAATTGTGCTGAAGTTTAAACTTAAACTTCCCCAAATTGGCTTCCCCTCTTCAACTTCCTGTTTTCATTAGAAATAGCAATTTTCTTATTAACTTTAAAAAAAGAAATTACCTTTTCTCTTGCTTTCTTTTACTTTTCTCAACTGCTTCAAATTTCATCCATCCAATAACTAACATTCCTCAAAACACCACTCCTAAGACTCTCCTCACTGGATATTACAGTCAACACAGCTCACAATTACTTCCATAGTTCCAAAATCTAAAAAGTTCTGAAAAGATTTCTTATTAAATTTCATGTCAAAGCTCATCTGATAGTGGCAAAAATCTGCTTTGAACTGATGTGAAGCTACCTGCAGGCTTTATTTAGCTTACTTACTGAAATATTTCCATTTTCCACTGCAGAAATACTAGTGTTTAAATACTGGGTGATGCCTCAAACTTTGCTGGGAGTGTTACATAATATACAATATATACACCCCAATTCAGGCGTCCTGTTCTTAACTTTCCTTTTGATACTTTCCCTAACACCACTCCATGCATTTCGATCTTCATATCTGCCACCAAGTCCTATAGGTTCTTCTTTCCAAATACCACAACTGCCAATTCTGCTCCACCCCAACTGCTACCACATTATCCCAATCGTCCGACTTAGAAATGACCAGACCCACAGCTTATATCCCAGCCATGAAGTCCTTCACATTTGACCAATCATGTATAGAAGAGCAGGTTAAGAGAGGTTCCTATATAACCACCCTAAATATTTCACTGCTTTGCACAAGAACTTAAGAAACTGGAACAGATACATAATAAGAGGGTAAAGACAGTGACTGTGGTATTACATTTGAACTTCTGTGCACTTTTAAAGTTTAGTTTATATATAACTGTAAGCTAAGAAGCAGCTCTCTTTTCTCCAACTTGATGAAATTAAAAAAATTTCTCTGTGTACAGAGTAAATACACTGTACAGAGTAAATATACAATTTTGTTAAAACAACAAAAACAAATGAAAAATATACTAGGTTCCTCCTCTGTTTATCACTTCAACTAAAACTTCTCAGTGTGGTTTTCAAGGCCTTCCTTCTCCAGTTTGGTTCCACTGGAACTGGTACCTTGGACCCCCACTTGGCAGGGAGAAAGCTACATATCGCCTCTCAGAATGGCTTGAAATACATAAAACACAGTACATAGGATTACAGAGAAGGCCGGCTTTATTTTAAATGAGTAAAATAAAATCAGTGATCACAAAGAAAATCAATTATACTAAAAATCACCAAGTGTTTTTCAGAACCCATATTTTTGATATTTTTATGTATCAGCTTCGTTACTAACACCCAACATGTAAACTCCAATGGGGTCTAATAACAACTAGTTTTAAAGTAGTAATTTGCATAAACTATATTCAGAGATAGCCAAAACAGTAAGCATAATATTTGTGCTTTTTCTATGACTAATAAAATCACAGGACTGGTAATACTACTGTGCTTTACTGGTTAAAATCATAATAGAAGGAAAGGTTAAATTTCAGTTACAGGTTATTGTTAGTAACAATACAAAGAGTTTTTTTTTTTTCATCTAAATGCAGGGACTCCTCTAAATTCTGTCCTCAGATCCTCTTCAGGGTTTTAGATTCTAGAGTAAAACCCTATTAAATCTAGTTACTTTAACTTCCCACTAGTCCCCACACTCAGAGAAATCTGGGCTTTGTCTAAACATGTTCAACCCGGTTTTCATTCCTGACTATACTACTGCTCTATCTTAGGATGTCATTTCTCCACCGGATGCTTGTCAAAATCTTAACTACGTTTTCAAAAGCAATTCATGTCCCATCTCCTTTCTGCATTCTTTTTCTACTGCTTCAGCCCACATGGATCCCTCCTTTTCCTAGAACTCCTAATGCACCTGTGGATCAATGCTTCATGACCCAAAATGTAATTATTCTCTTAGAGCTCCACTTCTGTGTCTCTTCATCTAAAGTGTAAGATCCCTGGGGACATGGGTGACATACTTGTATATAGCGGCACTGCCTATATGTAATACAGGCCCAGAGAATGTATTCAGTAAAGAAACTATTCTCAATAAGGGCTTCCCTGGTGGCTCAGATGGTAAAGAATCTATCTGCCTATANCCAAACTTCTCTACTGAGCAGTAGTAATGCTCTGGCCTCAACTTTACTTTAATCTGCCCTCAAGTTTCCTCCCTTGGTAACGGTTTCATTCAAATCACCAAATTTAATAACCTCTTCAGGATCCTTACCTATCATTTTGTAATAACTTTGCTGCTTGATTCATATATTTTTAAAAATAAATACAATCACATCTTCAAATGGACTCAGTTAAATTTTGCTTTTTAAAAGAGAAGTCACAGAATATTTTAAGTTTTATTGCATGTGTGTGTGCTAAGTCGCTTCAGTCGTGTCCGACTCTGTGATCTGTAGCCCGCCAGCTTCCTCTGTCCAAGGGATTCTCCAGGCAGTACTGGAGTGGGTCGCCATGCCCTCTTCCAAGGGATCTTCCTGACCCAAGGATCCAACCTGCGTCTCTTGCATCTTCTGCGCTGTCAGGTGGTTTCTTTACCACTAGTGCCACCTCATTTACCACATCATTTGATTCTTATGAAAAACCAAGTACGGCCAGGTACTTACTACTCTCCTTTGCAAGGTTCAGAAAAATTAAGTAATTTTCTGATCATCAAAATTCAATAAGCAGCAGAGTTCGAGCCAGAAATGTAGTTGTGGCTTTCTAACTTCAGGCCCAGGGCTCCTTCCTCTATAGTTTATTAACTTGACTCACTAATTAAGTACTAACTTGAATGCTTTCTGATCATGCTCTTCTTGAAAACTTTTCTGGTCAACACTGCATATTCTTCTAGTTTCCAAGGTTCCTTGTTTCAGTGCTTCTTAATGTTTGTCAAAAGGATTTAAGTACAAACCATGACATTTCTTCTTTCTCTTCTTCCTCTGGTATCTTATCTATACTTGTAGTACTAATCTAGGGAGAGGCTTCTTTAAGAAGCTGCTTTCTGTTCTGATGAAAATTAAACAATCCGAATCATAGAATTCAATGTTGAAAGGGCCTTTGAGATTTAGTCCAACATCCTTATTTAATAGAAGAAAAACATAAAGTTCAACTCAGACAAGTCACTAGCAGGATTTGAATAAAAGTTTAAGACAATATTTATCTTTTTAAACTTATGAATCATAAAATATACACTTACACAGCATATTTATATATAGTAAACAGAAAGCAATTAAACAAATTTCAAGAGTAATGATCAGACCCTGTTTCATTTTTGTTAAAGATAACTTGTCCATATTTCTAGTATAACAATACTAATGTATGAGTCCATTCACCAAAGTTTTTTAAGTCACAGAATGGCAATAAAGTTAAAACCCATTCAATTTCATAAACTCATGCATCAGTTATCTACCTGGAAATCAAAATTATACCACTCTCTAGCCTAATGCTTCCCACCTAGGTTGATAACCACAACCTTGTCTACAAGGCAGGAACAGATGCCACTAGACTGTCTGCCGAACATGGCCTAAAATAGGGCCTGGTATGTGGTAAGCACTGAAAACATGTCAGTTACCACTGCTTCTCCAGCAATTACTACTTCTGAATATATTCATATGATTATAAAAACAGCCATACTAATGATTCAGCCATACACACAAGCATCCTGTTAGAGGACCCCCTACCTTTCTCCACTCGTTTCAGTCTATTGGCCAGGTTCTTTTTTTAGCAAGCAGAGCCACAATCCTAGTTATATAGGAATACCTTTCCAACCACTCCCAAGCTAGAAGTACTTTCATATCTCAACATCTGAGTCTACAGGCTCTGAAAATTAAGAGCTTATTTTAAAAGGAAATTTTCCACTGCAACACTTCTAAACTACTAAGCTTGTTTACCCATGATACAGAATACATGAAAAATAAAATACATGTGAAGCAAGATTTTTTTCCCTCTTAATTGTGCTGAAGTTTAAACTTAAACTTCCCCAAATTGGCTTCCCCTCTTCAACTTCCTGTTTTCATTAGAAATAGCAATTTTCTTATTAACTTTAAAAAAAGAAATTACCTTTTCTCTTGCTTTCTTTTACTTTTCTCAACTGCTTCAAATTTCATCCATCCAATAACTAACATTCCTCAAAACACCACTCCTAAGACTCTCCTCACTGGATATTACAGTCAACACAGCTCACAATTACTTCCATAGTTCCAAAATCTAAAAAGTTCTGAAAAGATTTCTTATTAAATTTCATGTCAAAGCTCATCTGATAGTGGCAAAAATCTGCTTTGAACTGATGTGAAGCTACCTGCAGGCTTTATTTAGCTTACTTACTGAAATATTTCCATTTTCCACTGCAGAAATACTAGTGTTTAAATACTGGGTGATGCCTCAAACTTTGCTGGGAGTGTTACATAATATACAATATATACACCCCAATTCAGGCGTCCTGTTCTTAACTTTCCTTTTGATACTTTCCCTAACACCACTCCATGCATTTCGATCTTCATATCTGCCACCAAGTCCTATAGGTTCTTCTTTCCAAATACCACAACTGCCAATTCTGCTCCACCCCAACTGCTACCACATTATCCCAATCGTCCGACTTAGAAATGACCAGACCCACAGCTTATATCCCAGCCATGAAGTCCTTCACATTTGACCAATCATGTATAGAAGAGCAGGTTAAGAGAGGTTCCTATATAACCACCCTAAATATTTCACTGCTTTGCACAAGAACTTAAGAAACTGGAACAGATACATAATAAGAGGGTAAAGACAGTGACTGTGGTATTACATTTGAACTTCTGTGCACTTTTAAAGTTTAGTTTATATATAACTGTAAGCTAAGAAGCAGCTCTCTTTTCTCCAACTTGATGAAATTAAAAAAATTTCTCTGTGTACAGAGTAAATACACTGTACAGAGTAAATATACAATTTTGTTAAAACAACAAAAACAAATGAAAAATATACTAGGTTCCTCCTCTGTTTATCACTTCAACTAAAACTTCTCAGTGTGGTTTTCAAGGCCTTCCTTCTCCAGTTTGGTTCCACTGGAACTGGTACCTTGGACCCCCACTTGGCAGGGAGAAAGCTACATATCGCCTCTCAGAATGGCTTGAAATACATAAAACACAGTACATAGGATTACAGAGAAGGCCGGCTTTATTTTAAATGAGTAAAATAAAATCAGTGATCACAAAGAAAATCAATTATACTAAAAATCACCAAGTGTTTTTCAGAACCCATATTTTTGATATTTTTATGTATCAGCTTCGTTACTAACACCCAACATGTAAACTCCAATGGGGTCTAATAACAACTAGTTTTAAAGTAGTAATTTGCATAAACTATATTCAGAGATAGCCAAAACAGTAAGCATAATATTTGTGCTTTTTCTATGACTAATAAAATCACAGGACTGGTAATACTACTGTGCTTTACTGGTTAAAATCATAATAGAAGGAAAGGTTAAATTTCAGTTACAGGTTATTGTTAGTAACAATACAAAGAGTTTTTTTTTTTTCATCTAAATGCAGGGACTCCTCTAAATTCTGTCCTCAGATCCTCTTCAGGGTTTTAGATTCTAGAGTAAAACCCTATTAAATCTAGTTACTTTAACTTCCCACTAGTCCCCACACTCAGAGAAATCTGGGCTTTGTCTAAACATGTTCAACCCGGTTTTCATTCCTGACTATACTACTGCTCTATCTTAGGATGTCATTTCTCCACCGGATGCTTGTCAAAATCTTAACTACGTTTTCAAAAGCAATTCATGTCCCATCTCCTTTCTGCATTCTTTTTCTACTGCTTCAGCCCACATGGATCCCTCCTTTTCCTAGAACTCCTAATGCACCTGTGGATCAATGCTTCATGACCCAAAATGTAATTATTCTCTTAGAGCTCCACTTCTGTGTCTCTTCATCTAAAGTGTAAGATCCCTGGGGACATGGGTGACATACTTGTATATAGCGGCACTGCCTATATGTAATACAGGCCCAGAGAATGTATTCAGTAAAGAAACTATTCTCAATAAGGGCTTCCCTGGTGGCTCAGATGGTAAAGAATCTATCTGCCTATAGTGTGGGAAACCCAGGATCAATCCCTGGGTTGGGAAGATCCCCTGGAGAAGGGAATGGCAACCCACTCCCATACTCTTGCCTGGAGAATCCCATGGATAAAGGAGCCTGGTGGACTATAGTCCATGGGGTCCCAAAGAGTCGGACACGACTGAGTGACTAACTTACTCATTCTTAATAAACCAAGTAGTAGAAGATCATTTCTTTCAAAAGTTTAAGGATGAGAAAATGCATCAAGAGGGCTGAAAATTCTACTAAGCAGCAAAAACAGACCATAAGGGAAGTTTAATATTAATAATTCAACTCAATTAGAACCTAGATAGTCATATTATATTAAAAACTCAGAAACTTATTTACTAGGCAGTGATGAATTCCAAGTAATAAATCAGGGAAGAGTGCTAAAGTAGGCATAAAACAATGATTCATTCAAAAAATACTAAGCATCTACTCTATGCTAGGCACAAATCTAGATTTCACAGATTCAATGGTAAAACAACAACAACAACAACAACAACAAAAAAAGATGCTCAAACAAGAATTTACTTTTAGCCCATAGACTAGAATCAGGGACTCCTGATTCTCATTCTCAAACTCTGGAACAAAAAGCAGAACAGGAGGTAAAGTTAAGGTGGAGAATGTTCTCAGAAGGCAATAAGTCATATAAAACATTATAAAGAAATAGATTTGGAGCTATTTATATATATCTATATAGTATATATAAAAATAGTATTAAAAGCTCTATATACATGAAGTCTACATGAAAACAGACTTGGGGATAAGTTTCGATTGTCTTATTTAGAATACTTATTGCCCAGTAATACGAGACGAATGAGGTATTACTCTACTCATTGATTAATGTTTTAATCACAAACACTTCATAAAGTTTTATTTTTCTTCAAAGAGCCCAGCCAAGTTGCCCCATTTACTTTACATAAAAATAAAAAATTTATCTGTGACTATCCCAGAAGTGGGTGGGCGATAGTAACGGTGGTGAACATTACTCTAAGTAATCTTTTTGGAAGGTTCCAGAGAGGAGGCCAATGGGAATGCGAGCGGGAAACAAGAGGCTGCTCCGCACGCACTTCAGCCTCCAGTGCTGATTTTGACCAGATAGAAACTGCCCTTCTTAAAGGGAAGCTCCCAGACTAATAGCATGGCATTCAGGGAGTGAGTGAGGGGGAGGATGAGTGGGTGGGACTGCAACAAATAAAGGAATAGTCTGACAGTGCCATGCTGCTGAAGCACCTTGCCCAAAACTCAACCCTCTGCCTCCCACACAATAATATATCTATATGTTAATTACCAATAGTACAGGACTGACTCTGAAGCTAGAAATCTCAAGGCCTTCAATTCTTTTCCTCATCATATACAATCAGTGGCAAAGCTCTACTGATTACTCCCGCAAGTGTTTCTCCCATTAACTCCCCTTCTATTCCCACAACATCCTTGTTCCGGTCCCTGCTATCTGGACAACTGAAGTAACACAGTAATCTCTTATCTGATAGCTTACTCCACTCTTCCGTCTTCTAAGCTATATTTCAGAGTGGCAACAAGATTTCTAGTTCCTGAAACACTGTTGGATCGTGTCATTTTCCTTCTTAAGAGAGAAGAGATTTTGCAGAATTAGACTGCAATGAATTTCAGTAGAAGGTGATGACATGATCTAGGGAATAACGCAAAAGAGACTGGACAGGAAGAAAGGAGACATAAAGACCAAGAACTTACAACAAAGGAGTTAGAAAAGTTAGATAAAATGCAAGAAGGAATGGGACCAAGAAAGTCAAATGAAAAGAGGTATAACAATAAAGTTTTAGTTTATTATTTTTATAACAAATAGTTTACAATTTTGTAACAATGAGTAAGATCAAACATTTATTTATGTGCTAAGTACTAGGTCAAATGATTTATAGTGCATTTGCTCATTTAATGTTCTCAAGAGTCCTCAGCTGACTACACACTGGTCTCTCCCAGAGAAAATAAGGATTATTTTATATACCCCCCGTCTTTCCACAATGCCTAAAACAGAGCACTAAACAATCTATATTCTGACTACGTTGGTGTCAACAATATCAAAGGAAAGCGGTTTTTCCTATAAACTTCATTAATGTTTCATGGATTAGCATAATACATACATGTATATACAAATATATACATGGTTTTCCAGGTGGCTAGTCAGGCCCTTGTAGCTCAGACGGTAGAGTCTGGCTGCAATGTGGGAGACCTGGGTTTGATCCCTGGGTCGGGAAGATTCCCTAGAGAAGGAAATGGCAACCCACTCCAGTATTCTTGCCTGGAGAATCCCATGGACAGAGGAGCCTGGCGGTCTGCAGTCTGTAGGGTTGCAGAATTGGACATGACTGAGCGACTTCACTTTCTTTCTTCTTTTCCCAGGTGGCTCAGAGGTAAAGACTCAGCCTACAAATGCAGGAGATGTGAGTTTGATCACTGAGTTGGAAGATCCCTTGGAGGAGGAAATGGCTACCCACTCCAGGACTCTTGCCTGGGCAATCTCATGGACAGGGGAGCCTGCATGTTGCAGTCCATGGGTCGCAAAGAGTCAGACACAACTGAGCAACTGAGCATGCATGCACAGATATATACATACACGTACATAAATATACATACACAAAAAACACACACTAGAGATTTGGAAATAAAATATTATGGCTTTCAAAAATAACTGTTCTCCTGGGGCTTAAATATGAACTGGAACAGTAAAGGCTCAGGTATTTTTGTCTTATAAAGCTCAAAGGAGAAAAGTATAGGAAAATGTTTTTTAAAGTATGTATAATCATTACTGAAAAGAAACACGGCTTATACCTCTACCATCAACCTGGAAATGAGAGGGGACTAGGTAAAAGGAAGATCAAAGTTACTTTCTTTTAAAATGTGTATAGGAAATTGCCAATGAGATACTACTATAAACTAAACTCTAAGCCCAACCTACTATTTACAACGTGTGCTCTGCATACAAGAAGTCTAGGCCAGGTTTAGATTTTGCAAAAATCCACTGTGTGTGTCTGTGCACTCAGTTGTGACCAACTCTTTGCAACCCCATGGACTGCAGCCCACCAGGCTCCATATGTCCATGGAATTCTCCAGGCAAGAATATTGAGTTGGTTTCCTGGTGGCTCAGAGAGTAAAGCATCTGCCTGCAATGTGGAAGACCTGCCTGCTTCTATCCCTGCGTTGGGAAGATCCCCTGGAGAAGGAAATGGCAACCCGCTCCAATATTCTTGCCTGGAGAATCCCATGAACAGAGCAGCCTGGTAGGCTACAGTCCACAGGGTTGCAAAGAGTCGGACATGACTGAAGGACTTTACTTCACTTCACCATTTCATTTCCTCCTCCAGGGGATCTTCATGATCCAGGGATAGAAACTGCATCTCTTGTGCTTCCTACATTGGCAGGGGGATTCTTTAAAACCACTATTACTATGAAAAAAGAACAATTAACAAGGGGCAAAATGTGTGCGTCACTGACCTTGGGTTAGTAATGTTGCTATGTTTGGGTGTACTTTTCGGGGGTATAATGTTTGCTTGAAAGCATCAGGGCACTACTCAGAAAAGACTTTTGACCATAATTTACACTGTGGGATCTCAAAAACACACTTTCAAAAGCAAGTAAATCTAACAGCTTTAAACTTTAGTAATGTGTGTGTTCACTCATTCATTCATAAATATTTACATAGAGCTTACTGTACTAAGACATTGTACTAAAGCTGTAAAACCTTATTCAGTGGGAGAAACTGAAAAATAAACAGAATATTATAATGTAATATGGCAAACCCTGAAACAGGGGATATTATGTGTTAGAGATATTTATATTATAAATAAGAAAAAATCATTAATTAGCTACAACAGAAAATATCATGCCACTTAAAAAGCATTTTCCAGAATACCTTAATAGGAAGAAAACATATCTGAATGGAACTCAGAGGATATCTTTTTATCAAGATATCTTTATATCTTTTTATCTTTGTAAACTGAGGCTCACCCTTTCCCTTTACCAATTTAATTCCGGCTCTAAGTCAAAAGTCTTAAAAAAAAAAAAAGTCTCTCCTTGCTATCTATTTTGCATTCTTGTTTTTAATTTTTGTTTTTGATCTTTCTCTCTGGCTGTTTTCTCTACAAAAGAAATGTTGCCTCAGAAAGCCTCTCAGCCACTTAATAGTATCAAAACTTGTCTACAATATGCATAAACTTTACTTTGTTTGCAAAGATTTAGGACAAAGCTCTCAAAATTAATAAGGCACGTGTCTATACTACTATTATAGCCATCTACTTATCAAATAAGCATGATTAAATACACATTACAATAAACATGTATCTCCCAAAATGTCTCCCAATCACATAACTTCTGGTGCATTTAATGTGAGATAAGGCAACAGAAAACGAAGATCATGGCATCTGGTCCCATCACTTCGTGGGAAATAGAAGGGGAAACAATGGAAACTGTCAGGCTTTATTTTTGGGGGCTCCAAAATCATTGCAGATGGTGATTGCAGCCATGAAATTAAAAGACACTTACTCCTTGGAAGAAAATTTATGACCAACCTAGAGAGCATATTCAAAAGCAGAGACATTACTTTGCCAACAAAGGTCCATCTATGGTTTTTCCAGTGGTCATGTATGGATGTGAGAGTTGGACTGTGAAGAAAGCTGAGTGCCGAAGAATCGATGCTTTTGAACTGTGATGTTGGAGAAGACTCTTGAGAGTCCTTTGGACTGCAAGGAGATCCAACCAGTCCATTCTGAAGGAGATCAGCCCTGGAATTTCTTTGGAAGGAATGATGCTAAAGCTGAAACTCCAGTATTTTGGCCATCTCATGTGAAGAGTTGACTCATTGGAAAAGACTTTGATGCTGGGAGGAATTGAGGGCAGGAGGAGAAGGGGACGACCGAGGATGAGATGGCTGGATGGCATCACAGACTGGATGGGCGTGAGTCTGAGTGAACTCCGGGAGTTGGTGATGGACAGGGAGGCCTGGCGTGCTGCGATTCAAGGGGGCGCAAAGAGTCGGACATGATTGAGCGACTGAACTGAACTGAATTTCTTTTTCTTTACAAAAGCCTCCATTAAGAAGATGAAAAGATAAGCTACAGACCAGGAGAAAATATCTGCAAATCACATATTTGACAAAGTGTTTCTATCCAGAATATATAGAACTCATTAAACTCAACAAGAAAACAATCACATTAGAACATAAGCAGAAGACCTGAACAGACACTTCACAGAGGATATACAGACATCAAACAAGCATATGGAAATACATTCGACACCATTAGCCATTAGGGAAATACAAACTAATGTTACAATGAGCTATCACTACATATCTATTAGAATGGCTGAAATAAAAAAATATCTTGACAGTATCAAATGCTGACGAGGATGCAGATAAACTGTATCTCTTACACACTGATGGTGGGAGTGTAAAATGGTTCAGCCATTCTGGAAAAGTGGCAGTTTCTTAAAGAGTTAAATATATATTTATCACAAAACCCAGCAACTGTACTCCAGGGGACTTATCCTAGAGAGACGAAAACATATTTCACCTGCAAAACTGTTCACAGCAGCTTTGTGTTTATAGCCCCAAACTAGAAACACAAAAGTCCTTCAGTCAATGCCTAATTGTGGTACACCATACAACGGTACCCTTCCAACTTCCTCCCTGGAGAAGGGAATGACAACCCACTCCATTATTCTTGCCTGAAGAATACCATGGACAGAGGAGCCTGGTGGGCTACAGTCCATGGGGTCTCAAAGGGTCAGACGTGACTGAGCGACTAAAACACATACTCACAAAGGTACACTTCTTAGAATTAAAATGGAACAAACCACTGATACAAGAAACAACTAGAATGCATCTCAAGGGTACAATGCTGAGGGAAAAAAGCCAGTCTCAAAAGATCACACAATGTATGATTCCACTTTTATAACGCTCTCCAAGTGACAAAATTCCAGTGATGGAGAACAGATCAGTGGCTAAGGCTGGGTAGGACAGAGGAGTTTCTTAGTGCTGATGGAACAGATCTAGTTCTGTATCCTGACTGTGAGGGTTACATGAATTTACATAGGTGAAAACAATATAGAATTACACACACACAGCCACTCTCAAATCATATTCTAACAAGTGAGAGGAGGGGAAAAGGCAAATAGCTCATGTTTTAAAAGCCTTCAGTGGCTTCTAAGCTCATCCTTAATACTAAAATCCCCACTGCAATCTAAAGGCACTACATGAAAAGCACATACTCACTAGGATCTCATCTACACTCTTCCCATTCTCAATTCCAACCACACTGGTCTTCTTGCTCTTAGAACATGGCAGGCATGCTCCCACTTCTCTATTTAGAAAGTTTTCTCTTTATTACTTTACCCAGATACCTGCTCAAATGTCATCTAATCAGAGAAGACCTCCCAGTTGTTACGGCTCCCCTCCACACATAAAGTGATGTCTTCTTCTTTCTCTCTCTATAGGAACCATAAAACCATAAACAGAACTCTCTTCCTCACCTGTGCCCCTGGCATGTTCTTGTATTGATGATTGGCAGGCATTACACTTTGCACCGAGGTACTCAAGCCAAGGCGTGTGAGATTCTTACCTTCACACTCAGTCTTCTCAAATTCATCACCCACTCTTCTCCTTAATTACAGCCTTAACTCATCTCTTCATCAATTCTCAAATAAATGGTTACAAAGCTACCTCTTCCACCCCACCCCCAGTTCCTAAATATTCTCTACTCTAGAGCCAGAGAAATCTTCCTAGAATGTTAATTTAAACATTCCATCATTTATGGGATGAAGTCAAATCTACTTTATAGAGTATACAAGTACTTTCACGCTCTGCTCACCTTCCACCTCACTTCCGATTGGCCCACCACTGGCACTCAATACACTGTACTGAGCAGGCATGTCCTCTCCTACCTCCATCCTTTACGCATGTTTCTTTTGGCTGAAATGGCCTTGCTTCTCCCAAATTCTCCTCTTCCTTGCCTATCTGGCACACAGATTGTGTCACTTGTCCTAGGAAGAATTCCCTCTCATATCTTTCCTTCCCTCACAGGGTCCGACACTCCCTCCTGTAGACCCCTAAAGTGTTTTACATCTAACCTGGTCACTGCATTTGCTAGAGTACTATACTAGTTTGTATACCTGTCCCTTAAGGGCAAGGACATATCTTACTCATCTTTCCAATCTCATCACCTAGCAAAGTACTTGGCACACAAGCAGGACTCAAAACTAATTCAAAACTACTGGACAGGTGAATTAGGTTGACTAATAAAGCAGACCTGACTCATGGTGAGAGGATAAATCAGGCAAGACTTCTTGGGTGAGTCAGCCACTGGGCACAGGTGCATCACAGAAGGCATATGAACAAACGCTACGGAGCTTCTGTTCTTCCGGTCAGGTATTACCCTACAGAAGTTGAAGTACTGATTCCGCAGCTTGGTTAGGCTAAAATCACCAGTTCCATTTTCCAGTGAACCAGTTTCCTTCCTCAAAAGAATAGAATGGATTTATTTCATTCACAAAGCGACAGCAAGGGCTCTGAACTGTCATCCTATAAATTCACACCAGTGTTCACGAAGAGAAGGAGGATGTCTCACTCAGGGCAACCCTCACCTCAGCTAGAAAAATCTCAAGAAAAAGAAAAATCAAGCTCAACCAACAGGTGTCAATACATTTTCATATGTAAAAAAGAACTGGCTTTGTGGAAATGGAAAGTTTTTTTGAAACCTCATTTCCACATGTTTATTTTTACATTTCCTTTGAAAATCATCATAAAGCACCAAACAGCACTTAGGAAGTACAGTTCAGGTTTACACTTGTCACAAGGTAAACATCAAACTACTCTCAATGCAAATCACAGCGCCTGATGTTCAACTTTTGATGACAGTGATCCCTTAAGCTATTTTGAGAACTTCTTCTCTTCAATTCTAGTAACTACTTAACTGTGATCCCTACATACATAAGCTTGTGTCCCAAAATGTAGATGCTCATGTTTATCTGATCATCAATACTCTTTTAAAAAGTAACCCAAGCAATTTTGCCACAGTGTACTCAATGAATTAAAATGCAACACATACCCTGTTCTGAATTCCTTTTAAAAAGTAGATTTTCTTGCCTGTATTACTACCTTCTCTGTAATTATTTTCCAGTGATAACTGACCACCAATAAAAGCGGATGAAAAGAAAATGTTAGTATAAGCATAACTGTGTAATATAAGTATATTACTAATCTGTTAAATATTATTTATACAAATAGCAATGAATACTCAGTAGTAGAGCAAAATATTCTACAGCAACCACCAGTTCGATGAATTAACATAAAAAACTTTTAGAAAAAAATCAAAGCAAAAAAAATCAATCGATCCAGTAATAAACATCAGGAAATTTAGCACTAAATCTTTTCTGAATGTGAAATATGGACATAGAAAATAATATTATTGAATTAAAAAAAATACTGGTGATGTTTTATTTCATCCTTAAAGAGTTACTGTAAATTAAATAATATAGAAGTTACTTCTCTTTTATTTTACTTGTTGAGAAAAATGAACTGAACAGGTATCCTGAAAGAAAAACCTAACAAAACTAAATTACAAGTGTAAAATTGCTTCCCATTATTTAAGTATAGTTAACTAAGTGAAAATTTACTTTTTTGTACTTTTTTCACCTCAATAATCCACTGTCATCTGTTATTCTCTCAGAATCTGTCTTCTGCACTAGCCAAATAGACAAGTTAAATGATCAGAATCAATCCCCCAGAAACTCTGAAGTTTTTGATAATAGCACTAATCTCTAGAATATACCTCAGTATGTGGTATATTGCTTTTGACTTACTATTAACATTGTGGCAAGCATGGGCAGGGGTTGGTTGCAGGGATCACAAGTTTTCTTTAACAGATGGATTCTTTCGAATAATTTTATTAAAAACAATCAGCATTCATATACTTCCACCAAAATCTTAAATCCTACACTTTGTTACTCTTGCTTCTTCTCTCTGTGGGACTGTTCCAACCTCTACATTATTCCATTTGGCTTCTGGCTTGTACAAGGACTGTGTTTTTTTTTTTTTTTCCCTAAGTGAAACAAGAATGCCATTTTCTTTAATAAGGCAATTAAAATATTATAAATTCTTAAAATGCCCTTATCTATGTTGTACCTGTTTGTGGATAAATCAAGACTTTCTTTTTGAAGCCACTCAAGCTGACACCCTGTAGTAGTATCCCTTTCCAGTGGTCGGTTTTGTTACAGTTCAAAACAAGCAAACAAGCAAAATCCCACAAGAGTATAAAAATATTCAATTGCAGGTATTTCTAGCTCATTTCTAAAACAAATTTGAATATCAAGCAATTTGTTTCTATAAATCTTCAAAAAAAAATCTTGGCTTTTTTTTTAAGCCAAGAAATAATTTATATAAATGACTAAAGATCTTAGGCCTTAGGGAAGTCTTCAGTTTTAGGAAAGCTAAAATTATTACTATATTCATTAGGCAGAGAATAACTTGCCACAGAACAGGAAAAAGCTGACTGATGCTAAGACTTAAACATCTGAAAAATGGTTATTGGTAAGGGTGGGGTGGGGTGGGAAGATGTGTATAAGAGACAGCTCCCTCCTGTAGACCCCTAAAGTGTTTTACATCTAACCTGGTCACTGCATTTGCTAGAGTACTATACTAGTTTGTATACCTGTCCCTTAAGGGCAAGGACATATCTTACTCATCTTTCCAATCTCATCACCTAGCAAAGTACTTGGCACACAAGCAGGACTCAAAACTAATTCAAAACTACTGGACAGGTGAATTAGGTTGACTAATAAAGCAGACCTGACTCATGGTGAGAGGATAAATCAGGCAAGACTTCTTGGGTGAGTCAGCCACTGGGCACAGGTGCATCACAGAAGGCANTTGGAAGGGGTGGGGTGGGGTGGGATGTTTTCCCTTTTCTGTGAAAACACCAATATTCTCCACATCATAGGAACGTAAGAAATTGACTGAGCCATTTAATTTATAATGTCAGTATAAATCTACAGTTTCATTGAAGTTGCCTTAAAGAGACAGACAAGAGATAAGAGTGAAAAATTATGCGTCAATTATTTTTTCTACCCTGCTTTAAAAATTGCTATTCACTTTTTAACTTTAATTCCAATAACTTCATATGAATAGGTTCACAAATACTAATCTAGCTGTAAAATAAATGATTTCTTTTCTTCCTTCTAATCTCTAGGATCTTTTTTCAAACTTTTGGCTAAATTGAAAAAAAAAAGGCATTTGGAACACTCTGTGTGATACCTCAGTCTGTGCTTAAAACAAGAAATTTAAAGGCTTAAGTCCAGCACAAGCACTTTTCGAAATCAGAAGGTGCTTACTACCAAAAAGAGTTGTGATACCAAAGGAACACTATCACTAAGAGTCGTTCAGCATTGAACACAAAGTATTTCTTGAGCTCCAAAGCACAGGCCAGACACTGAAGATATGGTGAAGTCAAGCCTGAAAGGAACATGAAACATGATTTCCCAGGCTGAAAATGAGAAACGAATAACTGCAATCTGATCTACCATTCCACTCTTTCTTCAAAAAACTTACCACAATTAGCATTATTTTCTCTTTGTAAAGTTTTCCTTAATACTTTGTGAATACTTTGGATTACCCCCATCACACAATAAAGGCATAATAATTAAAGAAAAAGTGAACATTTATTGAATGCTTAGACTGTGCTAAAGGTTTCACAGTGTTTTCACAGAGCCTATACAATATTTTTATCTATTTCTCTAAATGCTGATATCCAGCTCATTAAAAAGATCTGTCGCCATGCTTCTCCACCATAAAGACCAGGTTTACTCCTGACAGCATACTGATTCGACAATATGCACAAACTCTCCAGAAAACTTGACTACAAATTACAGTTGAGTTTTAATTAACCTTATTCTACCTGAGAAGAGTGGTAACTGTTCAAATACAATGTGTATTAAACAATGTCCCCCACAATGCTGTGAAAGCTTCTTGGAAGGGTTACCAACTTCAACTATGTTTGTTTTATAACAGAACTCCAGATAAGCAACAGACAAAAAAGTTCCAATTTAGCAAGCCCCTTCTATAAATTAGATAATTTACACAAACTGTATAATTTATCATAACAACCTTATAGATACACTCATTTTACAGAGATGAAAATAACCTCAAAGAGGCTGAGAAATTGTAGTTGATCTCAAATCACAAAGCTATTAAACAGCAAAATCAGGATTGAAAACAGTATAGTAGACTCCAAGTTTTCTATTGAGCCAAAAAGCAGCTTTCTGAAGCTCTACCAACACCAAACTGCTATTAATTAAAACTCCGAAGTATAAACATAATGTCGTTCCCAAGTTATGAAATATATTCTTAAAAGAAAAAATTTATGTATGGGAGTTTTTGTTTCTGAAATCAAATATCCATTATGCAGTTTTTAAAAGAGCAGATAGGCAATGTCTGTTCCCCAACCCCCTTTTCTGTCTTACGTTTCTCCACAGTACTTTTCTTTCCCAGACACACTTGATTTTCCTCATTCATTATGTCTTCCACTACTAAAATGTAAATTACACGAGGACAGAAATCCTGTCTATGTTATCCACGGCCGTCATCTCCAACATCTTGAAGAGCCCTGCCACATAGTAAGTGTTCAATAAATATTTGTGAAACAATAGAAAACTTGACACCCAGTAGGTATTCAACAAATATTAGTATCTCTTTTCTTTTACTATGTAGGAAATACTAAAAAGGCTAATGTTAAGATATTAAAGGCCAAAAGAAATTTACCACTTCCTTGATACCAAATTTTGAGCTGAAACAGATTAGAAATCCAATAGAATTTCTTGTTAAAGTAAAATGTTAAGGAAAATCAAAAAAAGACACATTCAGCAGTTTCATTTAGCAAACATCCTCTACTGGGGTCTACATAAATTGTATTTCAAACAAAGCACTTTTTAAAGTGCCAAAACTTATATCAATTTTCATAGAAATCCTTTGTTGAAATTAATATTCACAATTTTGATTTGTGGCAATTCTGACGTCTATCTCCTTCCAAAACATCAACTTCTCAGCTGACACATTTTACTGTGCTTTTTAACAGAAGCCCATTCCTTTAGGATTCAGAAATTAGAAATTAAGCATATTTTGTAAAATGAGTCAATAAAAATCAGTCTAAATGAAATGAGTAACTTTAATGCTGGAAGGCTAGTATTAAGTACTACTTAATACCAAACAATGTGTTCTAAGGAATGGAATACTTAGAAAAACTAAGAAAAAGAGAGCCATTCTTAATCTCTGACTCTGTCAAGACACAGGCAAGTTTAGTAGTTACCTAAAGGGAACATGGGCTTCCCTGGTGGCTCAGATGGTAAAGAATCTGCCTACAATGCAGGACCCCTGGGTTGGGAAAATCACCTGCAGGAGGGCATGGGAACCTATTCCCTTATTCTTGCTTGGAGAATCCCATGGACAGAGGAGCCTGGTGGGCTATACAGTCCATGGGGTCACAAACAGTCAGACATGACCGAGTGACTAAGCATATCACAAAGGAAACATAAAGCACAGTAGTGGCTACCCATGAGTACTTACTCAGGGATTTATTTTTCTGATTAAGTAAGTGGCCTTGGTTCAGTGGTAAAGAATCTGCCTGCCAATACAGGAGACGCAGGTTCAACCTCTGCGTCAGGAAGATCCCCTGGAGAAGGAAATGGGAACCCACTCCAGTATTCTTGCCTGGAGAATTCCATGGACAGTGGGGTCTGGCAGACTACAGTCCATGGGGTCACAAAAGAATTGGACACGACTTAGGGAGTAAACAACATTCTGTCATTCGCCATAAAAAATGAAATCTTAAAATACTATATAAGTATTCTGGAAATACAAGCCAGAGGCAAAGAAGTAAGAACATATGAATACATATGTTTAGATTTCATATGATTTCAGTCACCAAATCCTTATCATCTTAATACAGAAGATTAAAAATTACTACTAGCATTCCAGTATTAAAGTTAAGCATTTCATTTAGACTTTCATTGATTTTTATTGACTCGTTTTTTAAAATACGACATATAGATTGTGAGAGTCTATCATAAGATTCAGACCAAATCTCCTTAGAGCAGTCCAGCATAGTCACTTTCCTGTGTCGGCACCCACCACTATTCACATCTCCATTTTCCTAGTTGCCTAAAATTGTTCATCTAATCCTCTACTAGCATCGAAGCCCCTATCTTCTTCCTCATTACTATTTTGCCCCATTTTCACATTTGCCTCTGTTATTACCTCATAACCCTTCTATTTTACAGAGTCCCGATCTTGGATGGATCAAATGAAGATGACATAAGTGACACAATGAAAAAGTGCTACTATTGTTCTCCTTCGGGTCACAGGAGCCTGGCCAGGTAGAGATACAAAGGAACTGAAGCTTTCCTGAGTTATAGTTTAAGTCACAAATTTTCTATGTTGTAAAGATTATCAGGAACTTTTTTCCCCAAACATCTACAACAATGTAAAACAGTGCCTTTTAATGTATGTTGATAACTGATAAATAAAATTTTAGTCTTGAGTTTATACAATTAAAAAAAAACGCTGTTTCAGAAAATTCACACATTCCTCATGGGACTTTTTGGGCACAGAAACCCGCAAAGTTTCATGTAAATGGTGTACATTACACCTATTTTGCACAGTGCCATATGTTCATAGATACATATGTTGATTTTATCCTAAATAGTATTTTGAGAAAAGAATTTTCCTTACAGAGAAATGTACAGAAGTATAATAAATTTTTATTTATGTCAGGACATAAGACTAATCATTTTAAGACAGTTACCCCAGTGTAATGTGTTACTAATACTAAATAAGCAATACTCAGTAACAATGTAATTGGGGATCTGAGTAATGCTTAGTTTGTAGTTTAAAAACCTCCCGATTTCATTAGATGCAATAATTATAACCAAGTTTTAAATAATATCATTAGTTGAAGGCAAGTGCTTCTTTCCAGTAAAGAGAGGACCAAATATAGGTGTTATTTCAATCAGATCAGATTAAAACATTTTTCAGAAAATTTCTATCACATGAGAGAGACTGTTTATAACTTAACAAGTTACAAAAGCACAGGTTGCACTATGTGACAGTTCACTAAAGAGAAGTGAAAGGCATGCATTTCATCAGGGTTCCCTGAGAATAGTTTTGAACTCAAGAAAAGGTATTCCACTTGCTCAAAAGAAAAATGAAGTAACATAGTATATGCAGTAGATGACTAAGTCATCCAATTAATACATTCAACTTTCAGTTGATCCTTTAAAGATTTAAATATTAAGCACCCTCTATTAGAAACTGATAAGATTTAAGCGGGGGGGGGGTGGTGGAGGGGGGAAACCAACAGAAGTTCTGAATCACTGGAAATTTTATTCTATTTCCTGTTAGCACGCTGATAGTGCCATCATTCAATATATTCGTTCCATACACTTTTTTTTTAAAGCTATAGATCCTTTTTAAACTTGACCCTTTTAAAATTTGTAACTCATTTATCTAACAATTCCTCCCATTGTTTCTAATTTAAGTGCTCAGCCAAAGCGCACAAGATGAAAAGCATGTCTGTCTTTATTAGAAAATGTAATGGTTTCAAAATCTAAAGTTTCAAACTGGGATTAAAAGCAAGCACGATTTCACTGTTACAAGGAATTCAAAGATATTTTTTAAAAAGTGTCAATACTCTGCCACTGTAAGAGGAGTGTGGTAAGCAGTAGTAGTGTAAAAACTGAAAGCAAAATTCTGTTCCATGCCCACCAAAATTCCCGGCCAAATCCGAAATTGCATAATGAGCAACATACTCTTTAGAGTGAGCTACAGCACAAAGTGATTCCTTTCATAAAAATGTGAATCAACCTGACCTTAAAGTCTGACACTTTTACAAACCTACCTAAAACAGACAAAATGGATGCAAAATTATACTGCCTCGCTGTTGCCTCAAATACGACCTTAGTGTTCAAGAACTTTCCAATGAAATAGAGCACTCAAAACAGCCTCGTACTGGCGACCCGAAATTCACGGACTCCTGAGAAACCCCCGGGAAGCTGCAAATTCCCTCCATCCTCCTGGAAACCCCTCTTATCAGAAACATTTGAAGAATTTCTCCACAACAATTAAGCTGACTTGAAGAATGGAAACCTAACATCTCAAATATACTATATATGGAATGAAACATGGCCAAACACATAAATACGAACGCACACGGTCTCTGACACTGTGGTACACTACCCTTCCCGGGCCATCCCACAGCATCAGCCACAGAAAGATACACCTGTCACCTGTTCGGCGATACCCAGACCCTTCCAGCCTTCCTGCCACAACCACAGTCTTAGGGTTTGAGACTGATCGGACAGAAAGCTAGAATTGACTATCCACTGAAATCTAGGGGTCACAAGTTCCCAGAGGGGCTGGCTCCCCACTTGAAAAAAGGCTGCAGAAAACCAATACTGGAAAGCGAAAGGGCGATCTCCCCTCCACTAGCACCACCAGATTCCCTCGGTCTTTCCCCTCGCCCCGAAGTCATCTTGATTCGGGCCACGACTCTCCCCCCAAAGCGTTCTCCTTCCCCCACCCCCCATCTCACACAAGCAAAAGGGGCGGACCGGGGGGCACCCGTGCAGGCAGGGGCCCTCCCCCCCCCCCTGGCACCCTCCCCCACCCGGGGCTCTCCCGGCGCCCGACTCCAATGAATCTCCCCCTCCCCCTACACACTTACTCGCCCGAGCCCAGGCCCGGCCCGATGCTCCCCACCCCCGGCCGCTCAGGACTTGGGGGGCCTCCCTCTCTACCTCGCCACTGGGGAAGGAAGGAGGCGGAGGAGAGGAAGAGTGAGAGGAAGAAGCGGACGCCCCGCAGGGCCTCGCGAGTCGGCAGAGTCCCTTCCAGATGAAGAGGGGGGGCTGGAGCGGGGAAATGAGGGGAGAGCCGGGACTAGGGGTCCCGCCGAGGCCCGGCAGCGCTGTCCGCTTACCCTTCGCCGCCGCCGCCGCTTCTCCCTCCTCCTCCTCGGCCGCCGCCGCCTCTCCCACTAGGGCAGCCGTCTCCACCGTCGCCGCCGCCTCCACCACAGCCGCCGCCAGCGCCGCCGCCGCCTCCGATTCCACCCGGCAGGGGGGACACCTCAGCCCTCCCTCCCTCCCCACTCAGCCCCTCCGATCGGCCGCCGCCGCCGCCGCCAACTCCCTCCGGCCGCCGCCGCCGCCGCCGCCGCTCGTGGCTGAGGGGGAGGGGAGGGGGGTCGGGCTGGGTCGCCCCGCCGGCGGCCGCTGCAGATCAAAAACGATGGCTGGGTGGCGTCGCCGCTCCCCGTTTCTCCGCTCCAGCTCGCTCGGCCTCCCTACCTCCCTCGGCCCCCACCCCCCTCGCGCTCGCCTGCCCTCCCCCCACCCCCCCAGCTCTCGCTCGCTCTCGTCGCGGCTCCGCCAGCCCAGTGCAAATCAAAATACTGTCACACAATATGGCGGCGCGGCCGCCGGCAAACACCGCGAGATCTGCGGCCGCTGCTGAGGCGGCGGCTGTGACGAGGCCTTCCCCCAGTCGGGTGGCGGGGGAGCGGCCGCCGGCGGCGGCGGCAGCGGCGAGGGGATGCTCTCTCTCCGCCCTGTACCCCTCCCCTGACACTCGCAGCCTCCACGCCAGCCCTGCGAAGGCTGGAGCGAGAAGGTTGCTTGGCCGCCCGGATAGGCGCGGGCGGCCGCCGGGGCTGTGCGGGAACGGGCGGCGAGGCAAACGGCTCCGGGCGGGCCCGGGATCCTACTTTTGAAGTTTTTTCCCGGCCGCCGTTACTTGGAGGGGTGTGTATGTGCGTGTGTGTGGAGGGAAGGAGCAGGTTTCTCCTCCCCTCCCGCCCCCAACGGGGCCGCTCGCAGTTTGGGTTGAAAGGAGAAAAGAACTCCGCTCCCCGCGGCTCGGCCTGTCCGGAAGCGGGCGGCGGGACCTGCAGGGCAGCCGGCCTCGCTGCGCGGGAAGGGGGCCCCGAGGTCCCGGCCGGGGGCGGACCGGACGCTGCGGCCGCCCGGCGCTTGCTCCCGGCCGGGCCGCCGAGGGCGGCAGGTGGGCCTGCGGCGGAGCGGGTATGAGGCGGCTGCGGGGCGGAGACACACCCCCTCGGAGGCCGGCGGGTAGGAGGCCTCAGGCTGACGGGGGTGACCCGAGCGGGAGACCGGCGTCGTCCCCAGGACGTGCGGGACACGTCCTAAAAGGCTCGAAGCTCGCAGCTTCCAGTCTGGAAAAGAGTGTTGGGCTCTTGAGTTTTCTTGAGCGCTGGAAAGCAAACCACTCTGAATGCTGCGAGGGTTTTGTTGTTTCGATTTTATTTTAATTGCACGTTCCTAGAAGTCCTAGAAGTTGAGCCAAAGACACTTTTACTTGGGGGTGGGGGGGAGGAGAAGGAAAGACTTGTTTCTATCTTCTTAAAGAAATATTTGTTTAATTTCCCCCTGAAATAAAACGTGTTCAACACTCACACATTTCTCACAACGTAAGCTTTTATTTAAACATTCGGCGTTTTAATGGTGTCCAAAACACTACAGCATTTTTTTTGTCCCTGTCCAAAATGTCCATCTCCCCCTGCCAGTTTCTTGAGACGATTCTTACTCCCCAGAAAAATCCTCCAGAATGAGCGCTGTGGTTACAGCCAGAGCCTTTAAGCGCGTGTACACACACACACGCACACACACACACACCCCTTTAAGAAGTACAGGCGTCTCTACACATACACACACACACACACACACGCACACCCACACACCCTTTAAGAAGTACAGGCTTCTCTACGGTTAACAGCCAGTCTTTAAGCTCGTGTGCAAACACACACACACACACACACACACATTCTCAGTGGTTAAGGTACTTTCGCCAGTATCATTTAAAAATCCTCGAAATATTGGGATAGGACACCAGTTCAAAACTTCCCTCACATCAAAAAACAGAAAGTACTCATTGTTACGTACTATATCAGAATATAAGTATTTTTCTATTGTCGATATCATTAAGAGGAGTAAATTAGGGTTTTTAAAAATGGGAACACTATAGTTTTAATGTGTTCAATGTTGGATAATAAAAAAGATCACTGAACCTTAATACTTTACATTAGTTCTCTCCGAGGAGCTATTTCCATCAGTTCAGCTCAGTCACTCAGTCGTGTCCGACTCTTTGCGACCCCATGAATCGCAGCACGCCAGGCTTCCCTGTCCATCACCAACTCCCAGAGTTCACTCAGACTCACATCCATCAAGTCAGTGATGCCATCCAGCCATCTCATCCTCCGTCATCCCCTTCTCCTCCTGCCCCTAATCCCTCCCAGCATCAAAGTCTTTTCCAGTGAGTCAACTCTTTGCATGAGGTGGCCAAAGTACTGGAGTTTCAGCTTTAGCATCATTCCTTCCAAAGAAATCCCAGGGTTGATCTTCAGAATGGACTGGTTGGATCTCCTTGCAGTCCAAGGGACCCTCAAGAGTCTTCTCCAACACCACAGTTCAAAAGCATCAATTCTTCGGCTAAATGTTAAATTAATTGATGAAATGAGTTTAGAGCAATTGAATCCATTATTTAATAGGTTTAAGCAAAACCACTATAAAATATAGAGCCAACGATTGCTTTTGAAATGGTAGAATTATGTATTGTATCCAAACTATTGTTAGAAATTTATTTAATGAAATAAATATACACATTTTAATAGAGCTATAATGTTTTATAATCTTAGGAATACAAATAAGTATGAATAGCTCGAGTCTAAGAACCAGTGGGTGGCAGAGAAGGTATGTATAACAATACATCCTTGAAGCAAATGCTGAAAAGCTTTAACGTGGATCTAATGATGAGAAGCATCAAACCCAAATAGAGGAAAATTCTACAAAATAACTGGCCTGTATTCCTAAAACACTGTCAGTGTTCTGAAAGCAAAACAAAACCGCAGATTAAAGGAAACTAAAGACCTGACAACTAAATGCAATTTGTGACCTTGAACTGGATCCTTTATTGGGGGAGAAAAGTGCTATAAAGGACATTATTGGGATAATCAGTGTGGGTGGAATATGAACTATAGATTAAAGTACGGTATCCATTTAAGTTTCCTGAATATATTATGTGTAAGACTATCCTTGTTCGTAAGAAAACACACTGAAATATTAAGGGATAAAGGAAACTTATGTATGCAATTTTTCCCCTAATGGATCAGAAAAAAGAAATTGTAACCCTCATGTATATGTACACATTTCTTACATATCCCATTCATATATACAGAAAGATTGATAAAAACTGATGAATCTAGGTAATTTTTTTTCACTGAAGAATCAGCTTTATTTCTGTTGAAGTTCAAATATGATAGAAAAGTGGTTATCTTCTAAAACAAAGAAAATGAGCCATAACAAAGGACTAATAAAAAATGAGATTTCCAAAATACAAGAACAGATGGATTACAAGAAGGATCATTCACAGGACAAAAGAGAAGGTACTTTTTTGGAGTTCATGACATTATAGCTTATTTTTCAAGGATGGTTTAACTGTTGTCATGCTGGTAAGTGGGAGTCTGTGTTTTTCTTTTTTTTGGTAGTAAAAATCATAACCTTAAATTTACCATCTTAATCATTTCCAAGTGTACAGTTTAGTAGTGTTAAATATATTCAGTTATTGTGAATATCTAGAACTTCTTCATCTTGCAACAGTGAAACTCTACACCCACTAAATGCTAATTCCCTCACTCCCTTCCCACAGCCCTTGGCAACTACATGTTTATTTTTTAATTTTAAAATATGTTTAAATATTTTTTAAAAACTTGGTAAACATGGGAATTTCTGTACTACCCTTGAAAATTTTCACTATATGGAATTACTGCAAAATAAAATGTTTGAGTTTTAAACTGCAGAGTTCCTTACTTAACCAAAAGAAGAAATATTGTGAGATAGAGAAATAGAGATACTCTTGCACAATGAAAGAGAAAGAGAGATATCCTTTCACAGTGGTACCAGCCATCCTTCTCAGTAACAGATGGGAGTTTTGGTCATTCAACTTTTCCTTCTTCTCCTTTATTTAAATTACTTAAATTTGGAACAAAAATAGTTAGGAACCCTTACTTGTATATTTAGTAAATGTGATATCCATAATTAGTGATCCAATAAATATGCAGTGTCTATTATCCACAAGGCTCTGTGGAGGAAACAAGGGAACAAAACATACTGTGCCTTTCAGATGCTCTCTCTAATGATTACAGAGATAAAACGAGATACAATCCCTGTACTACACTCAAGAGTCTTTTAGTCTAGTACTGTGTAGCCACTAGCTATCAGTAGATATTTATATTTAAATTAATTAAAAGGAAAAATTCAGGCCCTTAGTTGCATTAGCCACATCTCAAGTGCTCATTAACCATCATCACAGAAAGCTCTATTGTACAGCACTGGTGGGAGACAAGAATAGTACACTGTATAAATACCAATAATGTCAATACAAAGTAGACAGTAATAAACACCACAGAAGTTTAGAGGAAGGAGAGACTACCTTGCATAGACTGGCAGTAAGGGAAACATCAGGGACAGTTTCCAGAAGATTGTGTATAGGCAAGTGGAAATGAAGCAAGAATATTCCAAACAGAGAAAATGTGGACAAATTGGGAAAAAGAGAGGTATATTCAAGGGACTATGCTTGTGCCTGAGTGTGCTAAGTTGCTTCAGTCCTGTCCGACTCTGTGTGACACTATGGACGACAGCCCGCCAGGCTCCTCTGTCCATTTGATTCTCCAGGAAAGAATTCCGAAGTGGGCTGCCATGCCCTCCTTCAGGGGACCTTCCCAACCCAGGAATCGAGCCCGTGTCTCTTGGGTCTAACCTGCATTGGCAGGTGGGATCTATAGGGGTATGGCAGTGGTGGTTTAGTCACTAAGTCGTGTCCGACTCTTGTGAACCCATGGACTGTAGCCTGCCAGGCTCCTCTGTCCATGCGATTCTCTAGACAAGAATACTGGAGTGGGTTGCCCTTTCCTTCTCCAGGGGGTCTTCCCGACCCAGGAATCAAACCTGGGTCTCCTGCATTACAGGCAGATTCTTTATCAATTGAGCTACAATAATATCAGGGTGTACAAAACCACAAATTGTAAACTGCTGAGCCTGGACTAATCTCTAGGCAATGGGAAGTTACTAAAGTTCTTTGGACAAGACAAAAGATATGATCAACTAGTTCTCTAGGAAGGATAATCTAGCAGCAGATTATGAAATGGATTAGGTTTGAGGGCATAAAGACCGCATAGCTTTGAAATAGACCAAATGAGAGATAGTGAGTTGATATAAAGTGGTCTATAAGTAAGGATATAATAAATTCCAATTTAAAATGGCTTCAGTTCAGCTCAGTTACTCAGTTGTATCTGACTCTTTGTGATTCCACAGACTGCAGCATGCCAGGTTTCCCTGTCCATCACCAACTCCTGGAGCTTGCTCAATCTTAAGCAATAAGAAAATTTATATTTCACAAGTTCGGTAATTACAAAGTAGTGTAAACTTCAGACTTGAAAGATTCAGAAACTTGATAATATTATCAAAGACCAGGTTCTTGCCATCTCTGCTCTGATGTCTTGGATGTTGGCATCATTCTGTAGCTGATAATAGCAAAATGGTAATGGCAATCCCAGGCATCATTTCTTGAGGTTATCATGTCCAGAGGAAGAAAAAGAGTTCTTCTGAAGAGAGGGAAGGGCTTCAGGTGGCTCAGACAATATAAAGAATCTGACTGCAATGCCGGAGACCTGGGTTCAATCCCTGGGTTGGGAAGATCCCCTGGAAGAGGGCATGGTAACTCCATGGCAACCCATAGAGAACCCCCATGGACAGAGGAGCCTGGAGGGGTTGCAAAGAGTCGGACACAACTGAGTGGCTAAGTGCCGCACAAGGAGAGGGAAAATGTTCCCCAGGACCACCCTTCACTTCCCCTCTCACTTCTCTCCCATCTCCTAGGCCATAGTTGAATCACATGTCTATTCATGAAACAGCTTCGGGTTCACATGATGGAACAAGTGTCAAGGAGTCTGTGATGGAGAGGTGAAAGTCAAAATTAAAGCCTAAATGACCAAGGTCCATAGGAAGAAGAGAAACTATTGAAGGAAAGATGATGATTTTTGTGAAAGTCCTTCTAATGTGAGGTATCTAGGTAGAAATGATCATCAAGTAAAAACATGGTATTGAATTTCAGAATGAAGATCAAGGTTGGGAATATGCACTGGATGTCCTCTGCAGAGATAAAATCAATGAAGCCATGAGACTGCCAAAGGAGAGAAGGGGTAGAGAGGGTCTACAGCACAATTTCAGAAAATAAGGTGGATGCAAGGAAAGTGTGGTCAGAGAAGTAGGCACACCTTGGCTGTACACTGCACACCCTAAAGGATTACAAATATAATCCTAAAGGAAATCAGTCCTGAATATTTATTGAAAGGACTGATGGTAAAACTGAAGCTCCAATACTTTGGCCACCTGATGTGAAGAGCTGACTCATTAGAAAAGACCCTGATACTGGGAAAGATTGAGGGCAGGAGGAGAAGGAGGTTACAGAGGATGAGATGATTGGATGGCATCCTTGACTCAACGGACATGAGTTTGAGCAAACTCCCGAAGATAGTGAAGGACAGGGAAGCTTGATGTGCTGCAGTTCATGGGGTCGCAAAGAGTTGGACACGACTCAACAGCTGAATAACAACAATATTACACATAAATCAAGGGGTAATGGGTGGAGTGTCAAGAAAGCCGACAGTAATAAGTGCTATGGAGAGATTCAGGATGATACAGGTTTAGAGACATTGGGTTGTCAACTAGAAATTGTGATCTTTCAGAGTAATTTCATAGTAAGGTAGAAGCAGATACATTTCAAGAGCTAGGGGTAAGCTAGCTAGATAGGTAGGTAGAAGCATAAAATACTGACTATTCTTTCAGAAAGTTTAGTAGTTACAAAAGAGAAAGCTGTATGAATGAATGTGTTTATAGCAATATTATAAGACTAAAAGCTGGAAGAAACTGAACTTTCTGAATACATTATTGTTTTAAAGGTTGGAATTTGTGTACTCCATTGTATGTGATGCAGTCATTTAAAATAACTAAGATTATGGAACAATATGGAAAAATACTTAAGTAAAAGAAGAAGCTAGAAAACTAAAAAAGCACTAGCGACATGGATAATAACAGCAAAAAGTATACATACTTGTGCATATGTAAGATACTGTTGTTCAGTCATGTTGTTCAGCTAAGTCATGTCTGACTCTTTGCAACCCTATGGACTGTAGCATGCCAGGCTCCTCTGTCCTCCACTAAAATATATAAAATGATTACAAGTGTTTTGGAGTTTTAAAAATGGTATATGTATTTTCTGAACTTTATATGTTACAGAAATTTTGTAGTTGAAACACATATACATGTATTTTAAAATATTAAATGGCAAAGACAGAGAATGGTAACTTGAGATAACTATAAGGTTGAAAAATGTTTGCTTCTTTTATTTGTTTGCTTTGCTTTGGCAGGAAAGAAAAGATATTTAGCTGTGTTTATGGGCTGGAGGGAGGAATTCAAAAAAAGAGTTTAGCTTTTTAAGGCAAGGGACATATTATGAGACAAAAATAATTAAGAAAGGCAAAACATCCTAAAACATTTCTATATGTTTGTGTGTGTGCAAACCGAATGGCAATTTTTTATGTGGCAATATAAGGGTCTATAGTAACCAAGAGAGTTTCAAAGAACAAACTTAAGATTTTGTACTACCAAGTTTGAAGACTTGTTAAAAGGCTCATTAATTAAGACAATGTGGTACTGGCACAGGGATAGATGCATATACCAAAGGAACACAATAGAGAATCCAGAAATAGAACTTGATTTACGACAAAGTCACTGTTGCAATTTAGCAAGGAATGGATATATTTTCAACAAATGGTGCTGGAACAACTGGCTATTCATATGGAAAAAAAGGGTAATTCACTCCTACCTCACACCATATACAACAATTATTAAAAACTCAAGATGGATCATAGACATAAATGGGAAGTTTAAAAAAGCTTCTGCTAATCAAAAGACACTTTTTTCAAAAGAAAAGTGAGTATGGAAGAGAATATATTTCAATACATATATCTGACAATGGACTCATATTCAAAATATATGAAAGAAATTTCCATAAATCAGTAAGAAAAACTAAAAACCCCCAATTTTAAAATAAGGGAAAACTCTTGAAAAAGTATCCTTGCAAGGCGATTTCCAAATTGCCAGTATGTCCACTGAAACGTGTTCAACATAATTTCCTATAAGGGAAATGCAAATTACAAACACAATGATGTATTAGTAATACTCACCAGAATGGCTAACATTGAAAAGTCTGACAATGCCAAGTATTAGCAAAGAAGAGTGTAGGGCAACCTGAACTTTCATACACTGCAGAAACAAAGTGTTAGTCACTCAGTCACATCTGATGCTTTGCAACCCCATGGACTGTGGCCTGCCAGGCTCCTCTGTCCATAGAATCCTCCAGGCAAGAATACTAGAGTGAGTAACTGTTACCTTCTCCAGGGGATCTTCCCAACCCAGGAGATCAAACAGCTGACTGAACATTTTTCTGGGTATTTCCATGAGGTGTTCTTGTATGAAATAAACATTTAAATTGGTGGACTCTGAGTACAATATGGATGAGCTTCATCCATCCACTGAAGGCGTGTATAGGACAAAAGAACAACTTTTCCCCAACTAGGAGAAATTGTCCAGTGGATGGCTTTCTGACTTGAAGTGGAACATAGGCTCTGGTTCTCCAGCCTGCTGGCTTTTGAACTGAAACTACAGCATTGACTATCCCTGGGTACCCAGGCTGCCTGTTCATCCTGTAGATTTGGGACTTGGTGGCATCCATAATCATATGAGCCAATTCCTTATAATTTCTCCCTCACTCTCTCTAAGGATTCTGTTGTTTCTCTTTCTCCAGAGAACTCTTATACACCAACAATTTCACTCCTGTGTATATACTCAGGAGAAATAAACATATGTGTCCACCAGAAAACACATACATGAGTATACATAGCATATTTATTCATAATAGCCCAATAATGAATGTTCATAGCAGCTTTACTCTTAATAACTCCAATCTGGCTACAGTCCAAATGACTATCAAGAGAAGGATGAATAGATTGTTGTATTTTCATACAATGGCATATTACTTAGCAATAAAAAGAATAAACTAGCCCTTTTATTTATAGTCCATTGATTTTCTGCAAGACAGTTTAAGAAGGGAAAGAATTGTTATTTCAACAAATGGTACTGGGACAACTGGATATCCATATGCAAAAGTATGAAGTTCAAATTATACTTTACATCGTTACCTAAAAATGAACTCAAATAGATCATAAGCCTAAATATGAGAGCTAAAGCTTTAAAAGTCTTAAAAGAAAATATAAGAATAAACCTTCATGACCTTGAGTTGGGCAGTGGTTTCTTAGATATGACATCAAAAGTATAAGTGACAAGAAAAAATAAATTAATTGGATTTCATCAGAATTTAAAACTTACATACATAACCAAGAGAAGTAAGAGCATGTGTTCACACAAAAACTTGTAGACGAATATTTATAACATCATTATTCATGATAGCCAAAAAGTAAAAACAACCCAAATGTTCATCAACTGATAGAGGGATAAACAAAGGGTGATATATCCACCGATGGAATATTATTCACCAATAAAAAGGAATGAAATACTGAAATATGCTGTAACAGCAATGAACCTTGAACACCTTATGCTGACAGAAAGAAGCTAGTCACAAGGACCACATATTGCATATTTTCATTTATAGAACTGTCCAGAACAGGTAAATTCATCTTTCTAGAGATAGAGAGTAGATTAATGGTTGCCATGGGCTGGAGGAAAGGGTGGAATATGGAGTGATTTTAAATTGGTACAGAGTTTCTTTCGGGGGTGATGAGAATGTTCTAAAATTATATATTGGTGATGGTGTAATAATGCTGAGTATACTAAAATTCACTGAATTTTGCACTTTGAAAGTGTAATTATATGGTATGTAAATTATATCTTAATAAAATGTTGCATATTTAAAAAGAATTAATTGCTGATGGGCTTCCCAGGTGGCACAGTGGTAAAGAATCTGCCTGCCACTGCAGCAGATGCAGGAGATGCTGGAGACACAGGCTTGATCCCTGGGTTGGGAAGATCCCCTGGAGAAGGAAATGGCAACCTGCTCCAGTATTCTTGTCTGGGAATGTTCATGGACAAAGGAGCTTGACGGACTACAGACCATGGGGTCGCAAAGAATCTGACACGACTGAGCATGCAGGCTGCCCATGGGGGCTATAGGATGAGGAGTTTTGATTAGGATTCATGAAGGAGCCTACTGAGGTACTAGAATATTCTACATCTTGATCTGGGTGGTGGTTGTTTGGATTTAAAAACATGCATAAACCCATTGAGCTTTATATACACTACAGTTAAACACGCTTTAGGTACTTTATGGAGTATATTTTGTACTTCAGTAAAAACATTTATTGAAGGAGGAGGACAATGGGTAACATTGCAGAGAAATGTAATCTTAGAAAGAGAGACAAGAAAGAGGTTGTGGGGGTCTCTAAGTTTTCATATACATGGAAAGCAAGAATTTTACTTAGAGTGTGGGGAATGGGATTAAAAACTTATGGGAAGGAGACAGAGATATGAAGGATGTAGGTCACTCATTCATTGCTGCCTTTCTCTTTAGGGTAAATGGAGTAATGTGATTTATGTCATGGGCTCTCATGTATACAAAATATGGTAAGTGTGTGTTGTGTAATGCCATGGTGGGTGGAAGCACCAGAAGTTGTCATGAATAATTTGAAAACTTATTCCATGAGAATAATAATAATAGATGGATCGATGAGAAATCAACAGTCCTTTTCACTGACTCAGCTACCCTCTGTCTCCAGACTAGACTTGAAAACCAAGGGAACTAGAATGGCTAGTCTTCTCACCTTTGTGTCTCCCTTTCCCTAGATCATAAACTCTTTAATAAAAATCTGTTTCATTCAGAATAGCTTATGTCAGCATAATTAGCAAGTGTTTACAATCCATAATCTGTCTTTAGACTAGACCTGGGTGCTCAGTACTTTTAAGGCTTGTCTTCACCTTTGGAGAACTGTAAAACCATTATTTAAAAAGTCTGTTATCTTCCCAACCAATGAGTCATACTGTTTTCCATTTCTGAGACTAGATCATGATGCAAGACCCTATCAGAAAAATGTTGCTACTGTCTGATGTAGAATATAACAGGCTGATACACTAGTGTGAAACACAAATGTGACAGGAACCATACAAACTTTACTAGTTATAAACCATGATTATACAGTATTTTACAATTTATAAGGTTTTTCTCATATATTTTTTCTCTGTTCATCACAATTTCTTTTGTTTTATACCTTACTGCTGCTGCTACTGCTAAGTCGCGTCAGCCGTGTCCGACTCTGTGTGACCCCATAGACAGCCCACCAGATTCCCCCATCCCTGGGATTCTCCAGGCAAGAACACTGGAGTGGGTTGCCATTTCCTTCTCCAATTATACCTTACTACAATCACCAATTCACAACTAAAGATTTTGAAGGTTCAAGAGGTTAAAGGACTTACTTTAGATTGAGTAATCTAAAACAACTCTTAAGTGAACAGAGGGGCTTTGAACAGATTCTCTGATCACATAACCTAGGCCCTTTTCACCCTACCATCTTGCAAGACATCTTCTCTTTGCTGAAACAATTTATAATGATGATAATAATAGGGTGGGCAGTTTAAGAAAAACAAAGTTACTCTGGGAATTCAAAAGAGGAGGAGATCACAGGAAACATTTCTTGGGGATGATACTCCAGATGGGCCTTGAGGAAGTGATAGGATTGCAAAAGATCAGAAAAAAACAAAAACAAACCCAAAACCAAACAAAAAACCAAACAAAAAAGAGAAGGCATTCCAGGTCCCTGTAATAGCAAGAGCAGAGCCATAGAGTCAGAAAAGCATACAGTGCATTTTGGGAATATTAAGTAGTTTGGTTTTGTTGAAGTGTAGGAAAAATGCAAAATGCTGATAGACAAGACAGAAAAGGCAGCACTATAAACTAAGTTTAGTGGGCAGTGGCTACCATTCAGGTCTTATGAGCAATGCAATATACCTTGGAATTCATGCTCTGTGTGTGTTTAGTTGCTCATTCACGTCCTAGCCCATCAGCCTCCTCTGTCCATGAGATTCTCCAGGCAAGAATACTGGAGTGGGTTTCCATGGCCTTTTCCAGGGAATCTTCTTGACCCAGGAATTGAAGCTATCTCTCCTGCTTTGCAGGCAGATTCTTTCCCCTCTGAACCACCAGGGAAGCCCGGAATCTGTGGTTCATCTATCCTCTCTTTGGGTGGAGAAGGAAGAGAGTGAGTGGGAAGACCACAAAGCCAATCATTTCTAGGCAAAGATATGGACAACCTGAACAAACTTGTGGCAGCAAAAAGGAAGAGTCAGGAGCAAGAGAAATTTCAACAGCAGATTTTATGAAAAGTCGTTTCAGGAAAATGAAATAAAGTAATGTGCGAGGAAGAAAAACCCGTATCAAAAAAGACTGATGAACAGAGAACTGTTATCCTGATTAACAGAAACAGAAGTGCTTTTAGTGGGAATAGTAAATTAGATTTTTTAGTGTGTTGAACAATGGTTTTAATTGCCCTCTGTACCTTTTCAAGCCTCTGTCATTCAGATGTTTAAAAATGATAGGTTGAATTTACAAAGAATATGATTGGCCAATAAATATATGAAAATGTGTTACCTCATTGGTAATAAGGCAAATGACACTGCTTATAAAAGGAGGTATTTTTTTCTTCCAGTCTATCAGATGTAGAAAGATTAAAAAAACTAACTACTCAGGAAAAAACTTAAGAAATAGTTAGAATTTATAAGAAAATGAAAAGCTTTACTGAAGTAAACAAAAGAAAACTAAAAAAAAAAGAAATAACATATTCTTGAGTTGCAAGACAATATTTTAGGAGCAAAACTGTTTCCAAGATTATAAATTTAACTCAACCACAATCAAATGTTGACAAAGTGATTTTGAAGAATATCTGGATATTTTATTAAATAAAAATTGCAGAACAGCGTGTATAGCATGCTGCAGTTTATGTAAAAAAAAAAAGGGAGAAATACACATACACACACTGGGGAGGAAAACAGGGGCAGCTGAGATGAGGTGAGGAGAGAGGGAGACATCTCACTTTTACAGATTAATTTTTATTGGAGTATAGTTAATTTACAGTGTTATGTTAGTTTCTTCTGTACAGCAAAGTGAGTCAGTTGTACGTACTCTTTTCCCACAGAGGCCATTACAGAGTATTGAGTAGAGTTCCCCGTGCTAGGCAGTAGGTTTTTATTAGTTACCTGTTTTGTTTATAGTAATGCATATATGTCAATCCCAATCTCCCAATTTATCCCTCCTCCTGCTTCCCCCTTGTTAACCATAAGTTTGTTTTCTACGTCTGTGACTCTGTTTCTGTTCTGTAGACAAGTTCATTTGTACCAATTCTTTTTAAGATTCCACATGTACGTGATATCATATAAATATGTGCATCTCACTTTACTCCTTTTCCTCCTGATTTAGAAAATATGGAAGTACTACATATTAAAATTAATGAAATCGACTGGGAGGAAGAGCTAGAATGATTTTTTTAAAGAAAAATAATTGAGGTGGGAGTAGGATGGGATTGTGATAACTAGACAAAGGCTTATTACAAGAATTAAATGAAGAAACATAGGTAAAGTGGTTGCAACAGTTTTGGCACATTTGGCATACACACAAATGCTTGCTGATATTATTTTTTATAATCTTTAGATGGGAACTATAAGACTCAAATATGTAAAGGAATGTGTTGATAAATTTCTACGGCATGAAGTTTAAAATTTTTTGGATGGGGGAAAAGAGGTTAAGAAAAACGTAAACTGAAAAAAGTATACTTACAGCATATATGAGGGACAAGGTCAGTCATTCCACAGATAGTTTTTGAGTTTCTGCCCTTTAGTGTGGCATTATACTAAAGGCGAGCTGTGTGGTGATGCACATGGTCTTCGCCCTTATGGAGCTTATAATCTAAACGAGTAATATTACTCTCCCTAATACACAAAGACGTACTAAAGATCATTAGGTTGGAAACCCACAGGCCAACAGAAGACAAAGGCCATCAAGAGGTTATTTTAAAAATTGTTACTGGTCAATAAACATAGAAAAGTAAAGTCATCTTCATTAGTAAATTTCACTCAAAAGCAATGAATTTTTTGTTTATTCATGGTGCAAATTTTAAACAAACGAAAGCCCAATGTCGGTGTGGTGGAGACAGAGGCATTCTTATATCCTGAGAGTGCGAGTAGAATAGTGTAAGCTTCCCACAAAGGCTGTTTAATAACATGTATTGGTATTTTAAATATGCAAACTGTTTGACCTAGCCATTACACTCCTAAGAAGAAACATATATTTGAAGGCGTGTGTTCAAGGATTTCTACTTCAGTCATCCTTTTGATAGTAAAACAAATAGAAAACAACTATAATATATCTTAATAAGTAAAGGGCTAAATTATGGTGCATTGATAAAGAGCATGATACAGTGATTTAAACGGGAGATGTACTACACACATTGACAGGAAAAGATGGCACAATATTATATTAAGTGAAGAAGGCAGATTTCCTGACAGATAATAAAAAAAAATAAAAAGCTGGTTGCATTGAAAACAGTGAATGTATATGTATAGAAAAAATTCTTGAAAGATATGCTCCAAAACATGACATCGAGTGATGACAAGAGAGATCATCCTTCTGTAAAACAATTATCCTTCAATTAAAAAATTAATTAAAAAAAGAGAGAGATCGTCTTTATTTTATGTTTTATACTTTTGGGGGAGAGTGGTATTTTCTGAATTCTTACCAATGAATATGTTACTTATACATCCACAGACAAAATAAAACTCTTTAATAAAAGTAAAATAAAGCCGTTTCTTAAATATTTTCTTTCAAAATTCCTTTAGGAATAATCTTTGCTTAACCAAAGCCATGAAGATTGAAATTTTTATGATTAGGACTCTCAGGTTTTGTACATTCATAGTTTTTTTGTCCTAAGTCAGTAGGGAAATCTTTTGTAAATAATAAAATATTTCAAGAATTTGGATTGAATGACAATCACAGAGTACTGACCTCATTTCCACGATGGTTAAAAGAAGAGAAAGAAACCTTGACAGGGCAGCGGACAAGAAATCTCAGCAGCACTGGCTGCCTGAAGTTTGCAGCAGGTTCTCTGACTGGAACCAGGAGTGGGGAGGTGGGAGAGGTGGGCTGGAGGAGAGACAGGTAGTTTGATCCTATTTTGGTTTTCCGTCCTGCCTTACTCTTCCCCAATCTGTGTAAATCTCCATGTATGTAAGGCTTTAGGGTACAAGAGAACTCCTTTCCTGGTCCCTGTCCCTCTTTCCCTACCTTGCTGAACCTGATCTTATTTGCACTGTTATCTGGATGTTAAGTCCTCTTGGCTCTTTGGCCATTATTGCACAAAAGAAGGTTGAAAATCCTTAGTTCAACCTACATTGTTGTGGGACTCAGGGGCCTCATGCTTAACAGAATCATTCTGTGACAGATGACACTTGCTGCCCATCTCTGAACAGAACAGAACTGTGTCTCAACCTCAGGCCTTGGAGATGGAGAAGGGAGCCCAACTCCATAGATCGGGGGGCTATTGTAAGGAGTCAGTAATTTCTTATAATTCCCAAGCATAGTCTGAACACTGAACTGACTAATTCAACTGATGTTGTATGGAGAGAGCCACCTTACTAGGGGTACTTAGATTAAAAAGAGTTCTTATTCTCAAAAAAGTTTACAAACTACAAAATTGATACAATAAACTTTGTATGGTCTTTCATATCTCTGTATATGCAGTCACCTCCACCCCACTCTGCTTGCCTGCCCTGGTGAACCCAGCAGGAGCATGGAGTATGAAGTCAGTCTTCAGTAAGATGATTTAGTCCAAATTCTGTAGACATTTCGAATAGCACCCTCTCTTCTTCCTCTTCCTCTTACTCCTCTTAGAATGAAATTCCTACATAAATACAAAAACAAAAAGTAAAAAATGAAAACTAACTTCTATTGTTCAGGGGCAGGGGTGAGGAGGAACACTGAGTAGTCTTCATGATCCTAGACCTAATTATTGGTCTACTTATTAGAAAAATTCACAGATTTTTCTAAACAATTTTTTCCAAAATAAATGCTGAAATGCTTACTATTGCAAAATGGAAAACCTTATGAATTCTGAAGAACTTTATAATAATAAGTCTATGTATCTGAATTGGAGGAAAAAATGACATGTTAAGGAAACACCTTAGACTCCAGTTTCAGCTACTATAGCATTTGGTTAAATAAAATTCAAAAAAATGTTACCTCAGATTTATGAATAACTGCTTTGTCTATGTTACACTCAAAGTCAGCATTTCACTGAAGAACTTTGTGTTCTGTTGTTTTTCCTTCGAACCACTTTTCCTTCCACAAGATAATGTCAGTATTTTTCATTTCTAACAGCTCATCTATGAATGGCAAAGAACAGGCAGGACTTTGGAGATAAGCAAATGACTGGAAGGTGCTTTTATATGTTTAATGGTTCCTGAATCTGAACAGTCCCGTGAGATTTGGATAGGGCTCTTGGAAAAGGGAAACGTGTTCAGAGAGACAAGCTATTGCAACATCTGAATTTAAAGCTTGTGGTGAGTCGAGTATTAATAACAAGATGGGCTCATGTGGCAGAATTTTATTTTAGATTATCTTAATAATGCACACTCCTACTCTAACTCTATCCCACTTATATTAATACTTGACATTTCAGTAAGATATCTGAACAAGAAGAAAGATGTTCTAATCATGACAAAATAATTTTCAACATTTTTCAAGCAATGGCTGCCACATTTGGAAAAACTGCAGCAGTAAGCCCCTTTTAAACAAGTGAGTCTAGTCCCAAAGGTGAAATGATGGGAGATCCTGGGAGATGCTAGTCATGGCTTACCTGTGCCGTTTTCCATAGATAAACCAGGTATGTGTTATTAATTTGTAAAATCAACTGCTTTGTGAACTGAAAGTACAGCATTGGGACCTAACCTCTTGCTGTTGCACCTGTCATTTTTTCCATCTCTACTCATCAGTGGGTGACCTGTTTTATAACGTGTCTGTCTCTGGTGAGGGACATACTCAACTTTCTGAAGCTCCCAAAAGAGAGTTTATCTGACTAAAACAGACACTTGAAGACTGAACTCCCAGACTTCTGTTACTGAAGGAGTAGGAGGAGTCAGCAGGATACTGAGCTGTCTGGCAAAACCCACTGTGCCCATCAGTACAAATGAAGATGAGATCAGTATGAAAACCAAGAGTACCTTTCGAATTAATGAGAACTCCTTTAGGCTGAGAGAAGAATTTTTTGTAGGTTCTCACTAGTAACCTATTTTACACGTAGTAGTGTATATGTGTCAATCCCAGTCTCCCAGTTCATCCCACTCCTACTTCCCCCTTGGCGTCCATACATCTGTACTTCATGTCTGTGTCTCTGTTTCTGCTTGAGAGAAGAATTTGAGGAAACCATATTAGTTGGTTTCTAGAAAACTAAGTTAGTTTCTAGAAAACTAGTTAGTTTCTAGAAAACTAAGAGTAACGATAATGACTCCTTGATTCAGGTTCAGGACTGGGCTGGTGGGGAGACTCCCCGCCCCAGAAGGAGAAAGTTGGTGGATAGGATAGGAGAACGGCCATGGGAAGTGCAAAGTGTCATCAACAGCGTTACTTGCACCGCGACGCATGAGAAAGTAGAAACACATCTCCTCAAACCTGAAGCCCTTTTAAACTGTGATACAAACTGCTGAGGTGGTTTCAATACAATTCAAAAATAATTTTAAAATTACCTATTCCTCCTGAGTCTAGCTGAAAAGTGAGACCCTGGTCTCCTTCCAACTTCTGGGCTTTCACAGCACTTGCTTTGTGACTCTCAAAGCACTTATCATGCCCACACATGTCCACTCAGATTCCAGCTTCCCTGATGTCCTGATTCACCTTTCCCTTAGCCTCTGTCATGGTTCTTAGCATAGAGCTTGCACATAACAGGCATAATGCATGTTTCTGTGAAGAAATGAATGAATGGATGTATCTTCCACCAGTCTGGTAAAATGTAAAACTAGGCATAAATATATCTGTCACAGATCAAATTAAATGAATAACGTGGAAATTTGCTTTTAATTTATTACACAGTAGCACATATTTAGGGCTTACATGGTGTCTCAGCGGTAAAGAATCGGCCTGCTAGTGCAGGCGATGTGGGTTTGATCCTTGGGTTGGGAAGATCCCTTGGAGAAGGAAATGGCACCCCACTCAAGTGTTCTTGCTTGGAGAATCCCATGGACAGGAGGGCCTGGAGGGCTACAGTCCATGGAGTCATAAAGCGTTGGACACGACTTCATGGCTAAAAATCAAAGTATAATAATATGCTATGTTGCTTTGTAGCCTGTGTTATTTCAGGTTCCCTAAGAAGCAGATTCCAAGATAAAACCAAATGTACATGAATTTCGTTAGGAAAGCACCTGTGAGAGAAAACAGGGAGGGAGCTCAGGGAAGGTGGAGGGGCATCGGCCTGTGACCTAGGTCTGACCCCAAATTAAGGAGAGAGAGACAGCAGGTTGAGTGGAGGCAGGCTGCACTGTCATGTCCTCTAGGGAAAGTTCAGCAAGTCTCTGGGGGAGTCCTGGAGTAAGAAACGGCCATCAGAGGAGTGCCAAGGCCCACCGCAAGAGGCCTTACTAACCCTGTCAGGCTACCATTGGTTGGGAGCTGCCGTGGGGGGTGTGGCCTTGGCTCCAATGCTGAGGACGAATTTCAGAGCACAGTACCAGAAGGCCTTGGTCAATTAGATTCTTTGAAGCTGGAACTCAGCTACCTTTTATTTTGAACGTCTTTCGAAATCATAAACTTATTCACCTATAGTGTTCTGATAAATACTTCTTTTTCACAAGCAATATGTTGGCCAGTTTAGAAAAACTGGAAAATAAACAAAAACAAAACTTAGTAATAATTCTAATTTAGTCTAATTTATTTATATATAAATATGCACACATAAATAAAGCACATGCCTATTTATATGTATAAAGTACAAATATACACACAAAAAATATGCACATGCATATACTGTCATAGTTTTCTAGCATTTGTGAGTGTGGTGGGATTTGTTCCTGAGCCTTTCTTAGGCATATTTTTGAATGGCTACATGAAACAGAACAGGCTGANATTTTGAACGTCTTTCGAAATCATAAACTTATTCACCTATAGTGTTCTGATAAATACTTCTTTTTCACAAGTAATATGTTGGCCAGTTTAGAAAAACTGGAAAATAAACTGAACATAAAACTTAGTAATAATTCTAATTTAGTCTAATTTATTATATAAATATGCACACATAAATAAAACACATGCCTATTTATATGTATAAAGTACAAATATAAACACAAAAATATGCACATGCATATACTGTCATAGTTTTCTAGCACTTGTGAGTGTGGTGGGATCTGTTCCTGAGCCTTTCTTAGGCATGTTTTTGAATGGCTACATGAAACAGAACAGGCTGAAAGTCCATAGAAGTGGATTGATTTCAACGTGCAGGACTTTAAGACTTTATATATGCCAAAATGCTTTCTTTCTTGGATTTGAAAGTAGATTTAATTTTATACTTTTGTCAAAACTGTTTTACAAATGGCATATACAGATTTGTATCAAATAAAATAAGAATGTAATGAGTAAATATGCCTTAATCCTGTGAGTTTCATTCTGTTCTGCAAAATGGTGGCTCAGTGACTACTGAGTTCATAGCTTAATAAAAGTGATTTATTTTGGAATCACAAAAATAAGATTTTAAAGGATCTTGACATGTTCAGNTGTTACCTTAAAGATGTCTTGTGGTACCTAGCAGGCGGATCTTCATTATTAAGTAAGAGTGTCCCTGAAGGGTTCCCAGTGGTTGCTTCCTACACCCTGAGGCCTTCAACCTGTCTTGCTTTGGAAGGTGGCCTCCTGACCTGGGTTCCTATGAAGAGCTAATTCATCACTGCACATGCCCACTATGTTCAGTTGGTTAGATTTGTGCCGAGGCCCAGGGCAGCTTTGTATTTGCAGATGATGATTGACAGGGCCTGTTGAGGCAGGGATGTGACTGGAGAGAGGACAACAGTAGCCTTGGCCTGGCCATCAACTATCTATGTGATCAAGGCCAAAGTAGGTAGATACTACTGGGCAGGCAAATCTCCAGGCAGGATGTTGCCATGGTTATAAGTATGGACCCTGAAGCCAACTTTCTTGGTTCAGTCCTGGAGACTGTTACTAATGTAATAGCCAGGTATAGTTATGTTAATACTTATATGCTAGTTATTTAATTTCTCTGTGTTTTAATTTTCTTACCTATAAAATGAGGATACTGTTCACACACTTACTGGTATCTTCATGTTGTGAGCATGAAGCAGGTTAATACATTCACAGCACTTAGCACAGGGTCAGTGCCTAATGAACCTCAGTGAGGATGCGCACATGGTGTCTGGGAACTTCTCTTCTGTGAAATGGAATTAACCGCTGCCCTTCCTGTTTCACAAGACTGTTGTGAGGATTAAATAAGACTGTTTAGTGTAGCATCTTGTGCAGATTTATTCAACATATGTTCTTTAGTTCAGGCGCTGTGAGGAGCACAGGATGGTAAACTGCAGAGGCCCACACAATCGCTTATTATTATGAAGCTGGAGTGAGGAAGTGATTGGAAGAGTCTTTGCTATTATGGCTGTGAAGTTACTCTACTTTTCCTGTTAATGTGGAAACTACAGTTGTAAATTTGGGAGCATCAAGTGGGACTGAATTTCTGTTATCACAGCTTGTGACCACTGTTAAAAAGGCTCTTGGTGACCTGTAGGCTTCTCCAGATGCTGATTTATTATTTAAGGATTTGGAACCAGGTTTAAATCTTTAAGGTCACTAATCCTAGAGCAGCAGGCATACACAGTGTGTATCTTGTCTCCCTCTTCTCTGTCTACTATCAGAACTTCATCCCTTCTAGAAAATAGAAGCCCAAATAAGGACTGCAAAGATAGGCCCAAAGGTTTAGGGGCCAGTTATTTACTCTTTTAATGGTGTATTAAATTGAACTCTTCCCTGTGTTTATTTTCAAAAGTAGAATTTGTAATAGACTGTTTATGGTGTCTTTGTTTCTGCTGTGTGATGGCATGAAGAGAGAACCACATGGAGTGGAGTTAATTGTTACCAAGTTCAAGCTTGCTCTGCTTGCCTCACAATGCGGATAAGTCTTACAGATGATGTGTTAAGGCAAAGAATAAAGACTTTATTTGGAAACCTAGCAGGCTGAGAAGATGGCAGACTAATGTCTCAAAATAGCCATCTGATTGGGATCTGGATGCCTGGTTCCTTTATAGAACAGAGAGGAGAGGAGGTGAGGAAGTAAAGTCAAAAGGCCATTTATCTTGCACAGTAAGAGGGCATTTGTTCATTTTTTTCTTTTCTGCAGCCATTGACAAGTGGTGAGGGTCAGACTGTCTCCCTGTGTGCTGAAAAAAGCCACTTTAGTTTAACATTCATGCAGAGGGGCAGGGTTTCCTGACCAATGCAATGACCAGCAGGGTTTCCTGACCAAAGCAATGACCAGTCANAGTAAGAGGGCATTTGTTCATTTTTTTCTTTTCTGCAGCCATTGACAAGTGGTGAGGGTCAGACTGTCTCCCTGTGTGCTGAAAAAAGCCACTTTAGTTTAACATTCATGCAGAGGGGCAGGGTTTCCTGACCAATGCAATGACCAGCAGGGTTTCCTGACCAAAGCAATGACCAGTCAAAGAAACAGATCCATCATGGAGTCAGTATTGGCTCCTCCCTGTACAGTTCCTTTGGTATTCACCTCCCCTGTCTGGGGCCAGTGTCCTATTCTTTCTCATCCTGAGTCTCCTCAGGGTGCATCACTCTTGCAGGGGTGGCTGCAGAGTCCTGATGGCTGTAGCATCCTTTGTTTACTGATGTGACATTTTTAGTTTTCACCAGATATTTACCAGAAATTCCCATATTCTATCCTGCAGCCCTAAGGATATACTGTTATTGTGGATTCTGAGAAGGGAAATAAAACCAGTGATAAGTGACCCTTAGTCACTTAGTACTATTTCTGTTTCCTGCCTACATCCCTGTGGTCTTCTTAGATGCTTGTTTGTAGGTCTGTGCTTGTCACACCTGGTACATTTCTGAAAACAGTGACTTACTAAGCCAGTAGTAAACTCACAACTTGGAAATGGCCATGATCCAAAATTTCCCAAAATGTGAGGTGCTGTGAGCCATCTGGAGGGAAAAAATTATAGAGAGGATATAATTATGTTTATTATAGAAAGCATCACTTGGCAAAATTAAGCTTGATAATAAAGCAAAATTGATGTGACAATTAGGATTAACTTAGGTATTTTGCAACTGTTTACTTATAGATTTAGCACTTGGAGTGAGCCTTAGATGGGATGGATCTAAAGGGAGGGAACTTTCTCAAATCCACCACTTCTTCCTGATACTGCCTCAAGGTTCCCCCATTCTTTTAAAAATCAGGGCTCAGTTTCAATTCCCCACCCACTGCCATTTGGCTGTATTTTTGTTTCTCTTTAGATATCATCCTCTTGTGTCTTTCTTTTTACCACTGACATTGGCTTATTTAATATGAATTTGTTATATATTAAATTTGTTGTTGTTTTACCACTAAGTCATGACTGATTCTTTTGTAGTCCCATGGGCTGTAGCCTGCCAGGCTCCTCTGTCCATGGGATTTCCCAGGCAAGGATACTGGAGTGGGTTGCCATTTCCTCCTCCAGGGGATCTTCCTGACCCAGGGATTGAACCCCTGTCTCTTATATCTCCTGCACTGGCATATGGATTCTTTAGCACTGAGTCCCTGGGGAAGCCCAAAACATTAAATATTTAATATATGTACTTTATTTTTTAAAGATTTATTTATTTATTTTTAGTTGCATTAGGTCTTTGTTGCTGCATGTGGGCTTTCTCTAGTTACAGCAAGCAAGGGTTACTCCCCATTGCAGTGCCTGGGCTTCATGTTGTGGTGGCTTTTTCTGTTGCAGAGCTCAGGCTCTAGGCACATGGGCTTCAGTAGTCATGGTGCACAGGCTCAGTTGCTCTGCGGCATGTGGAATCTTCCTGGACCAGGGATTGAACACATGTCCCCTGCACTGGGTCACTGTACCTCCAGGGAAGCCCCTAAATACATAGTCTTCAAAAATATTGTTTTGATATGTTCATGAATTATTTCTCTTAAAGCTCCTGAGGGAATGAGTAATTTCTCATATCCTGTTCTTGCAGGAAGAATTCTGAATCATTTTGCCAAAGACATTGGGCATATGGATGACTTGCTGCCTCTGATATTTTTTGATTTCATCCAGGTAATGTACCAGTCCTGCCAGAGTTCTCACAGGGAAGAACAGAGTGCCTGTTTTGCAAGGATTTTTCACAGAGGCTGAGGGTGGGCTTTTCAGCCTGGTAGTGTGTCCTGTTATCTTCAGTGAAGACTGTGTTTGTGAGAAACAGGTGTAGTCCTGATTAGGAAGGTGAGTTAGCATGAGTAACCCTTGGGGCAGGCATGTCTACACAGTCACGTCAATGTTGGTCTGAAGCAGTGACATGCCAGGTAGGTGGTTCACCCTCTGCCTCTAGGGTGTCTGGCATGAATTCCCTTTACTATGAGCCCATTTCATAATATATAAATAATCACCTCTCATGGAAAGATANAAGGTGAGTTAGCATGAGTAACCCTTGGGGCAGGCATGTCTACACAGTCACGTCAATGTTGGTCTGAAGCAGTGACATGCCAGGTAGGTGGTTCACCCTCTGCCTCTAGGGTGTCTGGCATGAATTCCCTTTACTATGAGCCCATTTCATAATATATAAATAATCACCTCTCATGGAAAGATAGCCTAGATTAGCTAAATTATGCATTGTGTAGGGCTTCCCAGGTGGATCAGTTCAGTTCAGTTCAGTCGATCAGTCATGTCCGGCTCTTTGCGACCCCATGAACTGCAGCATGCCAGGACTCCCTGTCCATCACCATCTCCCAGAGTTTACCCAAACTCATGTCCATTGAGTCAGTGATGCCATCCAGCCATCTCATCCTCTGTCATCCCCTTCTCCTCCTGCCCTCAATCTTTTCTAGCATCAGAGTCTTTTCCAATGAGTCAACTATTCANGGAGTTCACTCAGACTCACGCCCATCGAGTCTGTGATGCCATCCAGCCATCTCATCCTCTGTTGTCCCCTTCTCCTCCTGCCCCCAATCCCTCCCAGCATCAGAGTCTTTTCCAATGAGTCAACTCTTCACATGAGGTGGCCAAAGTACTGGAGTTTCAGCTTTAGCATCATTCCTTCCAAAGAAATCCCAGGGCTGATCTCCTTCAGGATGGACTGGTTGGATCTCCTTCCAGTCCAAAGGACTCTCAAGAGTCTTCTCCAACACCACGGTTCAAATGCATCAATTACTCCTAACTATATTTTCTTGATGAATGTCTAAATATAATATGCATAAATCACCATTCCATCCTCATATTAACTCTCCACTGGACTTCATTTTAAGACATTTTAATGGTTGAAAAGATAATCTGTGTATTGCTGGCTTCAACAACCTCAACTGTTACCTTACTGCTCTACAATGGCCCCAGAGATTCTGTAATTTGATTAGCAGGATTTCCAGGTTTTTTTCAGGGTTATTGTAATTCCTCTTTTAATATTCATTAGAAGAGAGAGAACTCGAATATCCCTTGGGGCTAAACTCTGTATTGGTTCCTTGCCATGCCATCTGGTGCTGGTTGCCTCACATGCCAGAGATCTGCTCTTGATGTTATGTGGTTGCTGACCACCATGTCAAGAGCCCCCGCTGTCCCACGGAGATGTATCTGGGGACATCTGACCAAGCCCACTGTGGACCCGTGCCGGTTATCCCAGCTCATGATGATTCCAAGGCTGAGAGGGAAGGTAGCTTCCTGTCATCACTCAGTCTCTGCCCCAGTTATCTCTTGGCAAAAACCCCTGAGTCCTGAATGGTAGAGTGCCTGATACAGTGTTTCAGTCTACACATGGGTTCATTTTAGCTGAGGGGCATCCTATGAACTTGGGTAACTGAGTCAGGCTCCTCCCTTTCGTTGCAGCCAGATGCAGAGTCCAGAACATTCCACACCAGTGGCTTAGGCCTTGAAGCTAAGGCTCACTGGGATAGACTCCCCCACCTTCTCTCAACCTTCAGCCCAACTCGCCCTATCTTTGACTCCTTAATTTCTTGCTGAAACCCCTGGTCCTTTCCTCAGTTTGACATTAGGTCTGTCTTTTAACCAAGTGGAGTATATGTGTGTGTGTGTGTGTGTGTGTGTGTGTGTGTGTGTTGGCGGGGGGGAGGAGGGCTGGGGGTGGGTGAGAGGGCCAGGGGGGTTAGAATGGGTAAGGTAAGGGGTTGGAGACATTGTTTTAAACACATGACTGACATAAAGTTCTGTTGCATAACACTACACTGTTCTCTAGGACTAATGTTCAAGCAGGAAAAGTTTGAAGGAAAGAGAATGATTCTAAAGGGTCACTTTCAGTCTTATACTGAATTTTAAAATAACCCACAGAACTACAGAATTTTACAACTGGAAGGGATTTTAAAGACCATTTCAGGCAACTTCACATGACCTGTGTAGGAAGGAAATGTTTACCCAAGATCAGAGTTATTTGCAGAATTAGTTCTAGAATCAGGATTATTTGACTCCTGCTGCTGCTTCTGCTGCTGCTTGATTTCAAATCCACTATTCAGCAAACATGTCTTGTTGATCAAAATCATTCTGTCTGATTTTCCTTTTATATGAGGGACATAAGACAGTTGAGATCTCAAGCCAAATATACCAATAGGGGCTAAACTTAACAATGCATAGACTTTAAAGAAAAGCTTTTTTAAAAATTTTTATTAAAGTACGTTGCTTAACAATGTTGCATTATTTTCTGCTGTATAGCAAAGTGAATCAGCCATATTTATACCAATGAATCCCTTTACATGGATTCATTCACAAACGATCAGGATCTCTGAGTCTATCCTCAGTTTACCATCTTTCTAGTCCTATATAAGTGAATGTTCCTATATTATTAATACTTTGAGACCAACATTCTTTGATAACAATAAAGAGAAAAAAATTCCTCTGTCTTCATCCAGAAGCTCTCTGTTTTTCCAGTAAAAATATCATCTAGTTTATCTAGCTTTTCATTTTTATCTAGCAAAATCCTGAATGTAAGAAAAGCAAATTTTACCCCTACTTGTATTGCACTGTTAACTTTCTGTTGCAATTTACAACAGCAGCTGACAATAGACACTAAGGCAATTACTATAGTCTCTTTTTCTTTAAAAGTTTTTTTTTTTTTTTTAATATGGACCACTTTAAAATCATTATTGAGTTTGTTTCAATATTGTAACTGTTTCCTGTTTTGGTTTTCTTAGCTCCCTGATCAGGAATTGAAGTCACACCCCCTACACTGGAAAATGAAGTCTTAACCTCTGAACCACCAGGGAAGTTCCCTATAGTCTCTTGACCAGAATTAAATATTTCAGACTGATGCTATGTTCACAGATGAACATTTCCACTAAAATTAGACAGATTCTTAGCATAGTTTTTCTCTTGCACAGTAACACTTTTCATTTTCTGTTGTATTCAAAATATACAAAAATTTCAGAATTAGCTGTCCAGTCAAGGAGAAAAATTAAATCTATTTATTTAGCATGAAAAGATTCTTTAAGTAAACCTCAATGAAAAGCTATGATTAATAGTGATAATGGGGCTAGACGTACATTTTAGTGAAAAAACAACTTTGAGTAGAAAGAATGTACATGGCTAGTTATGGAGTTAATCCTTTTAGCTGAGATAATCTGCAAAATTCTCAAACAGGTTCTATCAAGTGAGAGAATATAACATTGTTTTATGGGATTTGCCTTGAAATAAAGACAAATAATGTTTCTCTGTGTGTGTCCTAGGCTTTGTAAAATGTCTTCCGTATTTGAATTCTTCCTTAGACTATCTTGAAGAGTAAATACTATGCTCTCCAGTTCATAGATGACAAAACTGAATTTCAAAGAGGTTAAATGGCTGGTTCGAGGTTATTCATGTAGAAAGTGACACAGTCTTGACTTAAAATGATATCTTTTAACTTTAAAACTATGTATTTTTCTCCAACAAAACTACATTCTCAAGGAATATCATACATATTTTCAGAGATACTGAGCTCCACTCAAATCTCCTAGTCAGTTTGATTTCCTTCAGATGGTTGGGAATGTCAAACCTTGAATTTGGTATAAGGTGGTCTGGGGTTGGTAATGCCAGATTTAGCAGAAGTAAACACCAATCATCTCTGGAGGAAAGTACCTTACAGCCTCAAATTATTCTTAAAAATTATTCATTTTACAAATATACAGTGCATGGTTAAAGATAACCAGGCACAAAGATAACCGAGAAAGGAGATTGTGCTGGATTTGAAGCCATCAAATGTAAAAACCAGACGCAGATGAACACATATGTGAAATAATTTAGTTTAGTAGATGGTTTTAGCCCAAGATCAGAGGCAGCTAAAAATAGAATCTGTGAACTATATAATAGGTCAGAAGAAATTATCTTGAGAGCAGAGAAATAAGAAGAGAGTTAGAAAACACAGAGCTATTGAGAGAAAATCTAGCATGTTTAATTGAAGTTTCAGAAGGAGAGGAGAGAGACAATGGGACAGTGTAATGTTTGAAGACATGTGCTTGAGAATTTTCCAGAACTGATGAAAGATACTAATCCACACATTATAAATTCTCAAGCGAGGTAAGTCACAAAAAGAAACAAGCCAAAACCCTCACTTAAACTCATCTTAATGAAACTGAACAAAACTAGTGACAAAAACAAAGTCTTAAAAGCAATCAGAGAAGAGAAAGACATATTGTCTTCAAGGGAGAGATAGCTGGGTTGAGTAAAGGCTTCAATGGCTTCACTGGCAGCTCTACTAACCATTTCTAAAAGAAATAAATCAGATCTTCCACAAATTCTTCCAGAGGATTTTGAGTCTATCTTGAGTCCACTGTAACATCCACTCATGATGAAAACTAGTCAACATTGTACTGGGGGCTTTGGAGGTATAGTAAGATGAGAAGGAAAAACAAAATTATAATGTCTGGAAAGGAAACAAAGCAGTAATTTAAATGATATGATTATATGCTTTTCTATATCTAAGCTATATTTCACTTTTAAAATGTTTTAAAAATTACTTATATTTGCATAGCACTTTATGGTTTTCAGTGTGCTCTTACATAATGGTTATATTTGATCATCACACTTCAGTGAGAAAGCTCAGGTTCAGAGAGGTCAGGTCACAGAGCTGGTCAGTTAGAAGAGGCACTAGAATCTAGGTCTTATCAAACCTGCAGGTGGAAAAATTATGTTAGAAGCCATTGGTAAAGCTAATGTTATAGTTTGATTGTGCACTCCAGCCCTCCTCCTACTAACTTATATGTTTGTACTTCGAGGTTGTTGTTGTTTAGTCGCTAGTCGTGTCCTAGTCTTTTGCAACCCCACCAGGCTTCTCTCTCTGTGGGATTTCCCAGCCAAGTATACTGGAGTGGGTTGCCATTTCCCTCCCCAGGGGATCTTCCTGACCCAGGGATTGAACCCGTGTCTGCTCCATTGGCAGGCAGATTCTTTACCATTGAGCTACCTGGGAAACCTGGATTGGGAGATAGGACTTTTAAAGAGATAAAATTAAAACGAGGTCATTAGGGTGGGCCCTAATCAACTATGACTTATGAGAAGAGGAAATTTGGGCACATATGGGTACAGAGGGAAGACTCTGTGAAGACATAAGGAGAAGATGACCATCCATAAGCCAAGGAGAGAGAGGTGGAATACATCCTTCTCTCATAGGCTTAAGGAAGAATCAGTCCTACAGACAGCCTCCAGAATTGCGGGAAAGAGTTTCTGTTGCTTTAGCTACCCCAGTCTGTTGTAGTCTGTTACAGCCCACCAAACTGTTACAGCCCTAGCGAACTAACACAACTACTGACATGCCTGCATACATGCCATTACTCTTGAGCAAAAGTGATGCTGGATTTGTACAGTGATACTTTTAGCTATTCATTTACCTATAGCTTTAAAAACTTTATCTTAGTGAAGCTTTTTGTCAGGGAAAAAAACTTTGTTATTGAGTATCTGACTCTCTAGTCTCTGCCTTTTTACCATTGAAACGATTGCTTTTAAAACATTGTATTGAATTATTGAGGTTTTTCATCACTTAAACTGTCACAGCAGAATAAGCACTTTTATGATGATTCATCTAATATTATCAGGTGATGTAAACGAAGTCATATTGTCTGTGAAGTGGTCTTACTAGCGTTTTGAAAGATGTCATAAATTTCTCCTTAACACATCATGTTATGCTTATATTTAGAGTATGGTAATTTTGAAGAGTTGAAATGAATTGTAATTTATTAATGCTTTTTAAAAGGCACAGGGGCCCTGTCACATATGCCGTACTCACCCAGGCTGATGTACCTGGAGCATCTCGTCTTTCATTCATTAAATTCAGTATTCCAGTGGAAGATGCTCTTGGAATGTGCAAAGATTCAAACAACGAACCAGGACAGCTGCATCTAAGACCAGTCTTGTTTTGAAACCAGAAAACCTAAATAAACAACAGCAACACACATAAGAAGTGAGTTAATGACAGCTTACTGGAGAACATAACAACAAAAAGTCTCAATAGTCATTCCCAGATTTCTCTCTAGAATTAAACAAGGTGGGTTAGGTGAACAAGATGGTGGGTGATATAAAACAAATCGATTCTACATTAATATTAGAAAATATTTCAGAACATTTTACACTCAATGATTTTTGAAATAAAATAATTCCATTTATACTTCATTACAAATTTCTCCTCTCTCCATCCCCCCATTTCCTGTCCCTAGTTCTAATGAAGAAGACAGTTCAAAAGTTTTCTACTGTCTTATTGTAATTAGTAAGCTCCCTAACCGGAGTCTTGTAGGCACAAAGCCTGGCCCAAGAAAGCGGTTTCTGGAGTTCCCAGGGCTGTTTTCACTGGGAAGGAAAACGCAGCTGAAAACTTCCAACTTGTCAGCTTTCAATAAGGAAAATTAATAAAGATATGTGCCTGGAAAAATTAATTTATTCATCTAGTCAAAAAATCTTATTCAATCCTCATGTATTGAGTAACAATGAAAACTTTCATAATTAGGTTGAAATTAGGTTGAGTTATATATTTTTATTGAAGAAAAACAAAGGAATTTAATTAAGATTGTCAAGGAAATCAGTCATATGATTAACTATGAAATAACCTTAACTTTTGAATAAGCTCATTGTTGCTTAATTAAGGTATATTGATTTATAGAAACTTCAGGGGTGCTTTTGTTCCAAGTTTGAAATATGTTGGATTTCTTAATATATACCTTTTACGCTTCTTAATTTACCTATGGGAACATTGCTAATAACAGACTTTAGTTCTTTCAAATATAAAGTTAATGATTAGTTCTTCCTCTACTTAAAGAAGTCTATTTAGCTAATTTTAATGTTCTTTTTTAAAGTAGGCAAAAACTTCTAGAAATGCTACCAGGCACAGGCTCATTGTTTGAACTTGCAGCTCTGTTTTTCTAGCTAAGCCCATACTTACTAATAACTTTAATTGCATCAATCACTCAGTCTAAAACTGTACTTTTTATCTGGACTTGTTCAGGACTTATGGACTCCTGATTAAGAAACAACATTTTCTAATGCCAATGTGGATGGAGTTCAATCTGTGAATCAAGGCACAGGGAAACGAGCTTCATCAGTCCACGTTGTTAAAAATTTACTCAAACATTTGCTCTTTACAGAGTGAATTGCTAAAATCAAAGCACCGTACTTCTGTGGAGTAAGTTAACCTGCTTGCTGTTCTTGCTCTTAAATTCTGCAAAATCCAGTTGTCAATCATTTCTTCCTGGAAGGCTGCTAAGGTTATGTTTATGTTCCTCATTTATGTTCCTAACTTGTGTCACTTAAATGACCATTCATTGATACATTGCCTCATAACTTGCTTTCTAATGATTTAGTTTTTACAATGTGTCTTCATAGTTAGACTGTAAACTCTTAAGGCAGGCACTATCTTCTATTGCTTGTACGATCAGCAGCATCCCTGAGATCACATGTATTCATGTATTCCTAGAAAACTCAAATAATATTCTTAATGATGACATCCAGTCATAGTAAAATTCTGCAGTGTTTTCTGAATAATCAAAGGAAGTTTAAACAGAGCTTCATTCTGGACTCTAAATTTTTTGAGATTTTACAATCCCTGAATGGTCTATGTACACTATCACTTTCAGTTCACAGAACACCTATTCCCCACTCATTCTAAAGAAACAGGAATTTACTATGTGGTGTTCTGCAAACAGCAGGAGTTCAGGGACTGTGTTTGATTTTAACAAAATGGAACAGCTCTGCCCCACCCCCCTGCCCCCCTGCCCAAGTAGAAACTGTCTCCTTTAATTTGAATCCTATTATTTTAGATTTTGTGATAAACTGTCAGACAAGGTTCAGGCTGAAGCATATTTGTTTTTAGCTATAAGAATTGGATTTATCTAGTTAATTATCACGAAGATGAGGCAATTGTAAATCATTTGTTCATGCAGCAGCTATTTATTTAGCACCTACTAAGTGTCATATGCGCTTTTAGGTTCATGGGACATATAAGAAAGCAAAACAGGCAAGTATTCCTGCTGTGATGGAGTTCACATCCTAATGGAGAGGATTAGGGCAGGAAATGCAATGAAAAACTAGTAAATATATGGGATAGTGACAATTGCTATAGAGGCAAAAAAAGTCAGGAGGGAAGATAGAGAAGAGAGAGGCTGAGGGGAGAAGACACAGAGGGTGGTTAGGTAAGTACCTTTTATTTGAACAAAGAGTGATGGCTGAGCCATGGGTGAACCTGCAAAAACCAGGCACAGGCACCAGTGAGCAACCCAGTGGCCTAGGGTGGGAGGCTGGTGGAAAATGAGGTTGGAGCCTGCAGAACTGCTTCTCCACACTGCCTGCATATGCGAATCACCTGTGGAGCTGGAAGGACTCAGGCCCCAGACCAGACACTATGGGTTTCATTAAAAAATTTTTTTATATTAATTTCAAAATTTTATTTCATGCTGTTCATGGGTTTCTCAAGGCAAGAATACTGAAGCGGTTTGTCATTCCCTTCTCCAGTGGACCGCATTCTTTCAGACCTCTCCACCATGACCTGTCCGTCTTGGGTAGTCTCACACGGCATGGCTTGGTTTCACTGAGTTAGACAAGGCTGTGGTCCATGTGGTCAGATGGGCTAGTTGTCTGTAATTGTGGTTTCCGTCTGTCTGCCCTCTGATGCCCTCTCTCAGTGCCTACCATCTTACTTGGACGTGGGGTATCTCTTCACGGCTGCTCCAGCAAAGTGCAGCCGTGGCCCCTGTCCTTGGACGTGGGGTAGCTCCTCTTGGCTGCTGCCCCTGACCTTCATCATGGGGCCAGAGCTCGAACACAGCAGCTAGAGGTGAGCAGAGGCAGGCGCTCCGGGAGGCGCAGCTCTGGGGAAGTGGCTAGGGTGGTGGGCAGGTCGCAGAAGGGAGTGACAGAGGATGAGATGGTTGGATGGCATCACCAACTCAATGGACATGGGTTTGGATGGACTCTGGGAGTTGGTGATGGACAGGGAGGCCTGACATGCTGTGGTTCATAGGGTCGCAGAGTCAGACACAACTGAGTGACTGAACTGAACTGAAAATTTTATTTTGTTATTGTTGTTCATTCGCTAAGTTGTGTCTCCTTGCAACCCCAAGGACTGTAGCATGCCAAGCTCCTCTGTTCTCCATTATCTCCCAGGTTTACTCAAATTCACATCCGTTGAGTCGGTGGTGCCATCCAACCATCTCATCCTCTGTCATCTCCTTCTCCTTCCCTCAATCTTTCCCAGCATCAGGGACTTTTCCAACGACTCAGCTCTTCGCATCAGGTGGCCAAAGTAATGGAACTTCAGCTTCAGTATCAGTCCTTCCAATGAATATTCAGGGTTGATTTCCTTTAAGATTGACTAGTTTGATCTCTTTGTAGTTCAAGGGACTCTCAGGAGTCTCCTCCAGCACCACAGTTCGAAAGCATCAATTCTTCGGTGCTCAGCCTTCTTTATGCTCCAACTTATAATTGCCTTACAACGTTGTGTTAATTTCTGCTATGCAACAAAGTGAATCAGCTACATGTATACACACACACCCCTCCGCTCGAGCTTCCCCACCACTGGCCTCCCCTGCCTCTGCGACTTTCCCACTCCTCTAGGCCATCACAGAGCACTGAGCTATACAGCAGCTTCCCACTAGCTATCTACTTTACACATATTAGTGTATATATGAAACTACGGGTTTCAACGCTCCTCAGCTGATCCACTGAAGGCCATGGTGAGAACTGGGGGTTTTGCTGTTATTTTAACATTTTTCCAGTTTTATTGAGATATAATTGACATACAACACTACATTAGTTTTCAGTGTACAGCCTAATGATTCAATATAAGTATATATTGTAAAATGATCACCATGGTAAGTCAAGTTAACATCCATCACCTTACATAGTTATAAATCAGTTTTTCTTGTAATGAGAATTTTTAAGATCACTCTCTCAACAATTTTCAAGTAGACAATACAGTATTGTTAACTATAATAATCATTATATCTCTAAGACTTACTTGTAATTGGAAGTTTCTGTTTTTTGACCACCTTCATCCATTCCCCCTCAACCCCTGCCTCTGGCAACCACTCATCTGTTCTGTTTCTGAGTTCAGTTTTTTTTCAGGTCTTATGAGTGAGATCATGCAGTATTTGTCTTTCTCGGTCTGACTTATTTCACTTAGCATTATGGTCTCAAGGTCCATCCATTTTTTTATAAATGGCAAGATTTCCTCTTTTATACTTGAATTGTGTATATGTATACATTTTCTTTATCCATTCATCTACGGGTGAAGACTTAAATTTCCCTCTCTGACTTTTATTTTAGTGAGGTGGGGGTCATTGGATGGATCTGAGCACAGGAAAGACATGACTTATCATTTAAAAAGAATCCCCTTGATTCCTATGTTGGAGTGTAAGTGCAGAAGTAGGGAAATCATTGACTTAAACTGCTGCTGCTGCTGCTAAGTCGCTTCAATCGTGTCCAACTCTGTGTGACCTCATAGACAGCAGCCCACCAGGCTTCCCTTTCCCTGGGATTCTCCAGGCAACAACACTGGAGTATGTTGCCATTTCCTTCTCCAATGCACGAAAGTGAAAAGTGAAAGTGAAGTCATTCAGTTGTGTCCAACTCTTAGCGACCCCATGGTTTGAAGCCTACCAGGCTCCTTTGTCCATGGGATTTTCCAGGCAAGAGTACTGGAATGGGGTGCCACTGCCTTCTCTGTGACTTTACTTGTGTGCAGTTTCACAAACAGCTGCCATGAATTCAAGACGCTCTTATCGGGGACTTTCCCAATGACCCAGTGGTGAAGACTCTGCACTTATACTGCAGGTGGCATGAGTTTGATCCCTGGTTGTGGAACTAGGATCCCACAAGCCACAGGGTGTGGCCGAAAAATACCCCCAAACGAAAAACCACTCATCAGATATCATCTAAGTTCCACTATCAAATATTGCTTGATCCTAACAATCCAAGTATATTACGAGTTATTTCGTTCATAGTACAATTGCATTATTCTAAAAGTATGCTGAAATCAAGTTTTTCACTAGTTTATTAGCTCTTTTTCTGCAATGGTATGGGCTGGAGATGTTTTGCTGGAGGAAGAAAAGGCCCTTTTCTTTCTCTGCTGGCAGTGGCACATGCCTCTTCCTCATCACTCATGTCTCAGAGACCCAAGAGACGAGCAGGAATAGAGAAAAGGGAGCTGGTAGGGCAGTGATGCAGCCTTGGGGGTGGCTTGCATTTGCTTGAAGCTTTGCCTTAAGGTAGACTTCTCTGGTGGCTGAGACGATAAAGCGTCTGCCTACAATGCGGGAGAGCTGGATTCGATCCCTGGGTTGGGAAGATCCTCTGGAGAATAAAGTGGCAACCCACTCCAGTACTCTTGCCTGGAAAATCCCATGGATGGAGGAGCATGGTAGGCTACAGTCCATTGGGTCAAAAAGAGCAACTGAGGAACTTCACTTTCATGTTGCCTTAAGGTGCAACTAATCTTTGTGGAATTAAGATTGCCGGGAGAAATATCAACAACCTCAGATAGGCAAATGACACCACCCTTATGGAAGAAAGTGAAGAGGAACTAAAAAGCCTTTTGATGAAAGTGAAAGAGGAGAGTAAAAAAGTTGACTTAAAGCTCAACATTCAGAAAACGAAGATCATGGCATCCAGTCCCATCACTTCATGGCAAATAGATGGGGAAACAGTGGAAACAGTGTCAGACTTTATTTTTCTGGGCTCCAAAATCACTGCAGATGGTGATTGCAGCCATGAAATTAAAAGACGCTTACTCCTTGGAAGAAAAGTTATGAGCAACCCAGACAGCATATTCAAAAGCAGAGACATTACTTTGCCAACTAAGGTCCGTCTAGTCAAGGCTATGGTTTTCCCAGCAGTTATGTATGGATGTGAGAGTTGGACTGTAAAGAAGGCTGAGTGCCAAAGAATTGATACTTTTGAACTGTGGTGTTGGAGAAGACTCTTGAGAGTCCCTTGGACTGCAAGGAGA
>SJYA01001559.1:2909669-3162544 GCA_006410615.1 Neotragus moschatus | reverse complement strand
GGTGTTGGAGAAGACTCTTGAGAGTCCCTTGGACTGCAAGGAGAGCCAACCAGTCCATTCTGAAGGAGATCAGCCTTGGGATTTCTTTGGAAGGAATGATGCTAAAGCTGAAAGTCCAGTACTTTGGCCATCTCATGCGAAGAGTTGACTCATTGGAAAAGACCTTGATGCTGGGAGGGATTGGGGACAGGAGAAGAAGGGGACGACAGAGGATGAGATGGCTGGATGGCATCATTGACTCGATGGGCATGAGTCTGAGTGAACTCTGGGAGTTGGTGATGGACAGGGAGGCCTGGAGTGCTGAGATTCATGGGGTCACAAAGAGTTGAACACGACTGAGCAACTGAACTGAACTGAATCTTTGTGACTTTGTAACAGTCTATCTTCCGTTGGTTCAGAGAGAGGTGAGAGTAAAGGAAGAGAGAATCAGAAAAACATCCCCTCTGCTGAGCAGAGGTTGGTGTGAGAGCGAAATGGCACCAGGACCACCGGGACCATGGTATTAGGATCTTGGCACCTCGGGTTCCTCGTCTGGAGAGAACAGTGCCCACCTTATATAGTGATTTGGGGATGAGTAAGATAACCCACCTAACGAGCTTTGCACAGTAGCAGGAACTTAGTATGGACTCTAAAATAGTTACTGTCATCATGCTATTTGTTTGTTTCTTGTGTTTTTAAGAGTCTTCCCCAGTGGCTCAGATGGTAAAGAATTTGCCTCAATGTAGGAAACTGGGTTTGATTCCTGATTTGGGATGACCCCTTGGAGAAGGGAATGGCTACCCACTCCAGTATTCTTGCCTGGAGAATCGTGTGAACAGAGGAGCTTGGCAGGCTATAGTCCATGGGGTCTCAAAGAATCAGATAGGACTGAGCGACTAACACTCTCACTCACTCTGTAGTTTTAAGCATTTAACTCATTCATTATAATCACAATTTTATTCTTTGATTTGACAGTAATTTGGTGATTGAATTTAAATATGCTGCACATTTTTATGAGAGCATCAGAGCTCCAGATATTATTTAGTGAGAAGCTAAATTCTGTGGAGTTTTATTCGACTGAGATTAAGGCTGAAGACCTCCTTGTAAAGAGTATGTCCAATGCCTACCTTCTCAGGATTTTTATTTACTAATCCACTTTAGAAAGCGCTCAGTACTAACTTACTTTTTCCTGAATTCCTCTCCACAGGGAATAGTGCTATCTGGCAGTTTAAGTGGGTACAGTGTCTTTATTTCATCACATACACACAAACACATATACACACACCCATATATATAAACGAGGCACAGTATTACATTGAAAACAAACTCAGGCTGATAGAGTGCCCAGTGCTTGGTGGGCTGGGTAAGAAGTTGGTGAACACACGAGCAGCTGTATCAAAAGAAATGCCTTTACAACAACTTTTCAAAAGCAGATTTCATTTTCCTTTGGAAAATGTAAAAATGTCCTACTAACCTTAAAAGAAAAAATGTCCAGAAAACAAGGTTTGCTTGTGAATAGTCCCTTGTCACTCACTGTGTAGAGGAAGCTTATTTTTTCTATCCATTTAATATTTCTGGGAACATTTCCAATTTGGGCATAAATTTATACATTTCAGGGTCTTCTACTGTTTTTATACTTGTTTCAAAAACAATATTTTTGTTTTCTATTTATAAATTGATACATGCATAATGTAGGAAAATATGAGAAAGAAAAGAAAATCCCCTTTAATCCTTTCATATGAAGATAATTTCTGTCAACATTTCAGTTTTGCTTTCAGACTTAAAAAAATACATTTTTTTATGGTTACAAAGGTGAAGTTATGTGATATATACAATTTTTAAACCTGCCTTTTCCTTTATATTTTATCATAAATATTTCCCTATGCTACTAAAAATTCTTCATTTTTAAGGGCTGCCAAATATACCAATGTACAGATGTATCATAGTCTACTGAGTTAGTCCCCTGTTGTGACAGTGGGGTCTCAAAGTTTTGCTATAGTAAACAATGCAGTGGTGAACATTGTTGTGTATAAAGCTTTTGTCAGGTTATCACCTCAAGATTGGTTTCTGAAAGAGAAATGAATGGGTCAGGATATGTGAAAACTTCTAGGGGTTCTGATATGTATGAAAAGTCCTTTCCAGAAAGATTCAACCAGTTTGCCCCTGATGGGACTTCAAAGCACGATACGCTTTCAAACATTTATCTTTTAGAAACATTTTTTCCTTTTTAGAGGTTTTTTTTTTTTTAATGCTATTTTTATCCTTTGTGAAAACACAAAGTAGAGTAGCACCAAGTACTGATAATAACCTAGAAAACCGAAAACAGCCATAAAGNCTTCCTAGGAGCTAGTTATAGGTAAGTGACTGTGATCTGGCCAAGAGGATGTTAGTAATTTCTGGGTCATTTCCTAAAAAGGAAGTGGCTTGCCCTCTACTTCTTCTTTTCCTTAGGGTAGGAATGCAGATAAAATGATGGTGAAATAGCTTCAACCAAGCAGATGATGACAATATGCCAGAGGATGACTGAGCCACAAAATAGAAAGAATCCGGGTTCCTGGATGATCCCATGGGGTAGAGCTGCCTACCCATCCTTAAGTAAGCTTAAGTTGTGTACAGTATATACTAACTCACTGGCAAAATTCTTCACATCTCTGTCCATTTTCTGTGTTCCCCATAGTAGGAATTCCCGAACACTGTCATGCTAATGACATTCTTGACAGTGTCTTCAACCATCCAAGTCAAAATGATAAAATAAGAATAATGCAATAGCTAAGAGACTCAAAAGTCACAGACTGGGAGATATTTGCAAAGCACATGTCTGATAAAGAAACTGCAGAATATATAAAGAATCCTCAAAAATCAATCATAAGAAAATCAAACGAGCCAATTTAAAAAAGCCAAAAGAAATAAACTGACATTTCTTTAAAGAAAATAAAAAGGAGGCAAACCAGCACAGAAGAAGGTGTTTAACATCACCAATCATTAGGGAAATGCAAATAAAAACCACAGACACTACCAAACACCTATTAGAATAATTAAGCAAAAATTGACGTTATCAAGCGCTGTCTAGGATAGGAGCCATTGGCACCCCCATCTGCTGGGGGTGTAATGCAAAATGGCACAGCCACTTTGGAAAACAGTTTGGCTGGCAGTTTCTTGTAAAGTTAAATATACACTTCTTGTATGAGCCAGCAGTTTGTCTCCTAGGTATTTAACCAAGTGAAATGAATACCTATGTTCAAACAAAAACTAGTATGTGACTGTTTGTTTATTCATAATCACCAAAAACTGGAAACAAATCAAATGCCTCTCAATGGAGTAACACACAAACGTAATATGATACATTCGCACAATGGACTGCTGCTGCTGCTGCTAAGTTGCTTCAGTCGTGTCCGACTCTGTGTGACCCCATAGGTGGCAGCCCACCAGGCTCCTCCGTCCCTGGGATTTTCCAAGCAAGAACACTGGAGTGGGTTGCCATTTCCTTCTCCAATGCATGGAAGTGAAAAGTGAAAGTGAAGTCACTGAGTCGTGTCCGACCCTTAGAGACCCCATGGACTGCAGCCTTCTAGGCTCCTCCGTCCATGGGATTTTCCAGGCTAGAGTACTGGAGTGGGGTGCCATTGCCTTCTCCTTAGTATTAAAAGGAATGAATTAGTGACACGTGTAACAATGTGGCCAAATGTCAAATACCTTGTACTAAGTGAAGAAGTCTACATGCTGTGTGATTTCCTTCTCTGATAATCTTGCGAAGACCAAACTACAGATCAGGTGACAGAAAACGTGAATGGTTGCCAGGGGGGTAGAGGAGGTGATAGGAGTAGATTGCCAAGGGGTGCAGAGGAGTTTTTTAGGGGAAAGGAGCTATTCTATTTAACTGTTCCATTGTGGTGGGGTCATACAACTCTATCCGTTTGTCAAAACTTGAAGGACCGTGCACTGAAAACAGTGAACTTTACTCTATGTAAATCATACTTCAACTAAAAAATGGAAAAAAATTCATTTGTAGTAAGTTTTTAATAAAACTACTAAATTTAAAAGTGTTATATATTACACCTGCGTTATAACTTGTAGCACTATGCCGTCGATAGAACAGCGTAATATTTTTTGGTTTTTATTTTGCAGAATAAGAAGTTGGCCACTTTTTACTGGAATCTCAAATTTTTGGTGGACATCTTCCTGGTGTATGTAACCTCAGCCTAGGATTCACTTCCTTCAAAGGCCAGGCTCTATAGATTCGATCAGCGATTGTGCGGCAATTAAAATAAAACCTACTCAACTCATATCAGGAAAGCAGTTTATGAGGAGATAGAGAGGTCTCTAGGAGAGCCCAGATGCAAGAGCTCTTTCTAATCTGCGGAAACAAGGGAGCCTCGGACTGCTTTCTCCCCACCCACTCCCTCATCTCTCTTGCCTTGCTTACCAAGTCTCGGCTCTCTGCTGCTCTGTGCATACAGGCTCCTCGTCCCTGGCTGCATCCTGGGTTCTTTTTCTACTTACTCATGGCCCAACATGGCATGCGTGCACACATGCTCGTTGCTTCAGTTGTGTCCGACTCTGTGCGACCCCATGGACAGCAGCCCACCAGGCTCCTCAGTCCACAGGATTCTCTCGGCAAGAATACTGGAGTGGGTTGCCATTTCCTTGGCAGCCAGCCCCAAGTTCCAAGTGATCCCTCGCTCAATCTCCGTTCAAAGGAGACAGACTCTGGCTAGCTCAGCAACTTATGGGCTAACTCTTCAGTTTAGTGCAAGCAGATGTAGCCAGAGAGGTCATATTGTGAAGAACAGATGCCAGGGCTATGGGCAGAGATTATTTATAACGGCACGTGGGAGAGGCGAAGGGGTTGTTGTGGTTGTTCAGTCGCTAAGTTGTAGCCAACTCTTTGCAATGCCATTGACTGTATGGCCCTTCCGTCCTCTGCTGTCTCCTGGAGATAAAGGTACAATGGATGGTACCTTTACTACAAATGACTTAGTTTTATAGTCTGGCAAATGAGTAAAGTAAACCAAGAATATCCTGATCTTCTCCCTCCATGTCGACCAAAGCAAGTCCCAAATTGTGAGACTTCAGTCTACTGAAACCCTTACATTTACAATATCCTCAAAGGAGGCACCATTTTTTTTCACATCACAAAGGCTAATGAAAGCAGTTTTTACTTAGATGTTAAGCCTCTGAGTCAATTCTTGATATATCTTAAATAAAAATAACACATTATGTTTTAATAGACCTAGTGAACATTAATTAACCAACTGAAATTTCCAGTGTCCTAAGTATCCTTATTTATTGCACCAGCAACCTAAGATTCAGAGAAGCTAAAGGAATTGCGAAAGCTAAACAGCAAGGGACTCTCGATGCTTTGATAAGGAATTGGAAGTTTCTAGCTCCCAGACTCATGCTCTACTAGGTCACTCTCTGAAAAAAAAGTTCGACATTAAAAAGATTGACTCATTCTGTAACCATGAGAATTGGAAACAACTACTGTACTGTGTGTGTGTTTTTTTTAAGTTTTTATTACACACGCATTACATGCTCGTTAAAAAGAAATCAGAAATCAGGGATAACCAGATACAAGAAATCACAGACACATATATTTTATTTCAATGCAAGAGAGAAGATTTGTTTTTGCAATCACTGTGGTAGCTTGTTCTCTCTACCTTCAAAACAGCTCCAGCAAATTCTTTTTTTTTTTTCAAGGATGGAGGAAGGAACACTTTCCTCCTCTTCCAACACTAGAACTTCCCTTCTGGCCTTCGGACAGGGAGAATCTCTGCAGCTAGTGGCAGCCAACGTGCTTCCGGTGGGGGAGTTTTCCAGTCTTCATGGAGATAAAGCAAAACCATGTCTGAGTTTGGAGGAGGCCTGGAGCAAGTACCATGAAAAATGTACTTGGAAAAAAAAGAAAAAAATCTCAGCTCAGTTCAAGATTCCTAGTATCATATGCTAGGGAATAATAATAACAGCCTCACTCTGTGCCAGATACTGACCATAACAATTCTACGTGGAAGGACAAATCTGTTTTATTTATGAGGACGCTGAGGATTTTGAGAGGTGAAATAACTTGACGAAGGAACCACAGCTAGTGAATAATACAGACAGAATTTGAATCCAGACAGTCAGGCTCCAGAGTCTGCTACCTTAACCAGGACTAGCTGAAGGGACAGAAATGAGTCAAAGCATGAAGAGGCAAAACTCACAGACTCATTAAACAAAAATCTGGGGGCTGGGAGAAGGAATTTAAGAGCCACAAAATGTACAACAGAGATTAAGAATCATCCATATTTCTACCACTCAGAATGAACCATGTGCCGAATTTATTTTCAGGATCTCCTAACGAAGAGAAACCACAGGTTTATAATAAATAAGACAAATGATGGGGAGATATACAAAGTTGAGAGCAAGAAGTGTCACTTGAAGTTCCCACTGCATTAGATAAACATCACCGAAGCATCTTTCTATCTGTTTATTCATATAGGGTAGCAGGCACTTCGCTCAGCGCCTTCAAACTCACCCTGCATGAAGCTCTGTTCAGTGACAAAACATCACAGGACATGTTTTTCCACTTCTTTTCTCATTCCTCTTCTTAAATTTTTGTTGCGCCCATTTAGGATTGAGTCATCTTCCTCCTTCCTCCATTTTTCCTCTCTCCCTCTCCGCCTCCCTTCCTTCCTTCCTTATCAGCGTGCACCAATTCAGTGGTTACTGTGAACCAGGAATCCTGCTAGGTGCTTCGGATAAAGAAAAGTTTTCGGTACATGGTAGAAAAAAAAGCCTGCTGGGGGAAAAAGAGACACTAGAGAACAATTACAAGAACTTAATAGAATTTTAATAAAATACAAGGGACTCTGCAAACCCAGAGGTAAAATGGCAGTAATAAAAATTTACAACTATTGAGAAGTTACTGTGTCATGCACTATTCCAAGTGCATTATATATTAATTCATTGGCAACTGAGGAGAAGGCTACCTGGAGGAAGGGACATTTGAGTTGAATCATGAAAGACGAGGAGTCACTTAATAGAGATTCAGGTATATCCCAGGCAGAGGGAAAAACTTGTCCAAAACCAGAGTGTTCTGTGAGAACTGTAGCGAGCTTTGTGGGGAAGTGACAACTGATGAACCCAGAGAAGTCAGGTCTTGAAGGGGAGTCATGCAGAATTTTAAGGAACTGCTGGAGAAGGAAATGGCAACCCACTCCAGTGTTCTTGCCTGGAGAATCCCAGGGACGGCAGAGCCTGGTGAGCTGCTGTCTATGGGATCGCACAGAGTTGGACACGACTGAAGTGACTTAGCAGCAGCAGCAGCACATAATCAGACATGTCAGTTATAAAGGTCTTTCTGGCTATAACCTGAAGGGTAGATGTAAGAGAATAAGGGCAAAAGCAAGAAGATCAGTAAGAAAGACCTGTATTGATCCAGCTGAGAATTGATAAGGGCCTACAAGGAAGATGTGCCTTTGTGAATGAAGAGGAGGGAGGAGGTCTGAGAAATATTCAGGGATTAAACCTGTCAGTGAGTAATCATAATAATAGGAAATAGTTACTGATCATTTAGCTGGTGCTTGACAGTCTCCACCATAGCCTGTGGGGCAGACTCCATTATCATTAGCCCTATTTTACAAGAGAGGAAACAGTTGTGACGTTACTTGCTCAAGGTTACATAGTTAGCAAGTGTTGGGGCCTAGTATGGAATCCAGGCTTTCTGACCCCAGAGTTCATGCATTTGATCCCATGTTATGCAAATACCTACCATTTTCATCATTTTTAGAGGGAGATCAAGACAGAATCAAAGAACACCTGTTTAAAGAAGTAAGAGGGTGATACCTGTGATGACTTCCATAGTCCTGCATTGGATAAATCCTGGGAGCAACTGGAGTAAGTGTAGCATTCTCAAATAATACCTGCAGAATCATTGCTAAGCAAGTCATATTTACTTTCCACCTTTTATATCTGTGACAGAGATAATTTCTCAGTGCTCCCTGTGGCAGAGAATGCTAGTTATCTCTCGTGTTCATTCTTACTCTCTTGTTTTGTAAATAGTAGCCATTATTTTCAAGTAAGCGCATGACCATCCAGAATGTCATTTTGTCCAGCTATATGTGGGCCACATGATTAAATGTAAAAGGAAGCAGAGTGAGCAACTTCTGACAACTGCCCTTAAAGGAAAAAGGGCAGCACTTCCTCTTGCTTTTCTTGTTTTTCCTCAGCTGGAATGCTGACATGATGGCTGGAGCTGGAGCAGCCATCTTGAACCACGACATGGAACTAAGACGGTAGAACAATGACAAAGAAGTAACCTGGGTCTTTAACGCCATGGAGGGCTACATCAGACCTGGCTGATGAACTTTTGTTTTTGTTTTTTTGTAACTTCTTATTTTGTATTGGAGTATAGCCAATTAACAATGTTGTGATAGTTTTGGGTGAATAGTGATTCATCAATCACAGCCTCTTTTGGGGCTGCTTTTTTTGTTCAAGTCACTACCATTTTTATTTTCCTGGTAGTTAACATTAGCCTAAGTCTAACTAGTACGTGGATTAGGATATCCTTTTGGAGAGTTTATTTCTCTATATTCTCTTTATTTCACTATAGCCTTTAATTTTCACCTTTTTTGTTGGATGATGATGCTAATTCATGTAATCATTTTATGTATATTTATTGAATTCTCACCATTTGTCAGACTATTCTAGACATTGGTGGTATAGCCGTGAACAAAACAAAATCCCTACCCTGTTGGAACTTATATTCAAGTGGAGGAGAGAGACAATGAATGAAAATCTGTATGCACAATATAACGTCAGTTATTAGGTTGTTTTCTTAGTTCCACACCATCTTTCCTCTGCTCTATGATGCTGCAGCTAAGACACTTATCTGTAGCCCACCAGGCTCCTCTGTCCATGGGATTTCCCAGGCAGGAATATTGGAGTGGATTGCCATATCCTCCACCAGGGAATCTTCTTGACCCAGGGATAGAACCTGCGTCTCCTGCCTCTCTACCATTGGCAGGCAGATTCTTTTTACAGCCACCTGGGAAGCCTTCTTAGCATACATATCCTTCCTCTGCTTTGGAATGCTCTGGAGTTAGGATGCTTTTCTGCTTTCCTGGGTTAGATTCTACCAATAGGGAGTGCAGAGAGAACTTGGACTACAGGAAGCGTTAAGAAGGAAATGCACACTCTTTCCTGTTTGTCTTGCAGGGGCAGGCCCTTCCATTTCCTTCAGAAACATCAGCATGAGCAGCAGGTAGATGCCTTCTTCCTAGAAGTGGGAACTTCTTGCAGTTTTTATATCCACAAAGCGTTGATGTTCCCTTTTTGCATTTTTGCTTCTTCGATACCCACTGCCCAGTTGGTCAGGCTCTCATAGATGGGTGCCTGCAAAACATCCTGAAGATGTGGAGTGCGAATCCGATGTCTGTCTCTTCGATAATGTGGGTTTGGGATATTCACTCTCTCCATTTCATTCTTCTCTTCCTTAAGGAAACCTACATGGGCACATGTGATCAAAGCTTCCTTGGTCAGCATGAAGCCTGAGCAGAGTGGGTGGCCTCAGCAGCTCGAGGTGACCAGAGTATTATATTCCAGCGTATTCATCTCTACTAAGAGACAGTCTGCCCAATGGATGAGAACAGTCATGTTAACCAGTGAGGATGCCTTTTGCCCTGGAGAGTGACACAAACACTCCTTGGGCAATTTTGGGTTCCCCTTTCCTAGATTTCATACAGACAATCTTTCTTTTTTTTTTTTTTTTCACACATCCTTCCTGCATATGAATTTGACTATTGCTTTCTTTTACATTCAGTTAACACCAGATGATGTTTTCTGTTCCATTTATTCCTTTAACTTAAAGATTTTTTTAAAAAAGATCTTTTCAAAGAATTTATTTTATTGAAGCATAGTTGATTTACAGTGTTGTGTTAATTTCTGCTGTACAGCCAAGTGAGTCAGTTACATATATGTATATATATATTTTTATATTCTTCCCAATATGGTTTATCACAAGATACTGAGCATAGTTCCCTGTGCTACACAGTGGGACCTTGTTTGTCTATTCTATACGTAGTTGTTTGCATCTGCTAACCCAGACTCCCAGTCCATCCCTCCCCAACCCCATCTCCCCGACAACCGCAAGACTGTTCTCCATGTCTGTGGGTCTGTTTCTGTTTTGTAAGTAAGTTCATTTGTGTCATATTTTAGATTCCACATATAAATGATATTATACGGTACTTGACTCCGACTTCCTTTATTTAGTATGATAATCTGTAGGTGCATCCATGTTTTTACAAATGGCATTTTTTTCATTCCTTTTTTGCGGTTGAATAATATTCTGTTCTGTAGTATATATCACGCCATAGAGTTTATATATATACATCACATCTTCTTTACCCATTCATCTGTCAATGGACATTTAGATTGCTTCCATGTCTTGGCTATTGCAAATAGTGCTGCAAGGAACGATGGGGTACACATATTTTTTCAAATTATAATTTTCTCTGGATATATTGCCCAGGGATGGGATTGTAGGATCATATGGCAAGTCTGTTTTTAGTTTTTTGAGGAACCTCCATACTGTTTTATGTAGTGTCTGCACCAATTTACACTCCCACCATCAGTGAAGGAGGGTTCCCTTTCTCCACACTGTCTAGCATTTGTTATCTGTAGACTTTTTAATGACAGCCATTCTGATCTATATGAGATGGTATCTAACTATAGTTTTGATTTGCATTTCTCTAACAATTAGTGATGTTGAGCATCTTTTCATGTGTCTGTTGGCCATATGTATGTTATCTTTGGAGAAATGTCTATTTAGGTCTTTTGCCCATTTTTCCATCGAGTTGTTTGGCTTTTGTTATTGAGTTGTATGAGCTGTTTGCATATCTTGGAAATTAAGCCCCTGTCAGTCGCATCGTTTGCAAATGTTTTCTCCCAGTTCGTTTAGTTTATGGTTTTCTTTTCTGTAAAAAAGCTGGTAAGTTAGATTAGGTCCCATTTGTTTATTGTTTCTTTTATTTCTATTGTCTTAGGAGACTGACCCAAGAAAACATTGGTATGATTTATGTCAGAGAATGTTTTGTCTGTGGTCTCATTTAAGAGTTTTATGTCTTCATGTCTCAAAGATCTTGTAAGGCGACTTCTTTGAAAGCTAATATCACTTAATACATCCCACTTTTTTTGATTAAAAAAATTTAATGCAAACATTTCTTGTATATCATGCATTGCTAATGCTTGCTTGTGACAGACTGTATACCTGTTCATCCACTCACGAAGTTTTAATACATCCTACTTTTAACTGCGTTTGAGTTGGCAACATATTGTAACACTCGTGAATGGTCTTCAGGTCAATAGAACTGATTTAGGGGAGGATGTGGCCAGCACTGTCATCCAGCAAAGCCCAGCGCAAAGCACAGAGAGCAGGGATGAACATGCCCTGTTCAGGAGTAACTTCTCAGTTGGCTGGAGAAGAGAATTTATGTGAGTATTGTGGCAGGAGACCAATGCAGGTCAGCGTTAGACTACGGAAATCTCCAAATTCCGGGCTAAGGAGTTGTACCTTATATAGACATTAGGGAACACTTGAAGACTCTTGTGTGAGGTTTGAAAGGTTAAAGCCTTATGACTCCAAGTTCACTGCTCTGTAGACAACCAGCCTCTGGGTATAAGCCCTTGTTATATTCCTTTATCTTATTCTTCATAAAACTTTCCTTTCAGTAAAGATGCTGAGTGGAGCAATGCTCGATGGGATAAGTGGTTGGGGAGGAGAGGGGCTGAGGAAGCTCAAGGAAGCAGGAGCGAAAACACAAACATAAACCACAGAAGAGGAAAGTGAGCTATTGGTTATTATTTCCATTCCTGTGGATTTGAAATACGATCCCAATTGTGGGAAGCCTAGAAAGGCCGCAGCAAAACAGAAGAGAAGCCGTCCCAAGAACAGTGATGTTCAGATGTTGGAAAACAGCTAAGGTGTAGACTTACGTTATGGAAACATCCTTAACCTCAACCCAATTCCAAGAGCATTCTAAAAGAGAATGCTGGCAAAGCTGGGACTTGCTTTGCAGGGTCTTGGCCATTAGAGACCCACAAAATTGTCAACCTTGGAAACTGCTGTGTTTGAAAAAAAGGATTCTGAACACTTGTCATTAAAATGCATTTTCCAGCATCATTTCAAATGAGTCAAAATTGTCTCTTCCACTCTCTTGCTACGGCTCCCAACGCACTTTGTCTAAATCAGATTTAGAGAGGATACTATTCTAAAGATAAGTACCTCCTAAATCCCCAAGCCATTGCTTGTACTGGTGCAAAATGTTTGGGTAAAAACAACAAGGTATAACCATTTGGGCTTTCTAACCCTTCCTCTATCCCAGCAGTTACTGGACATGTGGCCACACCCCCAGCTTCCTGCAGGGGCTCACAAATTCTCTTTCTCCTTAAAGGACAGCAGAGTATGTCACCCCAAAGCTTGCCACTCACTCAGCCATATTGATTATTTTGATTTAAAGTTAGTTAAGAAATAGCTGGCGCAAAAAGGACACCCTGACCCTCCCTTCTCTCTCTCAAAAGCAGAAAATAAATCTCCCATGGGAAAGATATCTTTCTTGTTCCAGAAGATAGAGAGACATTCTTATCACTAGAGATGGGAAATCTAGGGCCAAGAAGACTATCTAGACAAGACATTTTATCTCTTCACTAACTTACTACCCCAAGCCCAAACTTCCTTGTATCATCAATTCTTCAAAAACATACCGTTTCTTTGTCTGAAAGCTTTGATAAGCTGCCTGCTTTGGTCACTTCTTTGCATCTCATTATTTTTTGTGAGGTCCTCAACATCTGCAATGGCACCCCAGTCCAGTACTCCTGCCTGGAAAATCCCATGGATGGAGGAGCCTGGTGGGCTCCAGTTCATGGGGTCGCTAAGAGTCGGGCACGACTGAGCGACTTAACTTTCACTTTTCACTTTCATGCATTGGAGAAGGAAATGGCAACCCACTCCAGTGTTCTTGCCTGGAGAATCCCAGGGACGGGGAGCTTGGTGGGCTGCCGCCTACGGGGTCACACAGAGTCAGACACGACTGAAGTGACTTAGCAGCAGCAGCAGCAACATCTGAAATTAAATTTGTTTTTCTCCTGTTAATCTGCCTTTATGCCTGTGTAATTATCAGACCAGCCAAAGAACCAAGAAGGAAAAAAAGGGAAAGTTTCTCCCCCTACATCATGAAGTTCTTCTCCAAGGCCAGTGCTGTTCACCTGGAGCCACTTCTCCTGGCCTCTGCAATTCTCTGCAGCTGCTCACTTGCTGGGTCTTGGGATGTGGTTGCCCTGCAAACATCACTCCTGTCATCATCTCTGCAGGGTCGCTGATATTCGTGTCATTCCTTGCTTTCCTGGTCTGCTTCTTTAGTGGTTACTGTACTGTGTGGGTTAAGAAACTCTCTCTCCCCAGCCAGTGTTACAGTTCTCTATAAGACCCCTGATGGGGATGGGTTTCCTCCTTCTATTATCATGAATGTTAGTCACTAGTTATTAGCCCCTAATGTTAGAAGTCTCAGCCATCTTGGTCTTTGTTTTTACAGAACCCCTCTGTTGGGGGACCCTGGCACACATTCCTGGGGGGGATGGGCAGATGCTTTTTCATCTGTTTAGATCGCTTCTTCACAGTGGAGATTGTGCCTCCCACCGATGGTCACCAAGAATTCCTGTACCAAGCACGGATGCTTCCTTTCCAGCCTCACTGTGAGGCCAGGGAATTACCCGGGTTCCAGGCCTGGCCAAGGAGGCTAAGGGGTGGCCCTTGACCCTCTTCCTCCTGCAGGACACTCACACCAGGCACTACCTGCCGGTCCCACTGAGCCCTCAGGCCAGCCAGCTCACAACACCCGCCTTTGCACTTCTGAATTTCCACGAGGGCCCACAGAATAGGTATCGCCTTCAGCATAAACTGAAAACCATTCACTTGATCCTGCCTTGAAGCTGGCAAGAGGCAGCCTGGGAATGTGCCACAGAAAGAAAAAAATGCCCTGCCAGATCCTCCAGCTTCCAAAGTCAAGAAGAGATCTGGTTGGTGCCCCAAACTGACTGCCTACCAAACAGCCTGCAGAGAGGGCTCTGTTGTGCGGGGCGTGTCCACACCGGAACGCTTGGGACAGCTCCTGGGTATGAGTACCGCTGGCCGGTCCCATACAAGCCGTTAGCAACTCCTTTTAGGGAAATTGTATGCCTGGGGTTGTGGAAGTGAGGAAGCCTATTAAGTTCCTCTGCGTTTTCAGGGCAGAGGAGGAACTATTTTTCACCATTTAGGGGCAACTGCTGATGCCATTTGCTTGGAATATTTTGTCAGTCTCCATAGGTTGATACTCGATCCTAGCCATTCCTTTGGTTTGGTTAAAATGGCACTTCTCCCTTGACCCAATTCCTCCTGAACTCACTGCCTGCACTCAGCCTTCATACTATAAATTCCTCCGGGGTGGTGACTGGTGAACCTTGGCTCCCACAAGTTAACATAATGTTTTGTGCATAGTAAGTAGCCAAATTAAATCGAGGTTTCTGTGTCTGGATAGTAATTTGTTAAGTTTAGGTTAAAAAATCTGTTTTGATATAGATAACTATTTCTAAATAACCACATCTGTTTTTTTTTTTCCTTTAACAGCTATAACATGACTTCTTTCAATGAATAAACAGCAACATTTTAACAGCTCTGAAAATTAGAAATCATTATCAAAACCTCGCAACATTTGTGCTTTGAATCCTGGAGGAAAATGCAGAACTCAAATTTGATCTGCCGAATTTTTCTTTCACAAAAGAAGATTTAACTTTTAAAAAGGGCTAAGAGAACAGTAAGTCTTAAATTTGCAATTCAGTTTTCTCCCTCTGGATTTAATTTTTATTTACGGGATAGATTCACGATGGAAGCTAGAGGGTGATGTTGACAATGATGGACAGTGATGTGGATTTGCTGCTCCCTGATGTCCTGTCATTTTCCCAAAGTGGCCAGGATTTTTATTCAGCCAAGGAACATAGCCCTCTCAAGTTTCCCCCATTAGCTCCAGAATTTACTTTGCCAGGTGACAAGTCTTAGCATTTGAAATTTTTACCTAGAAAAGCAGCCCTTGTAACGGCTGGATTTCATGCTCGGCATACGAAGGTGGCCTTCAGTTAGAGTCTAATAATCGTCTTGCTTTTGCATTGATCAAATTTCCCTGTTAAAAGCTTAGACGCCCTTAAACATTCACATGTTTCTGCCCAACCTGGTTCCCTTAGCTAACAATTTCCTGGTAAATATTACATTTCTTCAAGGAACAGGGATTTCACTGAACTTCAACTGATACTCAGTATCACATTTAAACTGCCTTTGACCATCAAAGTTCCACCTGCTTAGAGACAAGAGTCCTGACCTGAACTAGTGTCTTTGGAATTTGGATCCAGGACTACTGTGCTGGTACTAAATTTATTCCCGGTGGACTGACAGAGTAGCCTGGCCTGTGGCTGCGGGCTACAGTGACCAGACCACATTTGTCCTGAGAAAGAAATCACTGGATTTAAAATTATCATACATGCTTATGAGTGCGGGCTCGACCATGCAGTTGACTAGGGTAGAAATTATTTTACCCTGGAAACCATTGTATCTCAGCTGGAGCAGTTTAACTTCGAAGTTCTTTGGAGGTGGCATGATGCCTTGTTTCTTTTTTTCCTTTTTTCGTCAACAGTCAGATATCCCTGGGCTCTCAATCCCCCCAGACATCAGTTAGCCATCATTAAATATAATTTAGAGCTCTGACAATGCTGTCGCTACACCGTGGTATTCTGTCATCACTTTGCTATTGGTTATAATCCCTTTCACTTACGGAGACTTCTCCTCCCTTTCATCTTTGTGGTTGCCAGACTTGTAATTTGTTTTTCTGTTTAATAGAAACCTTAGAATCATTGGTATAAAGTATGCTATGAAAAACACATGCTTTTTAAAATAGCTCTTTTCGTCTTTAAAAATTAAAATATTATGTTGTCATCTGTTCCAGTACCAGCACATGCATATTTTATAACATCTCCTTGAAACTCAATAAGATAAATTTTTTGGTATACCAAAATAGTTGCCTCTCTGAAACAACTTTATATATCCTTTCATGTCCTTTTATATGGAAGAGATGTATAACATGAAATTTGTGCAGTACAGAGAACACTGTGAAAAATCTCAAATGCTGGTGAAGATTTTGGCTTTCTATAGATAAAAATGTGGAAGAGCCAAAATGTGGTAACTCTTAAAATATCTCATTTTTGCCTTGCTTTTCCTCAAACAAAAAAGGGGCCCTTTTGGAGAGAGTGGATGATACAGGGCCTTTCCATTGATGTTTCTAATTAGAAAGAAAATTTAAGTAGAGAATTATAATCAAACATGACTTAAATGAAATCTTTTTCAACCTAATCAAGAGTAAATATAGCTTGCAAGTTTCTAATCTTTAGGATTTCAAAGCTCTAAAAATAGAAATAGACCTTCATTTATGGAACTATCTGGAAATTATGCATTTTATGTGGCAAACAAGGATTTTGTTTTAAATGAGGAATAACATACACGTTGTAAAGTTCACAAGTCTTACCCGCAGGTCCATGAATCTTACACCTGTGTAACTACCACTCGGATCAAGGTCGGGCACATTTGTAGTGCCCCAGGAGGCTCCCTGTGTCGCTTCCTAGTCAATGCCACCCGCCTTCTTCACCCTCTTCCCTGGTCACTGCTATTCTGACAGCAATCACTATGAATTAGTCTTGTTTGTTCTTGACCTTCAGGTATCAAGAAAATGCCCTTTTGTGTCTGACTTCTTCAATCAATGTAAGGTCTTGTCGGATGATTTGTCTGGGTGTGCGTGCATGTGTGTGCGTGCGTGTGTGCGCGTGTGTACGNATGCATTTTATGTGGCAAACAAGGATTTTGTTTTAAATGAGGAATAACATACACGTTGTAAAGTTCACAAGTCTTACCCGCAGGTCCATGAATCTTACACCTGTGTAACTACCACTCGGATCAAGGTCGGGCACATTTGTAGTGCCCCAGGAGGCTCCCTGTGTCGCTTCCTAGTCAATGCCACCCGCCTTCTTCACCCTCTTCCCTGGTCACTGCTATTCTGACAGCAATCACTATGAATTAGTCTTGTTTGTTCTTGACCTTCAGGTATCAAGAAAATGCCCTTTTGTGTCTGACTTCTTCAATCAATGTAAGGTCTTGTCGGATGATTTGTCTGTGTGTGCGTGCATGTGTGTGCGCGCGTGTGTGCGCGTGTGTACGTGTGTGTGTGGCAATAGTTTATTCATAAGTCAAGCACTAGGACTTCCTGGTGGTCCAGTGGCTAAGACTCCACGCTCCCAATGTAGGGAGTCCAGGTTCCAACCCTTGTCAGCGAACTAGATCCCACACACTGCATTGAAGATCGAAAATCCTCATGCTGCCTCTAAGACCTGGTCCAGCCAANTTTGCATTGATCAAATTTCCCTGTTAAAAGCTTAGACGCCCTTAAACATTCACATGTTTCTGCCCAACCTGGTTCCCTTAGCTAACAATTTCCTGGTAAATATTACATTTCTTCAAGGAACAGGGATTTCACTGAACTTCAACTGATACTCAGTATCACATTTAAACTGCCTTTGACCATCAAAGTTCCACCTGCTTAGAGACAAGAGTCCTGACCTGAACTAGTGTCTTTGGAATTTGGATCCAGGACTACTGTGCTGGTACTAAATTTATTCCCGGTGGACTGACAGAGTAGCCTGGCCTGTGGCTGCGGGCTACAGTGACCAGACCACATTTGTCCTGAGAAAGAAATCACTGGATTTAAAATTATCATACATGCTTATGAGTGCGGGCTCGACCATGCAGTTGACTAGGGTAGAAATTATTTTACCCTGGAAACCATTGTATCTCAGCTGGAGCAGTTTAACTTCGAAGTTCTTTGGAGGTGGCATGATGCCTTGTTTCTTTTTTTCCTTTTTTCGTCAACAGTCAGATATCCCTGGGCTCTCAATCCCCCCAGACATCAGTTAGCCATCATTAAATATAATTTAGAGCTCTGACAATGCTGTCGCTACACCGTGGTATTCTGTCATCACTTTGCTATTGGTTATAATCCCTTTCACTTACGGAGACTTCTCCTCCCTTTCATCTTTGTGGTTGCCAGACTTGTAATTTGTTTTTCTGTTTAATAGAAACCTTAGAATCATTGGTATAAAGTATGCTATGAAAAACACATGCTTTTTAAAATAGCTCTTTTCGTCTTTAAAAATTAAAATATTATGTTGTCATCTGTTCCAGTACCAGCACATGCATATTTTATAACATCTCCTTGAAACTCAATAAGATAAATTTTTTGGTATACCAAAATAGTTGCCTCTCTGAAACAACTTTATATATCCTTTCATGTCCTTTTATATGGAAGAGATGTATGACATGAAATTTGTGCAGTACAGAGAACACTGTGAAAAATCTCAAATGCTGGCGAAGATTTTGGCTTTCTATAGATAAAAATGTGGAAGAGCCAAAATGTGGTAACTCTTAAAATATCTCATTTTTGCCTTGCTTTTCCTCAAACAAAAAAGGGGCCCTTTTGGAGAGAGTGGATGATACAGGGCCTTTCCATTGATGTTTCTAATTAGAAAGAAAATTTAAGTAGAGAATTATAATCAAACATGACTTAAATGAAATCTTTTTCAACCTAATCAAGAGTAAATATAGCTTGCAAGTTTCTAATCTTTAGGATTTCAAAGCTCTAAAAATAGAAATAGACCTTCATTTATGGAACTATCTGGAAATTATGCATTTTATGTGGCAAACAAGGATTTTGTTTTAAATGAGGAATAACATACACGTTGTAAAGTTCACAACTCTTAACCGCAGGTCCATGAATGTTACACCTGTGTAACTACCACTCGGATCAAGGTCGGGCACATTTGTAGCGCCCCAGGAGGCTCCCTGTGTCGCTTCCTAGTCAATGCCATCCGCCTTCTTCACCCTCTTCCCCGGTCACTGCTATTCTGACAGCAATCACTATGAATTAGTCTTGTTTGTTCTTGACCTTCAGGTATGAAGAAAATGCCCTTTTGTGTCTGACTTCTTCAATCAATGTAAGGTCTTGTCGGATGATTTGTCTGGGTGTGCGTGCATGTGTGTGCGTGCGTGTGTGCGCGTGTGTACGTGTGTGTGGATGTGTGTGTGTGGCAATAGTTTATTCATAAGTCAAGCACTAGGACTTCCGGGTGGTCCAGTGGCTAAGACTCCACGCTCCCAATGTAGGGAGTCCAGGTTGGAACCCTTGTCAGCTAACTAGATCCCACACACTGCATTGAAGATCGAAAATCCTCATGCTGCCTCTAAGACCTGGTCCAGCCAAATCGATATGAAGAAAATAACAAAAGTCAGCATTACTCGGCAATTAGCCAAGTGGGTGACCTACGAAGTATTTACCCTATATTCCTGNAACTAGATCCCACACACTGCATTGAAGATCGAAAATCCTCATGCTGCCTCTAAGACCTGGTCCAGCCAAATCGATATGAAGAAAATAACAAAAGTCAGCATTACTCGGCAATTAGCCAAGTGGGTGACCTACGAAGTATTTACCCTATATTCCTGCTCCAAGGCAGAGCTCTGATGTGGCTGAACTAGAGCTCACAGTGAGTCAGGCCTCTTTCTCACCTTTCTCCTCCATGCCACTCACATCGTGAACTCACCTGGCTGGCCACATGGTACCATGACTAGAAAGCTCAGCCAAAGGGGAGTGAGGCTGGGGTCTGTCTCAGTGAAGAGAGGGGTCCTAGGCTACTTACTTTCCCCTTCATTTGGAAAATACAACGTTAAGCACGTATGATATTTTAAAATCCAGTGATTTCCCTCTCAGGACAAATGTGGTCTGGTCAAGGTTTGCATTTGAAAGCCACTTAGATATTTCTTGGGCTTCTGTGGTGGCTCAGATGGTAAAGAATCTGCCTGCGATGTGGGAGATGTGGGTTTGATCCCTGGGTCAGGAAGATCCCCTGGGGAAGGGAATGACACCCCACTCCTACTCTTGCCTGGAGAATTCCATAGATAGGGGGCCCTGGCGGGCTACAGTCCATGGGTTTGCAATGAGTTGGACATGATGGAGTGACTAACAGCTTACCTTTAATATTACCTCTCCTTGGAGTAAGACTGAGGAACAGGGTAGGTAAGGAGGCCAAAGTAAGGGGGTAGGGGGCTGGGAGTTCCACCCTATCTTCTGTAATCCTATATGATTTATTTATTTTGCAGAACACTAATAGATACTCTTTGACTCCTGAGTATAGAATAAAGCTCCTGGAATGTCATGGAATCCAGGTCATGGCTGCAGTGGGGAAACCAAGGCCTGGGGAGGGGAGGGGAATACTGTGATCTTGGTTCTGATGCTAATGAATTTAATGGGTAACTTAGAGCCCCCCCCTTCATCTCTCTTATTCCTCCTCTGCAGAATGTGAACGTTTGACTAATGAGCCTCTTAGCACCGTGGAGAATTTTAGAGACTTGGAGAGAGTGTGTCTTTTACACCTCAAGGTTCCCCCCCTCTTCTGTGAATAAGCATCTGCAGGACAGGCTACCTGATCCCTCTGGAGACTTCTGAACGTCCTGCCTTCGGCCAAGGATGGTGGTGCCTGGTGCCAGTCCTGACCGCTGTGCAGGTGTTAACTTCAGGCTGAGGATCTTGTTTTAGGGAATCCAAATGACGTTTGTGTGTGCATGTGTGTGTGTGTGTGTGTGTATGTAGGGGGAGTACTGTGCTGTGGACAGCGCTATCTATTCTACAGGCAAATGTGGTTGGCACTTCCAGGGCCATTTATGGCTTTCCAGTTATACATTTTTCTTGCTTTGTTTTGCTTCTTTCCTGAGAAACAGGCTCTATTAGTTTCCTAGAGTGACTGCCAAAAATTACCACAAACTTAGTGGCTTAAAACAACAGAGATTTATTATCTTCAATAATGAATTCTGGAGGTCAGAAGTCCAAAAATGGGCCTCTGAGCTAAACTCATGGTGTGGGCAGCCACATGTTTTTCTCTGAAAGCTCTAGGGGAGAATTCATTTTCTTGCCTTTCCCAGTGTCTAGAGGGGCCCATGTTCCTTGGCTCATGGCCTCTTCCTCCATCTTCAAAACCAGCGATCTTTCTTGCATCACATCTCTCTGATTCTGACTCTTGCCTCCCTTCTACATTTAAGGACTTTTTTTCTTTTTATAAAGGCTTTTGTGATAACACTGGGCTCATCTGAATAAATAGGATTATGTATCTTAAAATAAGATAATTTGCAAACTCCTTCCACTTTAATTCCCCTTTGCCATGTAACTTAACATACAGGCTCTAGGGATTAGGGTATGGATATCTTGGTTGTTGTTGTTCAGTCACTCAGTTATGTCCAACTCTGAGACCCCATGGACTGCAGCATGCCACACTTTCCTGTCTTTCCCTGTCTCCCAGAGTTTGCTCAAACTCATGTCCATTGAGCTGGTGATGCCATCGAACCATCTCACCTTCTGTCGTCTCCTTCTCCTCCTGCCCTCAGTCTTTCCCGGCATCAGAATCTTTCCCAATAGGTCAGCTCTTCACATCAGGTAGCTAAAGGATATCTTGGGGGCAGGCATTATTTTACCTTTTATGTGCCATTATTCACACAAGTACTTAGTACTGTCTTAGTCCAATCAAAAACAGATAAGTTAGCTGTGATTAACATTTTTTGGATTCACACTTTATAATTAAGGAAAATAATCTTTTGCATAAAAATACATGCCATGTTAATAAATACATTATTAGCAAAGAATAATTAAGGGCCACTTTTCTTTTAGACATAGGAGTATGAGAAAGAAAAAATGATATAAAGATGAAGAAAGTCTTTGTGTGAGAAGTGTGTGGGTATGCTGGGGCAGTTACATGGTAGAACTACCTCATATTAGCTTGCTGCTGCTGCTGTTGCTAAGTTGCTTCAGTCATGTCCAACTCTTGCTTGCTTGCTTGCTAAGTCACTTCAGTCGTGTCCGACTCTGTGTGACCCCATAGACGGCAGCCCACCAGGCTCCCTGTCCCTGGGATTCTCCAGGCAAGAACACTGGAGTGGGTTGCCATTTCCTTTTCCAATGCGTGAGAATGAAAAGTGAAAGCGAAGTCACTCAGTTGTGTCTGACTCTTAGTGACCCCATGGACTGCAGCCTACCAGGCTCCTCTATCCATGGGATTTTCCGGGTAAGAGTACTGGAGTGGGCTGCCATTGCCTTCTCCTGTGCGACCCCATAGACGGCAGCCCACCAGGCTCCCTCATCCCTGGGATTCTCCAGGCAAGAACACTGGAGAGGGTTGCCATTTCCTTCTCCAATGCATGAAAGTGAAAAGTGAAAGTGAAGCCGCTCAGTCGTGTCTGACTCGTAGCGACCCCATGGACTGCAGCCCACCAGGCTCCTCCGTCATATTAGCTACGTGAGCCATTAGGTGTCTGTTTCCCTAAGTCCACATGCAATGACACCTCATGTTAAATGGCTCAAAATTAGCAGCAGTGGGAGCATTTACACCATGGAAATTGGCAAATGCTACAGGACTAGGTTTTATTTTTCCTAGAGACCTGACTATTAAACACTAGCCATTGACACCACCGGGGTAGAGACTCCCTGCCTTCAGTCTACACACACAGCCGCACTGTGTGGCAACTCTGCACCTGGGGGATCCCCAGCCCTGTAGCTGGAGATGGGGCAAGTTTCACTTTGCCTCAGGACCAGCTGGCAGTTCTCCAATGCTGTCCAGACCTCCCTAGCTGCTGTCCTGGGCTGGACGGGGAGCTAAGCTTTCTCTCACATGGATGAAATGTTGCTTCTTTGTTACTCACTGCTATTTGAACGTGCTCTCTCTGGCATTTGTTTAGGTGGTTTGCCTGACAAATCCAATCCCTGTCTTCATTCCATCATTTGCACTCACCATCGCTGGTCCTCTCCTGCAGTAGCTCTGAGGTCACTGGTGTTTAAACTTCAGGGGAACTACCAGGAAGCACTCGTTAAAATGCAGGTTCCCAGGTGCTGACCCCAGAGATTCTCACTCTGAAGGTCTGGGTGAAACTCAAGTATCCGCATTCTAGACAAGTGATTCTGAGGCAGAAGGTTCATGAACACTGACTGCTCCAGCCTGGAAGCTTCTGGAAACCTGGAAGCTCCTTCAGCTGCATCTTGTCCATACACTGTGGGTTCTCAGTGGGGAATGAACAGACCTATTTTAAAGAAACAGATTCCTAGCCTTTAAGAAGTTTTCTTCCCATCCACATACAAAGTTTATGATATCAGATGTACAGGTGGGTACAGAATACCATGCCCCCAGGTTTCCAGAGAGAAGGACACGTTTTGAAAGCTTTATCAGATGCAAATGTGAAAAATTCCTGCATTTCCTGAGATTTGTCCTTATAAGCCTAAATATTCTGAGGATTTGAAACCATCTAAAAGGTGTATTGAAGTTTCCCCTCTCCATGGATGTGTTTACTATTTATCAGGCAGACATAAACCTCCCAGTCACTCGGTCTATTAAGAGGAGGAGTCTATCTTTATCAAAACCAAACCAACTTGTCTTTTAGTAGCAAACCATTCTAAACTGTGGCAGGAAAATTTGAGGATGGTTATGTGGTTTTTAACTTTACTCTTTTTAATTTTACACGTGAACTCTTCAAGATCCAGATTGGTTTCCTTTAAAAATATGGTCCAAATTAATTTCTCCTGAGTTGATTAAAAAAGAGAGAGCAAGAAATTACTACCTTAAGAGACTTTGGCCTCAAGTCTTTTGATATTTGAGACTTTTTTTTTATCCCCCAGGATGCAGTCTTTCAGTAGCATGTAGGCAAGTTTCAAGTAGAGGAAAGAGTAATGAAAAATCTAATATAAAGGCTATAATTTCCTAAAGAAGTCTGTTAGTGATTAAGATCAAGTGCTTGTCAGTCATCTTATATTTTTGGAACATCCACTGGATATAGAGACTGTACCGCGTGCTTCCATGTGTGGAAAGTTGTATCCACTGTAATCAGTTTTTCTAGTTAAACACATTTTAAAAAGCATATGAGGTATTTGCTAGATCTCACCTGCAGAATAACTTCAGTTATTTAATAGAAGACACCCCTGCCTGATCATATAAGACTTGGGCTTACATCCTAGCTCTGTCTTGATGGGTCTCATTAACAGGGAGCCTATAACAAATGGGGAGAATATTTCTTATAGGTCCCACCTAGGGAGGTTGTGAGAATCCAATGCAATGGCATACGTGAAAGAATTTCTGTAAAAGCATAAGAACAGAATAATGTAGTTTATAATAATACATACGTGAAAGAATTTCTGTAAAAGCGTAAGAACAGAATAATGAAGTTTATAATAATACAACACAGTTTTTGAATAGAGTTTTTCATATTAAATTCTGTAGGCGAGAAGAACATTCCAGCCTTAACGATGCCATTTCTTTTCCTTTATTCCAATTCCTCTAGAATTGTTGCACCATCATTTTGAGATGGAGTTACTGGATTCTACTTTAAGATGAAGGATAGTATTATCATTTAAGTCAGAAATGTGCTTCATTTCCTTCCCATTTCTCTTTCTTTTTGAAAATTGCTTTCTTTTAAATAGTAACCCACCAGCCCCTGGAAACATTTCAGCAGATGCGGGTTCTGCCCATGCCAGTCGGTCAGAGTTAAAGGTAGTCAGCTGCTTCCTGCAAGCTGGGATGGAAGCAGTGAGTCTCACTCGCTCCTCACCCCCAGGTTCCTGAGTCTCATGATGCTCTCAGTTTCTCCTTTTTCCTGACCCCTTGGATGTGTACCCAGGCTTTTGAGGCCTGAGCAATAAATGTGGTCAGCAGGAGCCGTCTGGCTCCTCTTCCTCTTTCTGAATTTCAAGTTGGACATGAAAAGAGAGGCAGTTCTAAAATGTTTTTTTTTTTTTTCTGTTTACAGAAGTAATAGGAATTAATCATAGAAAATGTGATAAACATGGAAAAACACGAAGAAATAAATTGTTCACTATTCCCTGGGTTGGGAAGATCCCCTGGAGCAGTGGATGGCAACCTACGCTACTATTCTTGCCTGGAGAACCCCAAGGACAGTGAAGCCTAGTGGGTTAAAGTCCATGGGGTCTCCAAGAGTTGGACATGACTGAAGCGACGTGGTATGCACTTTCCAATATCTGGAGATAAACCTTATTAATATTTTAAGACTATCTTTCCAGTCTAATTTTCCATGTATATACACTCCTGTTTCAAGTATTGAAGATCAATAGGGTAGGTATGTTTTATATCTTGATTTTTTTTCTGTATTTAACATTTCCCCCATCATCAAGTATTCTTTCCTAGCACATTCCCTAGGTGTTTTTGCTGAATTAACAAATTATTTTAATGGATATTAAAATATGTAACATTCTATTATATGAATATGCTGCTGCTGCTGCTAAGTCGCTTCAGTCATGTCCGACCCTGTGCGACCCCATAGATGGCAGCCCACCAGGCTCCACCATCCCTGGGATTCTCCAGGCAAGAACACTGGAGTGGACTGCCATTTCCTTCTCCAATGCATAAAAGTGAAAAGTGAAAGTGAAGTCACTCAGTCATGTTCGACTCTTAGCGACCCCATGGACTGCAGCCCACCAGGCTCCTCCGTCCATGGGAATATACTGAAGTGTATTTCATCAGTTACTTCTGTTTTCCATTTTAAAATAGAAGGCATGGGGAAAGGTGAGAAGTCATTTGATAACTATGACCACACTGAGGGAGGGAGAGACGCCACTTGCAAAGAAGGCCGTTAAGCCATATGAAGGTCTCTATGGAGAAAGTCTGAGGGAAGGAGTGTGGAACTTTCAATAATGACTATGAGTTTTAAAAACATATTTATTTTAATTGGAAGATAATTGCTTTACAATGTTGAGTTGGTTTCTGCCATACGTCAACATGAATGAGCCGTAAGTGCACAAACATCCCCTCCCTCTTGGACCTCCCCTTCTACCCTATTCCACCCCTTTAGATAGTCACAGAGTATCAGGCTGAGCTCCCCTCACTGTACCGCAGCTTCCCACTAGTTATCTCTTTCACACGTGGTGGGGTGTATATTTCAATGCTGCGCTTCAGTTCAGCCCACTCTCTCCTTCCCGCACTACGAATAATGACTATGAACTTTATGCCTGGACTTCATTTCAGATCATTCAGAGACTTCACCTATTAAACCTGAAATAATGTGGAAAGCTAGTCCTAACGTGACATCAGAAATAGTCACCCAGTCTGAATTAGCTAGTAAGGGTGCTTTCAGTTGCAAGAAGCCCAATTCAAACTGATTTAAACAATAAGGATGTGTACTGTAATCCTGAAAACCCAGAGGTAAGCTGGCCTTCGGGCATGGTTTGATCAAGCCTTTTATTTTGTTTTTCTGCTGTTGCCACAACTCTGTACTCCTTTATTACTGATTATATTCTCAGACTGGTTCCCCTAAAGGTCTTTGGATGGCAGCTGTTGGCCATCAGAGCTATAATGTTTTCTTGTTCGCAGAGAAGTAAGGAAGAGAACAAGAGAGGAGACTTGGCATGTCTTACAAAAGAAAGGAATAGTTTCTCCTGAAGACTTCCCCAAACTGCTCTTATATTTTGTTGGCTGCAATGAGCCCAGTCACTTCCACTCTGAAGCCAATTACTGACAAGGGTTATTAGGATTAACTCACATTAAACATCCAGGGTAAAATAATTTTTAATATGTGTGCTACATTTCTGTGTAACAAGTAACCACAAAGCTTCAACAATAAGTATTCACTTAGCTATAGATCTATGTGTTAGCTGGAAACCATCCGATCTAGGATGGGCCTTACTGATATGACTTGGCTGGGTTGCATCTGCTCATTTATCTCTCTGTCTCTGCTCCCTGTAGCTTCTCTTCCAGGACCACAAGCACGTTTTTCTCATGGGAACAGTAGACGTGAGAAAGGACATGTGACAGCGTGCAAGGTCTCACACGTCTTTGGTTTGGAAGTAACATGCCAACACTTCTGCCTCATTTTATTGGCCTAAGTGAGTCACGTGGCAAAGTTAAAGTGGAGGAGAAATATACTCTGGTTAGTGGAGGAACTTCAAAATCATAAGACAGGGGCTGTGGCCAGGGCTAAAAGTAGGGGGAGGTCAGTGAGTATTCATCTTCAGTAAAAAGGTTGATGGGAACCAAGATATTTAATTAAGATTGATTATATTTCAATGAAACATTTAAAAAATCAAAATTAATGCAAAAAATCCATCATAAACAAGCTAATAAAATTTTAAAGCAAGACACGGTTGGTATGGGGAAGGGTAAAGAATTAGGACCCCAAACCATCAACCACCAACCACAATGTTCCAGTTATAGGACTCTCATGCCCCAGTCTAAGGAACTTAAAAATAACTCTTCCCTCTTGAGGTTTGCTGCCTGTTTCCTTCTAGGTCTATAGCTTGAGTATCTGGTTATCCTAGATGTCTCTAAGAAACTTAATAGGAATGATTTCCAAAAAAATATCCTGAAGTATAAAATATTTCTTGAGTCTTCATTGGTAAAAAAGAAAGCAAAACAAGGAAAGAAAATGGAGTTCCTTCCAATGGTTCTTGTATATTAATCCATTTCTTGTTTGCTAGTTAAGAATTGATATAATTCTACAAAATTTAAAATTAGAGTAAAACAATGTTCTCTAGAGACTGAGTTTCATAATATTTCTAGGTTTTTAAATACAGTACATGTCTTGACAAAGTACAGTGAAAGTCTATTTGGCTCAACCACAAGTTACGCCATGGGTGCTTAACTTTTTATAAATGAGATTGGCTCAGGAATTCAAGAGCATGTGTTAGTGTGGGGAGACCTTGTGTTAGCGTGAGGAGGCCTTGCTCCTGTCTTGTGCTGTGACTGACGTACTGATTGGTCCCAGGACCATGGATGTTGCCAGAAAGAAACAACTTCCCAAGTTCAAGTTCATAGGACTCATCCTGTGAACTTGTGTGGAACTGCCGTAGTCCGTAGCTTGGCACAGGAATAATTATGGCATGGGAATTATTACACGGGAAATAGTTTTCAAAGAAACTGGAAGGAAAAATTATTGGATCCAGAAATCTAGCTTAAAGAGTTAGAGATACAATTTATTTTCCCTATATTTGTCCCAGTGAGACTCATATGCTGGATCAAATGGGGTGGCACTCACCTTTCCACCTCATCAGACATCTGCAATCCAGCTGCACCCAAAGACTTAGAGGAGGGGACGGATGGGGTGGGGCTGGAACCAAACCAAGGACAAATAGGAATCTTGTTATGTGATGAGACCTGACCAACGTGAAGTGGTCCATTAGCCTCCAAATATTTCCTGTGATGGTCTGACAAGGAGCTGAAGGTATTCACCTTGAAAGTCATTTATAGAAGTGAGTAAGGCACTGAATCTCCTAGAAGTGAGTCAAAAGGCAACACAGAAATTAACTCAGGTAGGAACTGACCTGTGAGCTAACGCACAGAGCTGTGTATCCAGGGAGATGTTCAGCAGAGACGGAGAAAGAGAGTATAAATCCTTAAAAAGCTGGTGGAAGCTGGTGGAAGATAGCAAGTAGCGTGTGAGATTTTTGGAGAAAAGTATTTGGAGAGGCAGAAACAAAGTTGAGAACTTCAGAGGCCTCTATGGCAACAGACTAACATCAGTAAAAAGCGAATTTAAAATATGGGGTGGTAAATGTGATTTCTAAATAATCAATAAGATTTGGAGCAAATATAGCAAATGAAAGGATAAACCTAATCAAAATCAACACAGCCATTAAAAATAGTTACTTAGCATGATGCTGTATTTCCCCTCTAAATTTCCCCTTTGAAATCTATTTTATATACAGTCTTGAGTTATTCCTTAAAAAAAAAACCAGAGGTAATGATGACATTTCCTTGATTTAAAAAGTCTGTTGAGGAGCTCCCTGGCAGTCCAGTGATTAGGACTCATGGGTTTGATCCCTTGTCAGGGAACTAAGATCCTGAACAGCTGTGTGGCACAGCCAAAAAAAAAAAAAAAAAGTTAGAATACTTACCTGTAAAATAAAACCACTAGCAAATATAGAAAGCTGAGAGTCTACAATGGCAACCGTGGGTGGTATAATCAAATCTGAAGCAGAGAACATTCCATAAATAATTGCCATGCTGCATACATATAACAGGTAAAAGTTCGTTGAATATCCACCATCTACAAGCTAAACTTTGTAGACTTTCTGAATGACATAAAGTTCTCCTTAAAATCAGACTTTATCCTACTTCATTAAAAATCTCTAATGAATATTTAATGAGGGCCTACTCGGTACTATTTCAGGATCTGTATATACTGGTTAAAAAAGAAAAAAAAGCAAAGTAAAAAACCACCCCCTTCCCATGCTCCCCACATGGTAGCCTCTAGTTATCCTCTTGCTGAGCCCTTCTCACACCCTTCTTACCATTTGCCCAAGAACTCCTACTCATCCTTCAAGACCCAGTCTGCACATAGCTCTTCTCTGTAGGCTTCCACCACAGGCCAAGTAGAAATAATTGCCCTCTTTTCTGTCATCAAATAGCTTGATAGTTGATATTTCAAGTATAAGACTCGGGCTTTTGTTCCTATTATTAGCTGATTATCTGTCTCTTGAATTGGTTTGTAAAACCAGTGTCAAGTGATGGCCTGAAACACAGTAGGTGATAACTGACCATAAGGAAATGAGGTCAGAAAAGGGTGAAGGAGATATACAGCTGCACACGAGGAAGTGAAAGCCCGAGAGTGAGGGCCTGGAGCGAACACGGGAGCAAACAGTGAGGGAAAGAGAGAAGCCTTGGCTCGAGTTGTCCATCAGGGTGGGTCCCAGAGTTGTAGGTCCTGGCGGGATGTTTTGGAAGGTCCACTTCTGACAAGAGGAATATAGGAAATAAGCCAGGAGTTGACACTGAACTGTCGGGAGCAGAGTTCTGTCTGCTCAGTACTGTGAACAAGCCCCAGGCACTGCGCTAAGTTCTGGGGAGATGTGACAAGGAACGGTGCTAGAAAAGCAAGCAGCTGTGTGTGAGTGTGTGCACATGTGCGTGTATACGTGCGTGTGTTCACTTGTGCGTGTGTATATGTGTATGTGTGTCTAGGGGAGCGGGGAGTAGAGAGAAGAGGCTGTAGCAAGTCAAGTTTAAAGTAGTTGAGAAAAGAGAAAATTAAAGAAAATATTGGAAGGAATCTCCAGGTATGGCTGTGTCCACCTAGCTTTCTCTTCTGTGTATTTGGCCTTTGTGTGTGTGTGTGTGTGTGTGTGTGTGTGTGTGTGTGTGTTTGGGAGGATGGGTAAGGAGCAGGGAGAGAGTTGCCTTGTGTCCTATGACAGAAAATGTATAGAACCGATTGTGACTGAGAGTGGGGATAGAACTGCTCATGAGGTAAGTAAGACAGAAAAACATGCCCCCAGATTCAGGTCAGGAAACAAGGGGAGCAGCGAGGGGACAGCCCCCTGGCCATCTCATTCTTTTTGTAGCAGAGCTCCAGAAACATTCCTGCCTTAGCTCGTTGATCATTTCATTTCCCAGGGGGATCAGGAGGAACTAAGGAAGCCACTGCCTTCGATAAATTTTAATGAACAAGGCAGCATTCCAGTTCATGCGGTGCTACTTATGGGCACCTTGGGAGAAAGTCTGAGATACCTGATGAGGGAAATGCAGACACACAGTGTTTATGAACTCCAAATTGGTGGAGTGCTGATTGCTTAAAATTCAGAGGAAAGATGGACATGATTCTGTAGCCCAGGAGTTTGCAAGAAGGGGAGGCTCAAGAAGACCTCATGAGCTCACACCTGGGACTCAGGTTGTGTCATGACCCCTGATATTATCAAAAATAAAAGGCAGCCCCCTCGTACTCCAAACAGAGCAGCTGTCTAAAGGGGCAGGTGCAAAAACTGGGAAGAGAAGCATATAGTCAAGATAGAAGGGACTTGGCAAACTTAAGGAGAGTGTCAGAAACGCCAAACACACAAAAGAGCTGAGGCCTGCGACAGCGGCTAAAGTCTGGAGAGTCATATTAAGTCAGAAGTTCATGGTAAGAGTTTGGGTGACAAGAAGGCCCAGTGGGTAACAGCATGGCTCCTTCCTTCCACCAGTAGCATTTACCCCATGTGGCACCAGTGGTAAAGAACCCACCTGCCAATGCAAGAGATATAAGTGACATGGGCTCAATCTCTGGGTCCTGAAGATCCCTGGAGGAGGGCATGGCAATCCACTCCAGTATTCTTGCCTGGAGCATCCCCATGGATAGAGGAACCTGGCAGATGGAGTTGCAAAGAGTCGGACACGACTGACGCAACTTAGCACAGCACAGTACCTACCCCATAGGGCTGTCTAGAGAAATACACAGAATACTGTGCATTAAACACTTGGAGTAGTGGCTGGCCCATGTGCGGAAGCATCTATAAGAGCCCGGGGCCACCTGTGAGCTTAAAGGCACCAGGGACGTGGTGCCTTCTGAACCAGACAGATGCAACCCCCAGCCTCCTGAAGCTTCCGTTCACGAGGGAGAAGCACAGGCTACCGTGAGAGTGACTGGCTGTGGCAGAGGGCGTAGGGGAGGGGGCGTTGCTTATGTGAGGAAGAGACCTTTAAACTGAGAAGGGGAGAGGGGGAGAGAGGGCAGAGCAGTAGAGGGGGCTCCTGCTGAGTGGGGTAAGGAACTGAGAGTTGACCGTGACTGTGGGGCATGGACAGCAGAGCAAAGGACATAGTGAAAGCAGAACTTGTGCCCTTTCTGTTTCATTTTAGCCTTTGGGGCCACTAAGAATAAAGTTGAGATGGAAACAAGCTAAGTATTGGAGAGGGAAATTGAAAGAGTGCTAGCTAGCCCTTGCAGAGAAGAACAAGGCCTTGCCCTGAGCCCACGGGCTCCTGGCTTCCTGGCCTTCCTTCCCTTGCCAAACTGGCCATGTCTCATGGTCTGTCCAGGAGTGTCTGCTTTGAACTTGGGATTTCTCTGACATTTGAATTTTTATTTTAAAAAGTTGTTATTGGGACTTCCCTGGAGGTTTCAAGGTTAAGACAACTTGCTTCCACTGCAGGGGGCATAGGTTCGACTCCTAGGGAACCAAGATCCCACATGCGGCATGGTGCAACCAAAAGCTAGAAACAAACAAAAATAGAGGGAAAAGGTGTCAAGCAGAAAACAGAAACACTTCCAAGTAGCGGCTTTTATAAAAAGCTTTGTGGAAGTTAGGCACACAAATTGAGGAAATTGTCTTAAATGGGAGTTCACACTTGTTGGAAATGGTTTCCCAAAACATGCCAGGGAAACCGTGTTCTGTAACAAGCAGAGTATTGAACGTGGTCGAATTTTTAGGTCTGGACTAGCCGTTTGCTTTTAGGACCAAATTTAGGCAGCCGTTTCCTTGTGAGGTAGGAGTACATTTTTGATAAAAGGTCTAGTGGCCACTGTGAATTTTTTGAACTTGAAAAGCACGAGAAGGAGGGGTGGATATACAGAGATATTTGTTTCAGCATAGCTTGGAGAGGTATGAAGCTGGAAGCCATCCATCAGCAAGGGTGTGGATGAAGCACTGATGGGGATGCTGTTCTAGACAGTGGTCCAGGATGTATACTAAAGTCTGCACCCCTGTGCAGTAAAGGAGCATTGCTTCCAAACTCATCTAAAGAACCAACAAAACAGCTTGACTTTGTGCATGTGTGTTATTATCGCGTTGTACAAGCATGGAGAGAAGTATTACCCCAGGAAAGTAAGGCTGAAAGGGTGTTGTGTTTGTCCCTCAGTCATGTCCAGCTCTTTGCGACCCCATGGACTGTAGCCCTCCAGGTTCCTCTGTCCATGGGATTTTCCAGGCAAGAATACTGGAGTGGGTTGCCATTCCTTTCTCCAGGGGATCTTTCCGACCTAGGGATCGAACCCAGGTCTCCCACACTGCAGGTGGATTCTTTACCATCTGAGCCACCAGGCAAGAGTGTCAGGAAGGGAGAAATAATTTATGTGACCATGGGCTCTTTTATAAGTATGTTAAATAAGTATGAATCATTTCTATGAAAATCTGACTTTTTAAATACATTAAGAGAACAATTTGAATCAGATGGCGAAAAGGAAGAAGAGACAAGGAAAAATGTCTTTGTGATTTCACATCCTATTTATAACATAAAGCTACATTTTAAAGTGATGGGCTGTGAGATAAAAGCACCAAAGCTCTCTCTTTCTCATGAGTCTTTGGGAGAATTAAAGAACACACCATGCTGATCCAACGGCTGTGGGTCCTCTGGTCACGACTACATGCACCCAAGAATGCACTTAGTGCGCTTTGAGAAGTCAAAGCCAACTCCATCTAGAGCACCACCCACTTTCCAAACGTTGGATCTTTAACAATGTCATGCTCTCCCTCTGCCACTTCACAAAATCTGTGACCCTGACTCTGTTCCAAAAAATGTCTCTTTATGCCTGTCTGACAAGAGCGTGGCTCCTGCAGCTGGAGGTCTGAGTTGAACTGCCAGCTTTGTCGTGTGGGAGCTGCTTGAGTTGGCACGTTGGTTGATCTCTCTGCACTTCACGAAATAGAGATCTTACTGGTTCTTAACTCAGGGTCTTATGAGAATGAAACAAGTTAATATTAATACAGTTAATATGAATACACTGGGCTTCCCTGGTGGCTCAGTTGGTAAAGAGTCTGTCTGCAGTGCAGCAGAACCGGGTTTGATCCCTGGGTGGGGAAGATCCCCTGGAGAAGGAAAAGTCAACCCACTCCAGTATTCTTGCCTGGAGAATCCCATGGACATAGGAGCCTGGAGGGCTACTGTCCATGGGATCAAGAAGAGTCGGACACAACTGAGTGACTAACACCCACAATATTAATACATTAAAAGAGGCTTAGAGCAGCGTCTGCCATGTACTTTTACAGACATTGCTTGTCTTAATTTCCGCTCATCTCTCCAGAGACATTCTGGGCATCACGTCTCTCCAGGACAGAGCTTTTTGACTCTTTCCTCTTGTTCCCTCAGCAGCCTGCCCAGTGTCCTGGGTACATTTTGTTCCACAATTCTCTCTAGTAAATTGTCCACCCCTACTCCTTACTCTTGGACTTTGAGTAATTAGAGGGCAGGACTCAAGATCCCTTCATCTCTGAGTTGCCAGCGTTCGGCACAGCTCCCGGCACGGAGTAGAGGCTAAATTGATAATGAAGGGACGGAAGCAAGAGCGGGTGGATAAATCTGTCCCACAGACCTTTATTTAGGCTGCTTCCAAATACTTCAGGTACCCACAGTGCTGTGCGCATGTTGGTACATCTGTTACCACCTACCTATTATAAGTGCAAATCATCTAACATATTTTTGGACAGTCACGTTCCAACTTGAATTGTGTGTCTCTTGGTTCTTGGTGTGTATTTACTTTGTTTGGTGTGTTTTTCAGTTGCCCGCTAGGAGAGTTCAAGCCTGACTATTCTTTGCCAAGTGGGATGGGAGAATGCCAAAGCTTTTGACTGTGTGGATCACAACAAACTGTGGAAAATTCTTAAAAGGATGGGGATATTAGACCACCTGACCTGCCTCCTGAGAAATCTGTATGCAGGTCAAGAAGCAACAGTGAGAACTGGACATGGAACAACAGACTGGTTCCAAATAGGGAAAGGAGTACATCAAGGCTGTATATTGACACCCTGCTTATTTAACTTATATGCAGAGTACATCATGAGAAACGCTGGGCTGGAAGAAGCACAAGCTGGAATAAAGATTCCCAGGAGAAATAGCAATAACCTCAGATACACAGGAAGAAGGAAATGGCAACCCACTCCAATATTCTTGCCCAGAGAATCCCGTGGATAGAGGAGCCTGGTGGGCTGCTGTCTATTGGGTCGCACAGAGTTGGACACAACTGAAGTGACTTAGCAGCAGCAGCAGCAGCAGCAGCAGCATGAGCAGCAGATACACAGATGACATCCCCCGTATGGCAGAAAGCAAAGAAGAACTAAAGAGCCTCTTGATGAAAGTGAAAGAGGAGAGTGAAAAATTTGGCTTAAAGCTCAACATTGAGAAGACTAAGATCATGGCATCTGGTCCCATCGCTTCTTGGCAAATAGGTGGGGAAACAGTGACAGATTTTATTTTGGGGGCTCCAAAATCACTGCAGATGGTGACTGCAGCCATGAAATTAAAAGACGCTTGCTCCTTGGAAGAAAAGCTATGACCAACCTAGACAGCATATTAAAAAGCAGAGACATTACTTTGCCAACAAAGGNAAGGGGAGGCTCAAGAAGACCTCATGAGCTCACACCTGGGACTCAGGTTGTGTCATGACCCCTGATATTATCAAAAATAAAAGGCAGCCCCCTCGTACTCCAAACAGAGCAGCTGTCTAAAGGGGCAGGTGCAAAAACTGGGAAGAGAAGCATATAGTCAAGATAGAAGGGACTTGGCAAACTTAAGGAGAGTGTCAGAAACGCCAAACACACAAAAGAGCTGAGGCCTGCGACAGCGGCTAAAGTCTGGAGAGTCATATTAAGTCAGAAGTTCATGGTAAGAGTTTGGGTGACAAGAAGGCCCAGTGGGTAACAGCATGGCTCCTTCCTTCCACCAGTAGCATTTACCCCATGTGGCACCAGTGGTAAAGAACCCACCTGCCAATGCAAGAGATATAAGTGACATGGGCTCAATCTCTGGGTCCTGAAGATCCCTGGAGGAGGGCATGGCAATCCACTCCAGTATTCTTGCCTGGAGCATCCCCATGGATAGAGGAACCTGGCAGATGGAGTTGCAAAGAGTCGGACACGACTGACGCAACTTAGCACAGCACAGTACCTACCCCATAGGGCTGTCTAGAGAAATACACAGAATACTGTGCATTAAACACTTGGAGTAGTGGCTGGCCCATGTGCGGAAGCATCTATAAGAGCCCGGGGCCACCTGTGAGCTTAAAGGCACCAGGGACGTGGTGCCTTCTGAACCAGACAGATGCAACCCCCAGCCTCCTGAAGCTTCCGTTCACGAGGGAGAAGCACAGGCTACCGTGAGAGTGACTGGCTGTGGCAGAGGGCGTAGGGGAGGGGGCGTTGCTTATGTGAGGAAGAGACCTTTAAACTGAGAAGGGGAGAGGGGGAGAGAGGGCAGAGCAGTAGAGGGGGCTCCTGCTGAGTGGGGTAAGGAACTGAGAGTTGACCGTGACTGTGGGGCATGGACAGCAGAGCAAAGGACATAGTGAAAGCAGAACTTGTGCCCTTTCTGTTTCATTTTAGCCTTTGGGGCCACTAAGAATAAAGTTGAGATGGAAACAAGCTAAGTATTGGAGAGGGAAATTGAAAGAGTGCTAGCTAGCCCTTGCAGAGAAGAACAAGGCCTTGCCCTGAGCCCACGGGCTCCTGGCTTCCTGGCCTTCCTTCCCTTGCCAAACTGGCCATGTCTCATGGTCTGTCCAGGAGTGTCTGCTTTGAACTTGGGATTTCTCTGACATTTGAATTTTTATTTTAAAAAGTTGTTATTGGGACTTCCCTGGAGGTTTCAAGGTTAAGACAACTTGCTTCCACTGCAGGGGGCATAGGTTCGACTCCTAGGGAACCAAGATCCCACATGCGGCATGGTGCAACCAAAAGCTAGAAACAAACAAAAATAGAGGGAAAAGGTGTCAAGCAGAAAACAGAAACACTTCCAAGTAGCGGCTTTTATAAAAAGCTTTGTGGAAGTTAGGCACACAAATTGAGGAAATTGTCTTAAATGGGAGTTCACACTTGTTGGAAATGGTTTCCCAAAACATGCCAGGGAAACCGTGTTCTGTAACAAGCAGAGTATTGAACGTGGTCGAATTTTTAGGTCTGGACTAGCCGTTTGCTTTTAGGACCAAATTTAGGCAGCCGTTTCCTTGTGAGGTAGGAGTACATTTTTGATAAAAGGTCTAGTGGCCACTGTGAATTTTTTGAACTTGAAAAGCACGAGAAGGAGGGGTGGATATACAGAGATATTTGTTTCAGCATAGCTTGGAGAGGTATGAAGCTGGAAGCCATCCATCAGCAAGGGTGTGGATGAAGCACTGATGGGGATGCTGTTCTAGACAGTGGTCCAGGATGTATACTAAAGTCTGCACCCCTGTGCAGTAAAGGAGCATTGCTTCCAAACTCATCTAAAGAACCAACAAAACAGCTTGACTTTGTGCATGTGTGTTATTATCGCGTTGTACAAGCATGGAGAGAAGTATTACCCCAGGAAAGTAAGGCTGAAAGGGTGTTGTGTTTGTCCCTCAGTCATGTCCAGCTCTTTGCGACCCCATGGACTGTAGCCCTCCAGGTTCCTCTGTCCATGGGATTTTCCAGGCAAGAATACTGGAGTGGGTTGCCATTCCTTTCTCCAGGGGATCTTTCCGACCTAGGGATCGAACCCAGGTCTCCCACACTGCAGGTGGATTCTTTACCATCTGAGCCACCAGGCAAGAGTGTCAGGAAGGGAGAAATAATTTATGTGACCATGGGCTCTTTTATAAGTATGTTAAATAAGTATGAATCATTTCTATGAAAATCTGACTTTTTAAATACATTAAGAGAACAATTTGAATCAGATGGCGAAAAGGAAGAAGAGACAAGGAAAAATGTCTTTGTGATTTCACATCCTATTTATAACATAAAGCTACATTTTAAAGTGATGGGCTGTGAGATAAAAGCACCAAAGCTCTCTCTTTCTCATGAGTCTTTGGGAGAATTAAAGAACACACCATGCTGATCCAACGGCTGTGGGTCCTCTGGTCACGACTACATGCACCCAAGAATGCACTTAGTGCGCTTTGAGAAGTCAAAGCCAACTCCATCTAGAGCACCACCCACTTTCCAAACGTTGGATCTTTAACAATGTCATGCTCTCCCTCTGCCACTTCACAAAATCTGTGACCCTGACTCTGTTCCAAAAAATGTCTCTTTATGCCTGTCTGACAAGAGCGTGGCTCCTGCAGCTGGAGGTCTGAGTTGAACTGCCAGCTTTGTCGTGTGGGAGCTGCTTGAGTTGGCACGTTGGTTGATCTCTCTGCACTTCACGAAATAGAGATCTTACTGGTTCTTAACTCAGGGTCTTATGAGAATGAAACAAGTTAATATTAATACAGTTAATATGAATACACTGGGCTTCCCTGGTGGCTCAGTTGGTAAAGAGTCTGTCTGCAGTGCAGCAGAACCGGGTTTGATCCCTGGGTGGGGAAGATCCCCTGGAGAAGGAAAAGTCAACCCACTCCAGTATTCTTGCCTGGAGAATCCCATGGACATAGGAGCCTGGAGGGCTACTGTCCATGGGATCAAGAAGAGTCGGACACAACTGAGTGACTAACACCCACAATATTAATACATTAAAAGAGGCTTAGAGCAGCGTCTGCCATGTACTTTTACAGACATTGCTTGTCTTAATTTCCGCTCATCTCTCCAGAGACATTCTGGGCATCACGTCTCTCCAGGACAGAGCTTTTTGACTCTTTCCTCTTGTTCCCTCAGCAGCCTGCCCAGTGTCCTGGGTACATTTTGTTCCACAATTCTCTCTAGTAAATTGTCCACCCCTACTCCTTACTCTTGGACTTTGAGTAATTAGAGGGCAGGACTCAAGATCCCTTCATCTCTGAGTTGCCAGCGTTCGGCACAGCTCCCGGCACGGAGTAGAGGCTAAATTGATAATGAAGGGACGGAAGCAAGAGCGGGTGGATAAATCTGTCCCACAGACCTTTATTTAGGCTGCTTCCAAATACTTCAGGTACCCACAGTGCTGTGCGCATGTTGGTACATCTGTTACCACCTACCTATTATAAGTGCAAATCATCTAACATATTTTTGGACAGTCACGTTCCAACTTGAATTGTGTGTCTCTTGGTTCTTGGTGTGTATTTACTTTGTTTGGTGTGTTTTTCAGTTGCCCGCTAGGAGAGTTCAAGCCTGACTATTCTTTGCCAAGTGGGATGGGAGAATGCCAAAGCTTTTGACTGTGTGGATCACAACAAACTGTGGAAAATTCTTAAAAGGATGGGGATATTAGACCACCTGACCTGCCTCCTGAGAAATCTGTATGCAGGTCAAGAAGCAACAGTGAGAACTGGACATGGAACAACAGACTGGTTCCAAATAGGGAAAGGAGTACATCAAGGCTGTATATTGACACCCTGCTTATTTAACTTATATGCAGAGTACATCATGAGAAACGCTGGGCTGGAAGAAGCACAAGCTGGAATAAAGATTCCCAGGAGAAATAGCAATAACCTCAGATACACAGGAAGAAGGAAATGGCAACCCACTCCAATATTCTTGCCCAGAGAATCCCGTGGATAGAGGAGCCTGGTGGGCTGCTGTCTATTGGGTCGCACAGAGTTGGACACAACTGAAGTGACTTAGCAGCAGCAGCAGCAGCAGCAGCAGCATGAGCAGCAGATACACAGATGACATCCCCCGTATGGCAGAAAGCAAAGAAGAACTAAAGAGCCTCTTGATGAAAGTGAAAGAGGAGAGTGAAAAATTTGGCTTAAAGCTCAACATTGAGAAGACTAAGATCATGGCATCTGGTCCCATCGCTTCTTGGCAAATAGGTGGGGAAACAGTGACAGATTTTATTTTGGGGGCTCCAAAATCACTGCAGATGGTGACTGCAGCCATGAAATTAAAAGACGCTTGCTCCTTGGAAGAAAAGCTATGACCAACCTAGACAGCATATTAAAAAGCAGAGACATTACTTTGCCAACAAAGGTCCGTCTAGTCAAAGCTATGGTTTTTCCAATAGTCATGTATGAACATGAGAGTTGGATTATAAAGAAAGCTGAGCACTGAAGAACTGATGCTTTTGAACTGTGGTGTTGGAGAAGACTCTTGAGAGTCCCTTGGACTGCAAGGAGATCAAACTAGTCAACTCTAAAGGAAATTATCCTGAAGGTGAAACTCTCAATACTTTGGCCTCCTGATGAGAAGAACTGACCCACTGGAAAAGACCCTGATGTTGGGAAAGGTTGAAGGTGGGAGGAGACAGGGATGACAGAGGTTGCGATGGTTGGATGGCATCGCTGACTTGACGGACATGAGTTCGAGCAAGCTCTGGGAGTTGGTGATGGACAGGGAAGCCTGGCGTGCTGCAGTCAATGGGGTCGCAAAGAGTCGGACACGACTGAGTGACTGAACTGAACTGAACTGAGCTGGAATGGGAGTCTTTAGGAGGGAAGAAGCATGGAGGTGGCTTTTCTTGGAGTGTTCTAATGACAGTGACCAGAATCTCAAGGGGTGTTTTCAGATTCCACAATATAATGAGAGAAAAGGAACCAACTCCTTAAATGAAGAACTTTCAGTCACCTTGATCCAGGTCCACGTGTCAGTTTCATTTCTTTTCATCAACTCCTCCCCTTTGATGGGGTACTGAAGTGAAAACAATTAGGAAACAATTAGCTACTTAAAAGGGACCTTGTTAGGAAGAGATTCATTTCAAATATCCCTTTAGTGAGTCATGAAGTCCTTTTGGCCAAGCCAAAAGCTTGAATTAAGTCTGGAAGGTGCAAATGCATACCATCCCTATTCCATTTAAAGATAAAATATTACATGATATGGTAAAAGGGCTCAGATGAACAGTCTCTTGTTTTTTAGGTTATAGGGGCAGGGGAGGGTTTGCACGAAATGCTTTCCGTTTCCTAGTACACAGAAACTAGATATAATATCAATCTGTTATAAATAAACACCATGTCTCCTCCAACATTCATCATTGCTTCTGACTAGTCAACTCAATCTGTAAAAGTGAGATTACTTGAAAACCCTGTCCTAGATTCTAAAGCTGAATAAGATATATTGATTATACACATATTTTAATGTCACTATATATCTTAATACAATAACATTCATGTCTAGAGTACATGTCTGTCTGGAAAGCCTGCCCAGAGCTAGATCTATTTATTTAAATCAGGGTAGGCAGAGGGCCATGCTGGCAGCCACTCAGCTCGTCATGCTTGCATGGTTGAACATAGATAATAATTAATTTTGGGTGCACACAAGAAGATTTCTCAAAGGAGGGAATTAACTCCTGTGTTTACATTATGAATCAGCAAGGAACTATTTCAGATGTTGAGACCAACAGCAGGCATAGCGAGTTTCTTCTCTTCAGATTTCAGGCACATGGGGAGAGCCTATTGGAATTTCAGACTCAGATTCTAATTTCTAGGAATTCTAGTTTGTAACAAAGTGATGAAAGGGCTGGTTTCCCAGGGTCTATAGCTGGTTATTCCCATGAAGAAGAGACTTGATCAGCCTTGCCATCCTTGGGTGGTTTGTCCAAGGGCTCAATGGCCACTTGGGGACAAGTCTAACAGTTCCCTGGAGAGGAAAAAGGCCATCTTTATGTCAGATCCCTTTTTCTGCCACAAAACAGTCCAGAATGAGAAGCTGCTTTGGGGTTCACAGAGGACTGTCAGAAGAGAAGAGTTACATGCTCTGCAAGAAACGTATGGCTTGTTTCAGATGAGATTCTTTTAAACCATTCAGATTCTTTTAAACCATACCTTCTGGGACACTCTGATTTTGTTGGCAGCTCTGTCCTGGAGGAAATGTCTTCTTTGGGGCATTGTGAACTAGTTAATAAATCTTCATTTACGTTTTACTGGGAGAAATGCATTTCTTATTTTAATCAAGGACAACTTTATGCACTTTTTGATAACACACACTAACTGCTACAGACTGAATGCTTGTGTCCCTCTGAAATTCTTATGTTGAAGCCCTAAATCCCAAGGTGGGGCCTGTGGGAAATACTTAAGTTTGGGTGAGGTCATTACGGTAGAGCCCCCATGATGGGATTAGTATTCTCACATGAAGAGGAGGAGACTAGAGTGCCCCCACCACCACTGTGTAAGGACACAGCAAGCCAGAAAGTGGTTCTCAGCAGACTGAATCTGCAGGCACCTTGATCCTGGACTTTCCCACTTCCAGAACCTGAGAAACAAACGTTTACCGTTTAAGCAACTCAGTCTATGGCATTTTGTTATGGCAGCCCAAACTGACAAGAAGACCACACAATAAAAAGAAAAAAAAGACTCATTTAGATTTCAAAGTGCTAATCGGTTTTGATGTATGTTTTTAAATTGCTTCTAATTGGCACTAGCATTAATGAGACCAAGGGTAATATTTGAGTTATCTCAAATCCTAAGTGACTCTTGTGATATCATATTCCTATGAAGAAAAAGAATTAGCCAAACTTAATAAAGATGAATATTGGGTCTGTAAAACCAGTACCGCCAGAGAACAAAGATGAGTTGGCATCCTCAAAATGATTGTATAAGTTTAAGCACGATCTCTGAAAGAAGACAGCTTCATTTAACTGGCCAGAAAAAGGGACGGCTTGAGCAGCAACTTGCCGATTACATAGAGATCAGTTTATCTGTTTCCTAACAGAGAGTGGAGGCTGAAGGCAGAAAGCAAATAAGCTTTGGTGGGGAGGGTGATTAAGGAAAGATCAGGAGGCTGGGGAAGGCAGCAGAGGATGTGGTACCCGAGGAAGACCTTGGGGTCTCCTGGAGCTGCCCTTCCGAGCAGTGGAGAGAGAAGGCAGGGTCAGCTTCGGGTCATGTTTGCTGGTTTCCAGTTCTTTCTGCATCTTATTTGTACTTATCTGTTCAGGAGGCCATCCTGAAGTCTGATGTGATGCCTATGTGGGGATGCGATCAAAGTCTAAATCTGTGTCTTGAATCATGATAGAAATCTCAATTTTATTTGTAAATCACTCCAAATAGCAGAGTGTGAAATTCATTTCTGGTAGTATTTGTCTGGAGTCTCATGTGTTCTCTTGAAGAAGATTACAGTCAGCCTGGCCTTCTTTTCAACTGATCTCATTTGCATTCTCTTCTTTACGCATAGTGTTGAATCAGTGGCTTGTGAACAGAATTAATTTGTGTCTTCAAACTAAAATACCTTTGTAGACATTCAAGCTTTTCAGACATTTATTGGATTGGTGTCTGACAGAACAAATATAGCAAATATAATTACTTGTAATGGCAATTTAAAAACAGAAATTATTTATAGTACACAGAACCAACATCTTATTGATTAAGAGAATTTAGGCAAAAAGTCACCATTTGAAAACAAAAAAATCACCCTTTGAGAAGAAAAACAGGGAAAAGTGATGTGCCTATCTATAACATGTACTGTAATGAAATTGTAGCTCTAAATATTTATATTAATTAAAATATAACCAGTTGACTTTGTACTTTATGTTAAAACATAACTGCTTGACTTTTTTAGTCCAAAAGTAATGAGCAAAACTTGACGCATATTATACTTAAAATCAGTTCATTGTATTGCATACAAAATACACCAGAATAAAGAAAGAATAAAAAGATAATGAGAAGAGTAGAAAAATAAAGTTTTGATGGTTTTTGATTTGAATTTCTCTAGTTGGCAAGCCTAATTGTGATATTACCACTCTCCTTTAATAATAGTAATAGTGATGTGCTATTTAATATATACTTTAAAATAGAATTTTAAAAAACTGTGTTTTTATAAAATATAGTTTTTTATATTTTTATATCAAATATAGTTTTTTATATTTTTGTATAAAATATAGTTCTAAAAATACAGTTTTTATAAAACTAAAAAAGAGTTTTGTAGCACTTTACAGTTTACAAAACCTTGTGATCCACCTGACCTTATTTACACTGGGACTCCAGAACTTTCAGAGTGCCCGTGTCTTTTGAGTGGAGGTAGGTTTCCAGCAGAGAGGAATTGTCTCCCTGGGGATGCCGGGAGTGTCTCCCACTGTTTCAGAGCCCAGAGAAATCCCGCCACCACAGCAGGAGGTAGCAAGCTGGATGACTTTTCTGGCAAAAGGGACAGTAAGACTGAATTCTCGGGTTTTTCTCCTCCCTAGCTCAGCTGGAAGAGCCCTGTAGGACGGAGGAAACGGGCTGTAAGAGTCTAGCTCTTTGCCAAGGGCGGGGGCCCTAGAGAATCTTCAGCAAAGTGTAGTTGAAATTAATAATAATAGTAAAAGCACAGATTTTACAGCTTTTGCTCACAACTGTGAGCAAGATCAGTGTGTTCATTTCAGGCCTGCAACTCCTTCTACTTCCCATCACTTTCAACCTAGAGATGCCCATAGCTGGGCTGTTGGTCACAGGGGCCCTTTTACCGTTTGGGGGCTGCAACCCTTCCTGGGCTGAGGATTTAAATAGGCCACCTTGACCCTGTACAGAAAAGCCTGATGGTAGGCTGGGGTCACCTCCAGGACACACTGTCCAGTAGAATGTCACCCCTGTGAAGACAGGCAGTTGTCTCTGCCATGTTCGGCATTGTATCCCAGGCTATTTATTCAGTGCCTGGTACATAACAGGTGCCCAACCAGTCTTTGTCAGACAAGCACTCACACTTTGATATTCTAAGTCCTGGGGAATAACCAAGCACCCACCCCAATAGAAAATCCACCCCTTATGAACATAAGAAGAGAACAAAATAAAGAAACCTGTAAAATGGAATACTACTCGACCACAAAATAGAATAAAATTTTGCCATTTGTAGTGGTGCTAGTGGTAAAGAACCCACCTGCCAATGCAGGAGACTTAGGAGACTCGGCTTTGATTCCTAGGTCAGGAAGATCCCCTGGAGAAGGGCATGGCAACCCACTCCAGCTTTCTTGCCTGGAGAATTCCATGGACAGACAAGCCTGGTGGGATATAGTCCATAGTGTTGCAAAGAATCGGATATGACTGAAGCAACATAGCAGGTATATGGCAACCTGGATGGATTTGGAGGGCATTATGCCAAAAGAAATAAGTCAGAGAAAGGCAAATATCTGTATGATATCATTTATATGTGGATTTGTATGATATCATTTATACGTGTATTACTAGTTTGTTATACAACAAACTAGTCAATATAACAAAAAAGAAGCAGGCTCACAGAGAATTAAACCAGTGGTTACCAGGGACAACATGGGGTAGCGGAGTAAGAGATACAAACTATTATGTACAAAATAAGCTACAGGGATACATAGTACAACACAGGAAATATAGTCAATATTTTATAACAACTGTACATGGAGTATAATCTTTAAAAATTGTGAATCACTACATTGTACACTGGTAGCTTACATAATATTGCACATCAGTTATACTTTAACAGCAACAAAAAGAATTCTGTAGAAGCTGCTTGAGTAAAATACAGTCTGATTTTTCTTGCCAGTACCTAGAGCTCACTGAATTTAACTGAAATGATCTAACACCATGTCAAAACATTTACATATGCCTTTCTAATCAAAAGCCTAGGATTGCAGAAAGGCCTTAGCATGCTTTGAGCACCTTGTTTGATCACCACAAATTCTAGGCTTGTCCATGACATTGTTTTGACGGTGATTTTATAGCTGGAACTGGGCCTGCCCATCAAACCCGGCTTAGATCTTGCTTCCTGGCTTGCCTACTGGCTCAGGTGACCTCACTACATAATCCCAGTAAGCCCTGGCCATGACAACCTTGGGCAAGGTTTAAAGGAATGGTAACCACAAACAAGGCTAGATCCAGCGTGAGTTTGGGCTTGTCTACTGAGCGATCCTATGACATCTCTGTCGATAACAGTCAGACCTGCCAGGCTTACTGGGAACAGAAGTGCCCAGCGTGTGTGATATATCTGCCATGATCCCTTTCTAAGAGTCACTTGCATTTCAGACAGAGAAACACGCTCAGAGCTGGGTATCAGTTGGTGAGGCACCGGCATTCCAGTCAGTTGAGTTAATCCCTTGCAGAGGTCCCGGAGATATTTCCACTGCTGCTGTCTTCTCTTCTAAACTGGTCATCCGAATATGATAAATTCGAGTTTTACTGCTAAGATTAGCTATTCCGTCAGCCCTCGCCCTGTGAAGTGAGGTGGTTTTGAACACGCATGTTAAAGAAGTGGAAAGAAGGCAAGTCTTGGCTGTACCATCTAAAGTGTGATTGCCTCCGTGGTAAGTCAAGAGGCTTCCTTTGAACAGGAAATGTGGATGTCTTCACAAAGCCTACATGAAGTGCAAAGACAGAGGAAGCTTCCAGACTGTGCAGGTTGGTGTCTTTCAGATCCTCTTTTCACAGGGGAATTGCTCTTTTTTTAAACTGAAGCATAGATGACCTATTACAATATTGTATTAGTTTTGGGTGGATAGCAAAGTGATTCAGTTATACATATATTTCAGACTATTTTCCATTGTGGGTTATTATAAGATATTGAAAATACTTCCCTGTGCTATACGGTAAATCCTTGTTGCCTCTTTGTTTTATGTATAGTAGTGCATATCTGTTAATCTCATACTTTTAAAATTAATTTTTATTGAAATATAGTTGCTTTACAATGTGGTGTTAGTTTCTGTTGTACATTAAAGTGAATCAGCTATATGTTTACATATAGATCCCTCTTTTTTGAATTTCCTTCCCACTTATGTCACAGTAGATGAAAAGACAGTCCTCAGAATGGGAGAAAATATTTGCAAATGAAGCACTTGACAAAGGATTCATCTCCAAAATAAACAAATAGTTCTTGTCGCTCAATATATATAATAACAACCTAATCTCATATTCTTAATTTCTCTCTCCCCTGCTTCCCTTTCCCTTTCGGTAACCATGGTTTTGTTTCCAGGGAGAATTACTCTTATTGACAGAATTGGGTGGGAACTGTTGAGTAGCACAATGGACCATGTATTGCCCTTGAAGGGGGAATCACCCTGTGAGGTCAGGGCCCAAGTGATGGGCACTGACCCCATGTTCAGCACTGGGTCACCAGACCAGATGACATAACCTTAGTCTAAAGCAGCCAGTTGAATCAGGGCAGGTCATGTAGTGTCAGCCTTCATTGGTGAGTTGAGCCTACTCCGTCCACCATCCCTGTGCAGCTGCTCTCAGGTGCAGCATCCTGGAGGAGCATGGGCCAGAAACCCAGCATGTCTTATGACTCCCCTCTTGGGTGGAGAGAAGGAGTGCAGAATAGCCAGGGCCCTCAGAGATAAGAGGAAAGAAACATGGATTTTAGGGACATGAGGGCATGCTGGAAATTCCGAGGTTTCCGTGTAGAGCTGCTTGTTGTTCAGTTAGGTTCTTTCTTGCTGGGCCTTGGATGTGTGACCTGTGTCAGGCACTGTCCTTGGTGTTGGGGACACAACAGTGATGAGGAAGCTCCTAGTTAGTGAAGGATGTAGACAAGCAGATGTCAGTACGTGCAAATAGAAGCCTGGTCAAATGATAAGAGAAGTAGAGGGAAAAGGAGAGCCAGGCACTGTGGGGTTACTGAGTGGGGTTTACGTAGTCCCTAGGGTAAGAAGATCCAGGGAAGCTTCACAGGGAGGAAATGCCACAGCCAAGTTTTAAAGAAGTGGGCGTTTGTCAGGCAAGTGGGTTTGATGGGGGGTGACATCTGAGGCAGAAGGACAGCTTGAGTCCCGGGGAATCAGGATCAAGTCAGGGGACTGGCTGTCACGTGGGGGGCCCTTAGATGTTCCCAAGAAGAAAGGGTGAGTTCTAGGGAAGAGTCCCTGCTAGACTCTGAGTGGCTGCCGTATAGTGAGGCAAAGGGATTTATTTTCATGATGCAGGTCTTTGGAAGCCATTGAAGACTTTGGAAGCAGAGAGACCTGGATTCCAGTGTGAATTTCAGGAAAATCAGCCTGAGGCATTGAATAGACTGTGGGAGGAGGTAACAGTGAGTGGCTCAAGGAGAGGTGGGGGAAGGCTTTCCCACCCCAGCACAGAACTTGGCCCAGATTTGGCATCTTGGTAGTTCCATTGGCCCCAGTGCTGCCTGGGGGACTGTCTGTCTCTGGAGAAGCAGGAGGCGTGCAGGGCAGACATAGTGGTTCTTGGTGGAAGGAAGCTGGAGCTGGAGAAGAAAATGGCAAAGAGGACCAATTGGCATCTTTGGGGACCAGCTCCTGAGAGTGTGTGACAGTCCCCTAAGGCCTCCAGAAACACATTATAAGAAAACTTAGCAAAGAGTGCTAGTGTGTAAGTGAAGTGAAGTGAAAGTCACTCAGTCGTGTTCAACTATTTGTGACCCCATGGACTATACAGTCTATGAGTTCTCCAGGCAAGAATACTGGAGCGGGTAGCCTTTCCCTTCTCCAGGAGTGTGTAAGTAGGGTTGAGTAAAATAGAGTAAGAATTTTTTTTTATATAAATGTATATGTATAACTGAATCACTTGGTGGTATACCTGAAACTAACACAATGTTGTTAATCACTTATACTCCAATATAAAATAAAAATTTTAAAAATTTACTTTCAAAGAAACAAATTGAAGATCATGCACGGTTTTTTACCTTATGCTATTCACTTAAGATTATTTCAAGAGCATCTGCTCATGCCCTTAGATGTATTGTTATTTCTTGCTAAATTCCAAAGAATTCTTTATGCTCAAGAATAATGCTTCATAGAGCCTAACACAATCCACAGAAGGGACCTCCCTACAAATAAATTAAAATATTTTACTTAGGTCAATTTAAAAGTAAAGAGAGTTGGAAAGATAAATTATTTGGCTCGGCAGTGGCACGTTGGACCTAGTATAATACCCAAAACGTCAGTCTTACAAAAAAAGTCAAAGGAAAAGATTGTGTTCAAAATTGCTCCTGGCTGACTGGCCCCTGGTTATTAATTCAAATGTCCCTCCTATTGGTGCTGTTAATGGCTTCAAACAGATTTTGTCTCCTTTTATGCAAGGGGAAAACTGGACCCATTCCAAACAAAATAGCAGTAGCAGAAGGGAGCCAACATTTGCAGCATTGTTAGATAACTCCAACTATTAATTTTCCTCAACCAAGTCCCTTTTTCTTTTTCACAGATATTTCTTACACTGCTGAACTTTGCAAGTTAGACATTCCAAGTGCTTAAAAGATTTTTAAATGAAAAAAGAAATTTCCCATTCGATTAGTGTCCTGTCTCCTTTTTCAGGCTATTTTACCAGCCCTGCTATTGTCAGAGCAGTACAGAATTCAGAGGTGATGGGGTTCTTGGTTCTCAACTAGAGATAAGAGATGAGGGATGGGCAGGGGCATTAGAACCTTTGGGGACAGGGAGGAGAGCCAGGCTCAGGAATATTTGAAAACCTCCTCCCATGATTCTGACATGTCCCCAGGTCGAACATTCCATAGTTGCTGAATCTTAGAATTTAAGGGATCTCTAAGTTTAACCAACAGTGCCTCCTTACTTCAGATCTGAATTCCCCTGTTGGATCCCATGATCTAGATTGAATAACCTGAATGACCATTTATTTCATTTATTTAAAAAAAATTTTATTGAAGTAGAGTTGATTTGCAATGTTGTGTTAGTTTCTGTTGTACAGCAAAACATACAGTTTATACATATACGTCAGTTCAGTTCAGTTCAGTCTCTCAGTCGTGTCCGACTCTTTGTGACCCCATGAACCGCAGCACCCAGGCCTCCCTGTGCATCACCAACTCCCAGAGTCCACCCAAATCCATGTCCATCAAGTCGGTGATGCCATCCAACCATCTCATCCTCTGTCATCCCCTTCTCCTACTGCCCTCAATCTTTCCCAGCATCAGGGTCTTTTCAAATGAGTCAGCTCTTTGCATCAGGTGGCCAAAGTATTGGAGTTGCAGCCTCAACATCAGTCCTTCCAATGAATATTCAGGACTGATCTCCTTTAGGATGGACTGGTTGGATCTCCTTGCAGTCCAAGGGACTCTTAAGAGTCTTCTCCAACACCATAGTTCAAAAGCATCAATTCTTCAGTGCTCAGCTTTCCTTATAGTCCAACTCTCACATCCATACATGACCACTGGAAAAACCATAGCCTTGACTAGATGGACCTTTGTTGGCAAAGTAATGTCTATGCTCTTTAATATGCTGTCTAGATTGGTTAAGGAGCAAGTATCCTTTCCTTCCAAGGAGCAAGTGTCTTTTAATTTCATGGCTGCAATCACCATCTGCAGTGATTTTGGAGCCCTGAAAAATAAAGTCAGCTATTGTTTCCACTATTTCCCCACCTATTTGACATGAAGTGATGGGACCAGATGGCCTGATCTTTGTTTTCTGAATGTTGAGCTTTAAGCCAACTTCTTCACTCTCCTCTTTCACTTTCATCAAGAGGCTCTTTAGTTCTTCTTTACTTTCTGCCATAAGGGTGGTGTCATCTGCATATCTGAGGTTATTGATATTTCTCCCAGCAATCTTGATTCCAGCNTTGTCTCCTTTTATGCAAGGGGAAAACTGGACCCATTCCAAACAAAATAGCAGTAGCAGAAGGGAGCCAACATTTGCAGCATTGTTAGATAACTCCAACTATTAATTTTCCTCAACCAAGTCCCTTTTTCTTTTTCACAGATATTTCTTACACTGCTGAACTTTGCAAGTTAGACATTCCAAGTGCTTAAAAGATTTTTAAATGAAAAAAGAAATTTCCCATTCGATTAGTGTCCTGTCTCCTTTTTCAGGCTATTTTACCAGCCCTGCTATTGTCAGAGCAGTACAGAATTCAGAGGTGATGGGGTTCTTGGTTCTCAACTAGAGATAAGAGATGAGGGATGGGCAGGGGCATTAGAACCTTTGGGGACAGGGAGGAGAGCCAGGCTCAGGAATATTTGAAAACCTCCTCCCATGATTCTGACATGTCCCCAGGTCGAACATTCCATAGTTGCTGAATCTTAGAATTTAAGGGATCTCTAAGTTTAACCAACAGTGCCTCCTTACTTCAGATCTGAATTCCCCTGTTGGATCCCATGATCTAGATTGAATAACCTGAATGACCATTTATTTCATTTATTTAAAAAAAATTTTATTGAAGTAGAGTTGATTTGCAATGTTGTGTTAGTTTCTGTTGTACAGCAAAACATACAGTTTATACATATACGTCAGTTCAGTTCAGTTCAGTCTCTCAGTCGTGTCCGACTCTTTGTGACCCCATGAACCGCAGCACCCAGGCCTCCCTGTGCATCACCAACTCCCAGAGTCCACCCAAATCCATGTCCATCAAGTCGGTGATGCCATCCAACCATCTCATCCTCTGTCATCCCCTTCTCCTACTGCCCTCAATCTTTCCCAGCATCAGGGTCTTTTCAAATGAGTCAGCTCTTTGCATCAGGTGGCCAAAGTATTGGAGTTGCAGCCTCAACATCAGTCCTTCCAATGAATATTCAGGACTGATCTCCTTTAGGATGGACTGGTTGGATCTCCTTGCAGTCCAAGGGACTCTTAAGAGTCTTCTCCAACACCATAGTTCAAAAGCATCAATTCTTCAGTGCTCAGCTTTCCTTATAGTCCAACTCTCACATCCATACATGACCACTGGAAAAACCATAGCCTTGACTAGATGGACCTTTGTTGGCAAAGTAATGTCTATGCTCTTTAATATGCTGTCTAGATTGGTTAAGGAGCAAGTATCCTTTCCTTCCAAGGAGCAAGTGTCTTTTAATTTCATGGCTGCAATCACCATCTGCAGTGATTTTGGAGCCCTGAAAAATAAAGTCAGCTATTGTTTCCACTATTTCCCCACCTATTTGACATGAAGTGATGGGACCAGATGGCCTGATCTTTGTTTTCTGAATGTTGAGCTTTAAGCCAACTTCTTCACTCTCCTCTTTCACTTTCATCAAGAGGCTCTTTAGTTCTTCTTTACTTTCTGCCATAAGGGTGGTGTCATCTGCATATCTGAGGTTATTGATATTTCTCCCAGCAATCTTGATTCCAGCTTGTACTTCCTTCAGCCCAGCGTTTCTCATGATGTGCTCTGCATATAAGTGAAATAAGCAGGGTGACAGTATACAGCCTTGATGGACTCCTTTCCCGATTTGGAACCAGTCTGTCGTTCCCACTCTTTTTAGATTCTTTTCCCATATATAGGCCAGCACACAATATTGAGTACAGTTCCCTGTGCTATACATGCATGCCCATGTGCTAAGATACTTCAGTCATGTCTGACTCTTTGTGATCCCATGGACTGTAGCTTACCAGGTTCCTCTATCCATGGGATTGCCCAGGCAAGACTACTGGAGTGGTCTGCCAGTTCCTCCTCCAGGGAATCTTCCCAACCCGAGGATCAGACCTGTATCTCTCACACGTCCTGCATTGGCAGGCAAGTCCTTTACCACCAGCACTTTGAAGTCCCTCCTGTGTTATACAGTACATCATTATTAGTTATCTGTTTTGTATATATTAATAGTACTGTGTACATATCAATCCTAATCTCCCAATTTATCCCTCCCTCCCTTTTCCCCTGGTAACCATAAGTTTATTTTCTACATCTGTAGCTCTGTTTTGCAGGTAAGATCACTTGTACTTTTTTTTTCATTCCACATATAAGCTCTATCATACGATAGACTTTTTCTGTTTGACTCACTTCACTCAGTATGACAGCCTTGAGGTCCATCCATGTTTCTTCAAATGCATTTTTTAATGGTTGGGTAATATTCCATTTATATATGTGTCACATCTTGAATGACCATTTTAACATTTAGAAACTATTTCCTCATTTTGGACTCTATCTAGTGGTCATTTTTCAATTTTCAGACGCCTCAGATTCATTTCCCACTTTCTAAGAGTACCATGATTTTCTTCAGGGTCATAACCTGCCTTGCATTGGAGCAGCCTGCCTTGGACAACCAATGCTCAATGTCTCCTACTGTGAAGTCAAAGAGATCTCTAGTAGTTCCTTCTGCCAAACTCTTTCTGTTATTTCCCTGGGACAGTCAAGGGGCAGGCATGCGACCTAAGCATGTCTAGTGAAACTCATGCTTCTGGGACTTAATACGGAGAGATACAAACAGCAAGGAAATGGTGGGAATTCTTTTAATCTGGAGGCTGTGCCAGGCAGAACTGTCAAGAGGTTCCTGATGTCAAGATCTTTTAGAGGCAGCTCTTTCTTGTTGGCTCCAAGTCTGGTTTCTTGGTTTTTCCAGTGCCTGGTGAACTCCTCTATTCAGGTTGGCTCATTTTGGTTGCTCAGAATGCCAACTGACATCTGCTGCTCAAACTACCATCCTGATCCTAGTTCTTGTCCATGGTGGGGTGTCTGGTTGAAAACACCATATGAGGTGTATACATGTAGAGGGTAGAGGAGCATCTCTGAAATGAGGAGGTTGATTTTCTATCTTCTTTTTAATAATTTCACCAGGTACTCCAAACAAAACCTTAAGCAAAACCCCAATATGTAGAAGATAACAGTGGGTTAGCTCAGGGTTAAGTGAAGATGGGAGAAGGCAATGGCACCCCACTCCAGTACTCTTGCCTGGAAACTCCCATGGATGGAGGAGCCTGGTGGGCTGCAGTCCATGGAGTCACTAAGAGTCGGACATGACTGAGTGACTTCACTTTCACTTTTCACTTTTATGCATTGTAGAAGGAAATGGCAACCCACTCCAGTGTTCTTGCCTGGAGAATCCCAGGGACGGGCGAGCCTGGTGGCCTGCCATCCATGGGGTGGCACAGAGTCGGACAAGACTGACAATGATGTGTGAAGTGAAGATGGGTAGACAATATTTGGCCAGTGGTCTGCTTGGCTTTCTTGGGTCACGTTTAATGGCCCCCATCGTCAATCGCCCTTCTCTTCACCTTCACTCTCTAGTACATTTCTTGTTCCTTCTAGGACTAGATCCTAGAACTAGCCCTGATCCTAGTTCTAGAACTTCCAAATCCTGGATCCTAGGCTCCTAGGATGCTAGTCCTGATCCTAGTTCTGGTCTCTGCTGTTATACGAAGTACATCTGAATCCCCTTTCAATATGAACTTTGAAAGTTTTAAAGACATTTATCATGTCCCTCCTAGATTTCTCTTTCTCAGTTGAACATCCTCATTTCCTTAGACACTTCCTCACCTATTACGGTTTATGGAGCCGTCACTGTTTTATTCGGCATACAACCCATTATCAAGGTCCCTCTTACAGTGTGTCATCTTGGATTGAGACTATGATCACCATCTGATACTTTGACCAGTTCAAATTATGGTGAGACTTTTCCTTCCTTAACCTCCATACTCTATTTATATGATTGCAAACAGAACTTGCAGGAGATTTTATTAGTTTTTATGTAACACTCGACTCGGATTGAGTGTCACATAGCAGGCATTTAAAAGGCTGAGGTTATTATTAATAATAAACCTCCAGGCTTTTTCATAAGAACTGCTGGTGTCAGGTCTCCCATTCTGTATATTTGCAATTGATTTTGAAAACTTAAAAATGAGATTTAGCATTTATTTTTGTTAAACGCTGTGCTTTTTGGTTTTGCTCTATTCTTATTCCAATGTCATTAAACTTTTTTGACACTTTCTAATATTAATAGTTCCCACATCTTTTTATCACCTACTCATTTGGTAAACATTTCTTTGATGTTTCCTTCAGATCACTGGGGAAAGTGCTTCTCAGTTCAATGGTAAAGCACCAGAGACCTCCCTGTAGGTGGAAATCAATTCATTAATAGTCTGGTCACAGTGTATTGCTTGCTGAGGATCCAGCCTCACTATACCAGATTTTCCCATCTTGCTTGTCCTTAAGAGAGTGATGAGTGGCATGATGGGATGTCTGGCTGAAAACGCCATATGTGGTGTATACATGTAGAGAGTAGGCGGACATCTCTGAAATGAGGAGGTTGATTTTCTATCTTCTTTTTCATAATTTTACCAGGTTCTCCAAACAAAACCATAGGGAAAACCCCAATACATAGAAGATAACAGTGGGTTAGCTCAGGGTTAGGTGAAGATGGGTGGACAATATTTGGCCAGTGGTCTGTTTGGCTTCCTTGGATCATCTTTAATGGGCCCCATCCTCAACCACCCTCTCCTTTCTCTCTGTGGCACACTTGTTCCTTCTCCTATAGAGCTCACAGTTCTGTTTGGGCAGTTTTCTCCCTCACACTTCCATTTTTGGTCCTCCTGGTTGGATCAGCAAGTTTCTTGCTGACATCCTTCCTAGCGTTTGTAGACACGTTAGCTGTCCTTTGCCCACTCATTGCTCAATGCGACGGGCCCTGATCCAGAAACCCAAACCCTGTTTTGGACACCGTGTAAAAGCCAGCTGTTCACTCCTCATTTCTTTCTTTTTTCAAGATTGTGACACTTCATCTGCGAAAGGAAATGTAAATGCCTCCTATATTCTCAGATGCTGAGCATCTCTATCAAGGCCTAGAGACACATTCTAGAGTTCTTACTGATTGTCAACTTTTTGAAAGAGAATTCTACGCTCATTTTAAAAAATACTTTTATTTTAATCAAGTTAATGCAAGAGCTTTAACCACGCTTCGTTAAATTTTTCTTTCAAGGGAAAGTAAATTCATTTATGTATTACATATAGAGAGATATTTACATGTTTTTTTCTCAGATTATCAATATTCTATAGAAGATATTTAAAACATAGTAAACTTATTTTGAATATAATCCTCAGATCAGGTTTAAAATTTAATTTGTAGAAAAATCAGAAGAAAACACCACCAAATGTGGGTAAACAAGCTTTAACTTCTTAGATACATGCAATTTACAGAATGCAATTAAACATCTAAGCACATCAATATATAGCCACAGATGCATGTCTGTTTTCTCATATCTTTTCCAGCTTTTTCTGTGGAACAGATAATAGTCTTTGGTATTAAAGCAGTGATGCTTCAGGTTTGCAGAGCATGTGGGTGTTCACCATCGTCTCCGTTGTCCTTTTCATATACGTGATAAAAGGGAATCACTGTGTACATTTCACCTCTCTTTCCTAATGTTCTCCAAATACTGATGTCAAAGTTCAGAAGTACAAGAACTGATCTCTAAGGTCAGGATCTGAGCTCAGTGTGGCAGCCTCGCATTAGAATAGAAGTATACTGAAGGCAGAGAGACTTCTCTTCTCTTTCTTGCTGAAGGCCTTTCTGCTGTGAGCTTGAGTCAGAAGTGGGCTGACTTGCCCAGTTGGTGAGCTAGCCTGGTTTCTATTCCACAGCACCTCCCTCTCCTGCAGCAAAACCACAGACTGTGAATACACAAAAAGCTCCAGGGAGCTAAGTGGTCTGTTTTCAGTTCCCCTAAGCTGCCAGAATACCAACCTGACCGTAGAAAAACACTTAATATAATTACCTAGCCTTTATTGTGAATGCCAGTGTGTCAAAAACGGGGTCAAATTCCTAGGACAAAAATAGACCTTCCAGTTCACTGCACAGCTCTTCCTTATGGTCTTGTAGGGCAAAGAGGTTCCCATCAAAGCCAGCTTGTTTGTGGGCTGGTGAGATGGCCCAGCTTATTCAGTTTACAGACTGCCTTGTGCCCTATGGATTATGGCTAGCTTGAGTCATCCATTAGCTTATCATCAAGGAAATGGAGTGGCCACTGCATGGATCAATGGGCTTGACTCTGATCCCTAGCTAGAGAACGTCATACATTTATTTTTAAACTCTATTCCTTGCTCTATGCACTTGACTTAGGGAAAAAGTATTATTGATCTGGTGGTGACCAGACTTTTGCAATCTGGGCTTCCCAGGTGGTACAGTGGTAAAGAACCTACCTGCCAATGCAGGAGATGCAGGGGACATGGGTTGGATCCTTGGGTTGAGAAGATCCCCTAGGGGAGGAAATGGCAACCCACTCCAGTATTCTTGCCTGGAAAATTCCATGGACAGAGGAGCATGGCAGGTTATAATCCATGGGGCTGCAAAGACTTGAACACGACTGAGGCTGAGCACGCACAGCACATTACTGATCTAGATTGCACCAGAGACCGATTTATTATTAGTCCCTTTTATAGAACAACTCATCAGGGAGAAGGAAGTTGAGAAACAGCTGGCCCTCCAGGTCTGGGAAGAATAGCACAACTTCTCAGGCTTGTAGAAATTTGGGGTTTTCCACAGGTTGGCACTTCTGGGAAGATGGGGGAGGGAAGGTCATCCCTGATAAAGGGATTCATCATTTTCCCTGTGATGACTAGCATCTGGGAGGGGCTCAGTCAAAGACATGAGCAGATGAATTAGTAAATGATTGCCCATGTTCATGCAGGATGAAACAGAAGAGATATCCATTATTACTTGTCAGTAGCCTATGCAATAAATATCCCTCATCAGTAGAATACTGCAATTAATACTCCAAAGCCTCTTGCTTTGCTGAATTTCATCAGTTTCATCTACTATATTTGGCCTGGAAGAGCAGAGAGGGAAACTGGGATTTCATTACACAAAGTCCATTCAGCCAAACATGGGTTTTTTGACATTCCACTGAACTTGGAGCCAAGTCTTTCCGTTATTTTAACTTCTTACCCACTTCTGGGAGAGGTGCTCAAACACATTTCCAGAACTTGAAACTAACCAATGCTCTGAGAAAACTGCAATTAGAATCAGGGGAATTGAAACTTGGGTCCAAATGATAACATGACAAGTAAAAGAACAAATAAACCAACACAATAGCAATGGTTTGAAAACGTAACTGACCAGGGCTCTGCTGGAGTCGAGGCTGACACTCTAGGCTCCCAGCAATGGCAACAAGAAACTGAAGATCAGAACTTGCAAGGCTCTAGACCAGAGTCTTACTAAGCCAGCGGAGCAGGAGATGGCAGGTCTGATTGTCCACAACACCCACTGAGTCCCAGATCACTGCCCCTCTGGGAAGCCACCCATTGCCAGGCCTCCCTTCTGTGCACAGCTGAGGGTACAGGCTCCAGGTTCCCCCACAGAACGATGCCCATGCAGCACTGATGTGACTCTCGGCATCCCCAGCAACCAAACAACATCTCTGGGTACCGGCGGCCTGCCTCCAGCAGATGGGGTGGGTCTGCATTTCTCAGGAGGAAAAACCGAGTGCCAAGGTGGTGGTGAAGGCTGTCTATTGTTGCCATCGCACTTAAAAAAAAATATATACGCAAGCTTTTCTTCATGTTTACTGGGCTGTTCACGAAAGTGCACATTTTCTTTGTTAGCAAAAGCACAGTGCCAGTTCAGTGTTTTACTTTGCATCGTCGTCAGTTTCATCCTGGCTCTTGTGTTTGGTTTCTGACACCACGTATTTTTTTTTTTTTTCCTTCTCTCTTGGTTTTGGCATCTCTTGTGTTTTCCTCTTTTATCTGTCTTTCCTGCTCCCCTGCCTCATCCACTCGTTGTGGATGGCTGGCTGGCTTGCCTTCTTTGTGCATTGTGTTAATACTAGGTCTCATTAGAAATATGAGCAAAGCATGTGGCAGTCTGGATGGGAGGGGAGTTTGGGGGAGAAGGGATATGTATATATGTATGGCTAAGTCCCTTTGCTTTCCATCTGAAACTATCATAACATTGTTAATTGGATATATCCCAATATAAAATAAAAAGTTATAAAACAAGAATCCTAGTTCTAGGTTCACTTCTTTAAAAGTTCCCTGTGTGCTAACTTTCCTCCCATATTTTATTATCAGAGACAGTCTTTACTACCATCTTTCTAACTGGTCTTTCCCCTTTGTTTCAACCTCTCAAACAGAAAAGGAACAGTGCAATTCTGTCTGGGGGTTACTCTGCCCTCTCTCCAGGGGGCTCTTTCAGCATCTGTGTTGATTCTCCGAATGCACACACACACTCACACTCCCTCTTGTTAACTAATTGGCCATGGCTATCCTGGGGGTTTCTGTGGTTCTTAGGGGTCAGTGTGATTGAATTGGCACTTCGGGACTCTTAAACTGAGCAGGTTTAAAAGGGTGATTTAGAGAGAGCTTTGACAAAGGCTCTTTTAGTTATTTTTTCCTCTGCTTTGCCAGCGTGCACTGCTGTAGCCTGTCAGGGGCCAGGCCCGGGATCATTAGGGGGCCGAGCCATTAGGTGTTCCTGCTTACTCTGCAAATATAACAGGCTTATCACGTAGAACTCTGTCTCCAGCTGGTTTAAAATGTAGGTGGTGCCAGTGGGTAGCAGCTGTTACAGGCTGGGCAGCCAGGAGACAGTGGGGACGTTTTCTGGTACGAGGAGGTCAAAGTTGACGACTGCATAGAGCATAAGGGGCCCTTCCATTCTTCCACCCCAGTGGCTGAGGATTCTCATGGTCCACCTGACTCCCAGAGTCCCTGGATGCCACTCTCCCCTGGCCCAGTGAGATCCTGGGCAAGCTCAGTACTGGCTCTCAACGTGCGGCCCCCAAATATTCAGTCACGTTGCAAATAATGAATAATTCATACGTTAGTAATTGAAATGGTCATGGTGACACACAATTCAAGTGGAAAGTTGTTTTTGTAAATGCGGAGGAAATGGATTCATTTCAGAGATTAAAAACATTTAAATTATTATTTTCCCTAGGTTTCAGGGTTGGAACAGCCTCTATTTTTGCAGTTGTTTGATTGGAATTGGGGCTGGGCTGAATGGCTTTGCCAATGTTGATTGAATAGGACAGTGCTTAACTGTGGGGGTATTTCACCCAACAACAGGTACTGATTTGCTTTCTTCATTCCAAGAAATAAAGTTCATATAGACATTCTATTTGTTCCCTCTCTACAGCTGTGCTTGCTTCCTGCCCCAACTGTGTTAGCAGATTTTTACAAAAGCAAACCATTTTATTAGGAAGAGATTCAATCATACACAAAATGTAAAGAAAATAGCATAATGAACCCCCGGGGGTCCATGTTCCGATATTAATACTAATATCAAGACATCCCCCTTTATCCCCACAAATTACTTTAAAGCAATCTCACATTAAAAAACCATTTCAGCTATTTCATTCAGTACATATTAGCAAGATAGCAACTCTTCTTGACTTTTAGAAAGGAAGGTCTATATGGCCCATATTGTACTTAAGGTCCAGTAAAGACCCATGGGTGATGTGCTTCAGGGCAGCTGTAGTTTCATGGGAGCAGAGGGCAAGTTGCAACCTGGCCTCACCCCCAGTGACATCACCTAGGAAACCAATCCCTTGAAGGAATGCCCTGAAGTGCCTCCCCTCCCCCACCCCGGCAGAGGCCTGGCATCACGGGAATCTGCCTTGTCTGCTTATTGGTGGTAACATGACTCTCTTTCTCTTTGAGCCTGTATCAAGTTTTTGAAGTCTCTCATACACGCTGATGGTTGGGATGCCGATAAGCTAGACTCTTTGCAAGCAAGCTTTCTCTCATCTTTCATATTTTCAGTACAAAGCAGACAATTAACATTGTGGTTAGAATGATGAAAGTTTACTGGAGCCAAGAAAAGAGTGTCATTTTAAGATAGTGCCCCTGGACATAATACGTAGTCATGTACCGGAAAAGGCTGAAGAATTTATCATTTCTAAATTCTTGTAATTCGGATAACATGGCAGAAAAAAAACCCTCTGTAATTCTAATATTAAACTTTGTTTACAAGAGGTAAGCCTTACTTTCTGTAATATATCTATTCTTATATATATAATATATATCCATATATATATATGTGAAAAGCAATGTATATACTATTTTGCTTGGTTTTTGGTGGAGGGGAATGCTTAGCAATTTCTGTTGAATCTGGAGTTCTCCACAGAGATTTTGAAATAAATCTATTTGAGAAGGAAAGGGTTCTTTTAAAAACTGAATGAACACCCACTTCATCCATCCATTCTTTCATTCATCCATCACTTTTGAGTTCTAATTACTTTGTGAACTTGTACAATTTGTAAATTTGGGTTTGAGTGCATATAACATTATCTAACTGGCCTTTTTTTTTTTTTTTGTCTCTCAGCAGTGGCCCTAAGTTACTCTCTTAGCAGAGTAACTAATATAAATCTCATGAGATAAAAGCACATCAGTATTCAGAAAACTCGAAGGCCTTCTGTTTGCTTTCACTCTTACTGTCTTATATAGGCAGTGGTGAGTGAAAAGACATAGCCTGGTGTGGGGGACTAAAGGGTCAGAGATCTGCCTGTCTCCATCTATCTCCACTTTCTGGGTTGTTCCAGAGGAGGCTCCATCAAGAAAGTGTTTCCAGGGAAAGTGAGCAAATATCTATTTTTCTAAATTAACATTTTATCCTAAGGAAGCCCATGAATGTGAATATGTTAGTCGCTCAGTCGTGTCCGACTCTTTGTGGCCCCATGGACTGTAGCCCACCAAGCTCCTCTGTCCACGGAATTCTCCAGGCAAGAATAGTGGAATGGGTTGTCATTCCCTTCTCTAGGGGATCTTCCCGATGTAGGAATCAAACCCGAGTCTCCTGCACTGCAGGGAGGTTCTTTACTTCCAAGCCACCATGAGACGGTAAGAAATGACAGGGCAGGGATCTGAGGCCACAGGGACTGGATGCAGATCCAGGGGCCGAAAAGGTCCACAGGTGTCAGGTAGGGTGCCTCTGCATGTGCAGACACAGGCTTGTGCACGAGCGTCAGCGTGCACACACACACATGTAGCCGACGGCTGATAGGATCATATTCTTTGGAGTCACTAAAGAATGGAAGCTGATATGGGTCCTCACACCTCCCTTCACATCCTTCTTTTGGATTCACCCTCAGCCACAGCCCTGCCTTAACTGAAGGTGTTTCCTGGATTCTCGTGTCAAGGGCAGACATGTGACTGACTCTAAAGACAGCTCCCCCGCTGTACCAACAACATTTGCAAACTTGCATTTCTAGAGCTAGGACATTTCTAGGACATTCTTCCTGTGTCTCCGCCTGATCTAACTAAAACGACGCCTGCTCCTGGTGGCTGCTCTTCTGTGCTTTTGTCCAGGGCTTTTGTACTTTGCTTGGTTGACCACCCCCCCAATAAAGACTCCCCCACTCCGCCAGTTCTGCCTTTGGAGGGTCTGAGGGGAGCAGCGTCAGCAGGACTTGAGTCCTTTTCACTTCAGCAGCCACCCTGGGCCGGGTGCCTGCTTATTTTCCTTGCTTATCTCCTTGAACTTCTAATGCTTTGATCTTGGCTTCTTAGCTGTTAATATTCTGCTTCTCAAATTCTGCTTGTTTTGGGAATGCTTGAAATGCTACGCTCTATTTTCTCCCAATTCTTAAACACTGGGACGACCTAACACCAATGCATACTTGTTCATTCACAGGCTCCAACAGAGAGAAAGTCCTCTTTTTGCTGACTGCCTGGTGACTGTAATGGTTGATAAAGTTGACTCCGTGAGGGGTGATAAGGAAGGCCCTTCAGTTTAAAATTGTCCCCAGCTTTGGGACAAATAAAATTCCCATTACTCTTCTTTTTTTTTAATATATTTTTTTATTCATTTGTTTTTGGACGCACTGGGTCTTCATTGCTGCTCTCGGGCTTTCTCTCATTGCAGCGAGCGGGGTCTACCCTTTGTTGCAGCACACAGGCTTCTCATCCTGGTGGGTTTTCTTGTTTCGGAGCACAGGTGCTAGGAACTTGGGCTTCAGTAGTTGTGGCCTGCGGACTCAGTAGTTACGGCTCGGGGGCCCTAGAGCACTGGTTCAGTAGTTGCGGTGCATGGGCTTTAGTTGCTCAGAGGCATGAGGAATCTTCCTGGACCAGGGCTCAAACACATGTCCCTTGCCCTGGCAGGTGGACTCTTATCCACTGTACCATCAGGAAAGTCCCCCCATTACTCTTCTAACAGACTGATTGATCCATGAGAGGGGAGAAGTCCTAACAGAAGCACCCAGTTACCCTGTGGCCCGGCTCTTTGATACTGCTCCAAACTGCAAGAAGATGTTTATCTAGACTTCTGGTCTGCCTGGTGTCCTCTGAGTCATGTCAAAAAAACTTTGGGCTACATTTGGCATCTGGCAAATTCTAAAAATTTCCCTGAGCCATTGAGTTCTACTTTTTCTTTTCATTAATAGATCTATATTCTTTCCCCCTCAAATTTTCTGATGTACAATTTGGATTTCATGATGGTAAATCTTTAAAACCTGGATGGATGTTGAAGGCCTAGAAACAACTCCTCCTGTTGTTACTTCTGATTTTTCAAGAGATTCGTGTCCCTGTTGCTTCCTTTTACAAATAATTACAAATTCTCCATTTCTGTCATGTAGCACGTACACACCTGAAAGCAGAGAGAGGGTCCATTTGCTATTTTCTGTTTGGCTTTAACATGCCTAGCACACTGAGGTTATAAATACACTTTAACTGCAAATACTAGATTAAAAAAAATCTTAATAGAAATCATAGTTGCTTGATCAAGACACAAATTCCAGAAAGAGACAATTAATCCCAACATCCTGTATCTAAATAGAAATGAAAAATGGCCCAAGAGTCTTGTACACTATCAGTCACCCTTGACACATTCTAAAACAACATGTGTGTAGGGGAAGATACCTTAATTCTTTTGTCAGTTCTCCTTTCACATTTCAAGAGTCTGCTCAACTCCTCCATAAAGGTTTGTAGGGCAGCATTAATCTGTGTATCAACCTGTCTATGATTTAAAAAGGCAAAGCAAAGAATCATCTTCCCCTGCCATTTGAAGGACTAGTTTCTTCCTGTTGCTCTTTTGTTCTTTGAGACATTCACATTCGCCCTCCCCTCTGTGGCACCATAGCCTGGCACACTCCCCTGCACGGGTGCTGGGCCAGCAGGACGAATGTTCCCTTCATTTAATCTGAGTGAGAACCCCAGTAAGTGGTGCTGCAAGTTACACTAAACCAAAGATTACCAGGAGCAGAAGGAAAACAGGATCCATCATTTCAGAGTTCAGCCCGGGAACCACTGACGCACATGTCAGCATTTGACAGTACAGATAGGAAGATTTATGGAAAAAAATCCATGCGATTTGACCTGATCCAGGAAGGAGTTTTCGGAGTTTCAGAGTGCAACATGAATGAATGTTTGCTAAAAATAGAGCGTCTCTTCCCAAAGGGGAGACTTTGGTTATTTTCCAAAATGATTGGGTCACCATATTGTAAGATAATACTTAAATGCAATTAGCTCCTTGTAGTATGCAAAGCGAGTGCCAGAAATACATGACTACATCTCATTCATTATCACCTTTCCCAGCTCACGGGCCGCTATAACCATCATTTTCTTCCAAGGTCAGCTGTAGTTCCCCCACGAAGGACTGTCTAGGTATATTTAACTTTGGGGATGGGTCCAACATGCCACTTTAAAAGATGATCGTATTGTTTTTCCTGCTCCTCATTTCTGAAAAGGCGAGGCTTTGGCTAGTGGGTACTCGACATATCTGGCTGCAAATAGGTTACTAAGAGCCAGGAAATGTGGTGCCTAATTTCAGCATTCACTTAAGTAAAATTATTTATGACAGTCCCTCCAGGTTTTTTTTTTTTTTTCTTTTCCTAATGGGGAGATGTGTAGTCTCAGTCAGATTGAAGGCATATTTGTATCCGGTCTCAGCTACTGATGCCTTTAAAGTATGGGCTGGAAGGTTTAAACTAGGTATGGTATATAAGAAATTGAATGAAGTGTTAAAAAAAAAAGAAGAAAGCATTCATCTAAAACATCACTAAATCAAATTCTCAGATAATCACAGAGTGTAACTTTTTCTTTCTATTTTAACCTAAGCAGCTGAAACAACAAAAGAACTCTCTAGAACAATAGAGTCAATCACTCCAAAGCAGGCATTTGGTCACTGAAGCCACAGAAAACCTGGATGATGGAGATTTGAGTTGAGAGAACTGCCATTTATATCCATCTAAGTTTGCATTGGAGGAGAAGGGGACAACAGAGGATGAGATGGTTGGATTGCATCAACGAATCAATATACGTGAGCTTGAGCAAGCTCTGAGAGACGGTGAAGGACAGGGAAGCCTGGCATGCTGCAGTTCATGGGGTCGCAAAGTCAGACATGACTGAGCGACTGAACAACCAGAAAGTTTGCATTACAAATTGAAAGCATTTTCCAGGGGATTGGGATGGGGCAGAGAATCTGGACCATTCTTTGTGAAATGGCAGGACAATGAACAGCAAGCAAGACAGGCTCCAATTTGGAAACTAATGAGGGTTCTAGAATGATTACATGTCAGAGTTGGATGAGTCCTCGAGATGAGCTGTTTTAGTTTCTATCCAGTTGCACCGATTCTGCAAGCCAAAACAAAGGAAAGGAGGTGCAGGAAGAGATCATCTGAGTTGTTGTCCTCATTGATAGATCAGAAAGTTCTGAGAATCCTGCGTCACAGGAAGAACACAGAATAGCTCTATTGTTTGCACTAAGACAGAGCCAGTGAAGTTCCTCATCTTAATCCCAAAGCCTTTGGTGATGAAATGTTCCTTTTGACATTAGTAAGATAGTTTTTTGACTTTATAATTCATTGCATGATCGTTGTTACTCTGCAAAGAAGAAAAATTGTTCTTTTTAGACTTGATCTTGGTTCAGAAAGTGAGATAGATGGAGAATACAATGAATAGAAGGAAGGTAGTGGTTACCATCTAACAGGAAGATGAATTTATAATACTGTTGATTTTCCTGTTAACTTTGCTTACTAATCAGTAATTCCTAACAGATGGGATATAGATTACTTAGGAAAAATGATTCCAGCAAAATAGCTGTTCTAACTGTACAGAATCTGAGATGTGTGTTTGTGAGAGAGAGAGAGAGAGAGGCAGTATTATACAGCTGCTTGTGTGGCTGGGCATCAGCAAGAAAAGTACGAATAATACTTTCAATCAGCCATGAGTTCCTTATTTTCAAAGGGAGTAATTGTTACATACATTCGTGTGGTCAAGAAGGGATGAGTAATGTTCCCAAGTTTGGTAGTGGAAGTGGAAATCAGAAGTTGGAATCCTAGCATTTCTGAACATCAATCAGACTTGGACTCGACTCATCAGGAAATCATTTCTGCTTTTATTCCAGGATTGACTGCCCAACAGAACCTATTCTGTGTGTGTTAGTCACTCAATCATGTCTGACTCTTTGCGACTCCATGAATTACACAGTTCATGGAATTCTCCAGGCAATAATACTGGAGTGGGTTGCCATTTCCTTCTCCAGAACCTATTCTCCCTAAACTTTATAAATAAATTTTTTACTCCCTCTTTCCTAGAATAAATAGACTTTTACTCAGTTGGTTAAATGCTGCAATTAGAGAGTATATTAACTGTTTCATTATTGGCGGGGGGGTTGGGGAGTGGCAGGGACAGATAGCATCTGGCCTCTAAGGGTTCTCCCTAGGTTCAGGGTGGACGTGGTTCTTTCTCCCAAGTGTGATCTGTGGATCCCTGGGGATCCCCAAGCCCTTTATAGGAGATTTGTGAGGTCAAACCACTGAGAATTTGTTTACCCTTTTCATTGGTTGGCTTTGGCTTTGATGATGCAATAGCAATGGGAGGTAAAGCTGCTGATGCCCAGAGTCAAGCTGGTGATATCAACCTGTCCCAGCAGTTCACTGCAAACTTCACTGTCCTGCACTTGCTTGTGTAATTCCACTTAAGAGTGCCCTTATAAGCAGTTAAAAGTACTAATTGCATTCATCTTGATTCTCAGTTACAGGTGTTTTTTTTTTTTTTTTTAATATTTTGACAAATGGGAAGTACACATAAAGCACTTTGCTGTGTAGCTTTGAAGCATATACATTACCATATGTAAAATAGGTAGCTAGGGAGAATTTGCTGTATGATGCAGGGAGCTCAACCCAGTGTTCTGTGACAACCTAGAGGGGTGAAATGGGGTGGTGGGAGGGAGGTTCAAAAGGGAGGAGACATATGTATACCTATGACTGATTCATGTTGCTATATGGCAGAAATGAATACAACATTGTAAAGCAATTATCCTCCAATTAAAAATAAATAAATTTTAAAAAAGCATTTTGCTGCATACAAAAATGCCATCACTGTGGTACTTTTTCTTGAGTCCTGAGCTTCACCAGTTGCTTTTTTCATGGGGTATGCTTTTTCTTGGAAGAATGATTGACCAGCAAACCGTGGTTATTCTGACTTGCATATATGGCAGCTGTATTCCATTTTTTTCCTTTGCTGTACCATGTGGCTTGTGGGATCTTAGTTCCCTGACCAGGGATGGAACCTGGGCCCTTGGCAGTGGACATACGTACTCCTAACCACTGGGCCACCAGGAAATACCCTGGCAGATGTAATCTTGAAAATGAATTAAGCAAACTGTCATCTCAAGGAAAATAACCCACAGTAATTGTTGCTAATGATAAAATCCAAGTTTTTAAGAGAAGATTAGATGTTTATAATACCTGTGCTTTCCACTGTGGGTTTGATAATTTCCCCAAACTCCAGTATTTTTCTAATGAGATTTGTAGTCATATTGACCACACAATTTTTAAAAGGATATTATATAATGAAATGCATCAACATTTGAAAGACTCAAATAACTTGCTGAGTTTCCAAATGATCCATGCAGGATGTTACAAAATCACACATGGGTTCATAGGGAAATACACTCCAATAACAGAGTGAGAAAATTTTCACTGATAATGGATTCAGATTCCATGTGCAGCTAACCTTTTGAAGAGAAACTCCCACTTGGTGAGTTTTGGTATGGCATCAAAGAGGCATATCCACGGTTATCTGAAAAAGTAACGAAAACAGTCCTCCCTTTTTCAAACACACATCTGTATAGAACTGAATTTTCTTTCAATGAAAACAATATATCACAACAATGTAGAAGATATAAGAACCTGGACAGTCATTAAAGAGATTTGTAAAAATATACATCTCACACTAATTTCTTCAGATCATGGTTACTTTTCATGAAAATGTTGCTTATATAAACATGCAATGGTGTTATTATTTTTAAATGAATCAATCAATAGCTTAAAATTTTCCCAGTCGAAGATTCTAAAATGGTGAAGTATCAATAGATATAACCCATATAAGGTTTCCCAGTGGCACTAGTGGTAAAGAACCCACCTGCCACTGCAGGAGACGTCAGAGACGTGAGTTCAGTCCCTGGGTCTGGAAGATCCCCTGGAGGAGGGCATGGCAACCCACTCCAGTATTCTTGCCTGGAGAATCCCATGAACGGAGGAGCCTGGTGGGCTTTGGTCCATAAGGTCGCACAGAGTTGGACACTACTGAAGTGACTCAGCACACACGGAACCCACATCAACAAAAACTCTTTGAGGTCTTCCATAATTTTTAAAAGTGAAAAAGAGTCCTGAGATTTAAAAACATTTTTTTTCTAAGTGCACTTCTACAGGTTACAGTAATGTTCTCTGGGGTTCTCAGATGCATTAGAAATATACTGGGAAACTATCCAAAGTCATGGAAGAACTTGGGGCCCAGGAGATGGGGAAGAGTTTCTTTGAAGCAAGGGTGAACTGTTTCTAGGATAGCATGGAAAAGCCTGAGGTTTCATGGGTGATTCAAGTCGCTGATTGAAAATAAAGACAACATAAAAGTAGCAGGAACAGGCTGCCCTTCCCTTAATTAGTCCTAAAACCTTTTCTAGCTCTTCATTTAAAAAAAGAATTGCAATTCAAAAAGCAGGTTTTAAATGAACAGAAACTTGGTTGGAATCTCAGCAGGGCCACTTCACTAGCTGGGTAATTTGAGCAGATCTTAGTGTTTACCTTATCTGTAAAATGGTACAGAAGCATCAAAAGTTACCAGGTCTAAAGTGTGGCACTCCATTCTTATGTGACCGACTCAGTGCCTTGCACATGGTAAGTGCTTAATAGATGTTAGCAACACACACACACACAGTCACACAGATAGAGAGGCCAAAATATGAAACATCTAGGAAAACAAGAGTTAATTTCGGAAATAGATCTGGCACAACTATGGCAAATGGTGGCCCTTCCTCATCTAGACAGAGATTTTTCTAACTATGAAGCTTCTGGACTCTCTGGGCTTGAGTTCCAAGACACGGGTCGGTGGGCCCCTTTATCCATCTGACCGTCACTAACAGCCCCCTCCTCCCCAAACCCTCTCCAGAGACTATTATAATGAGTAACTGAGCAAGTGACAATAAAAGAAAGTTTATAAAGAAAAGATGAGTGAACAAAAAGAGAGTTCACGAGTTTCCTGGACACAGTTCTTGCTTTCCCAAATCTGGTTTATGCTGGCAGTATACCAGCAGTCTCTTTTCTTTGCAGTCAGGGATTTTAATGACATTTTACAAAGTCTGAGAGTTCCCTTCTATGCTCATTAGTAAATTTCCCAGGCCTTGCCACTGAAGCTCAGCTGACCGAGGACTCAAGATCACAGAAGACTCTTTTCCCAGAATCATTGGCTGTTCCTGTATTCTTGGTTGGTTTGCTCCAGAGAAGCAAGCTCAGTCTCAAGTCCTCCTGGCCCAGGAGAGTAGGGTGAAGGGGGATGCTCTGGAGGCAGAAAGGTGGGGTTCATTCTTCACCAGCTGTGTGACCCCTGACGAGTTGGTTTCTCTGAGCGTCAGACTTCTCCTGCTTTTGGAAAGCAGGGTCTTTTTATCTTTATTTTTCACCTTGCCAGCTCTGAGCCCTTGCTTCTAAGGGGAAAGCCCCTTCTGGGAGCTAGGGCCTGTTTTAGCCTCTTTGGCTGAGAGCACCAGAGACCCAGCTTGAACTGCTGTGTGCATGGGATTTGAATGCTGTCACTTTCCCTCTCTTTAAATGTCCTTCTAAACTTCGATTCCAAATTAATCTTTCTTTCCTGCATAAACGTTTTAATAAATCTTTTTCTCCCGAATGAGCATTAATCTTTTTTCCTGAAAAAGCATAAAACACGTGCAATGTTCTTTTGGCATTCTGCAAGAAGTGGTCTGTGTGGCCAAGAACCAATTTATTCAAGTACCAAATTTACTACAAAGAATTTTTGGGGGTCATATGTGAAATAGGAGCCTTTGAGAACTAACGATAAGCTTTCTGTTCTTCCAGGGGGGTTCGGCTAGTTTGTTTAGTAGGATTAGGCTCACAGCTAAGTGCAGACAATTCCAAATAGGGATCTGGGAATGCTACTGGGTTAGGATGTAGGTCTGCAGTGACATGGACTTGGGCTCCTCTTTCGGTGGCTCTGTCATGAGTGGCCTCCATTGTCAAGGTCACGTCATGGTGTAAGGCCATCCTTCCAGCTGTGGCTTTGGCCCTCATGTCACATTCTTAGGGATCAGAAGAAGGAGAGGGAAGGCCTATAAGGGTTCTTTCTAGAAATTGTCTAAAGCAGAGGTCCCCAACCTTTTTGGCAACAGGGACTGGTTTCGTGGAAGATAGTTTTTCCACAGACGCGTTGGGGGATGGTCTCAGGATGATTCAAGTGCATGAGATTTATCATCCACTTTATTTCTATTGCTATTACATCAGCTCCATCTCAAACTACTAGGCATTAGATCCCCAAATCTGGGGACCCGTGGCATAAAGCACTTCACACTACACCCCATTGACCAGGGCTTAGTCACATGGCTCCATCTGGAAGAAGAGAGTGTGGAAAATGCAGTTTTTATTCCAGGCAATCATGTGCAGGCTAAACATGGATTCTATTACTCTAGGAGAAGAAGGCAAGGAGCAGCTTCCACCTCCTATAGTTTTTACGTTAATCTCATCATGCAGGGAGTGGCGCCGTGGGCTAAACTTTGGTGAACTGTCAAGGGCCAGATAGCAAATATTTTAGGCTCTGCAGCCATACTGTCTCTGTTGCAATTATTCCATTCTGCTGCTGTAGTGAACGTACACACAGACAAGATGTAAATGTGTGTGCTTGGATTTGGCATTAGCTTCTTTCTCCCTGGGTTAAATAAGCAGTGATACTAATACTAAAAATAATATTTATTATCCATTTACTGTGTCTATGTTGGGCTCTGTGCTGAGCACCTCGCAGGCATTTTCTTAACTATTCCTGCAATAACTCTATGAAATAGGTCTCATCGTCATCATCATCAGTTTTATCTATGAGGAAACTGAGACTCCGAGCAATTAAGTGATTTTCTCAAGGTCACACAGCTGCTAAGTGACAGATGGGCTTTGGTTGGGGTCATTGACTTTGCAGCCCATTCTTCTCTGCTCCCCCCGGAAGGCTGGACCAAGAGGGTAACCAGAGCCATGCAACCAGGGACTTGCGCCAAGGCAGTAAATTTAGAGGGCACAAAAGACTTAGATAATGAGTTTAAAAGCTTAGCACATCGTTAGCAAGCGTAGTTAAAATGGGAAGAAGCTTTAACATAGAGATGGTTGGTAAGGAAACCCGTTGTGAGCCACATCACGAATTACATTGTTGGTTTAAGAGCTGCTTTAAGTGTTCTCCTGGGCACCCTAATTTCTTTGGATCAGGATAACTTGCTATATAGACATTGCTGGGGTTCTTGTGGGAGGGCCTACTTGCACAGAGGTGTGTGGGTTAGTTGGGAAGGCCATATGCTACCACGTGAGAGTGAGGGATATGTGGCCCTGTGGGGCTGTGCAGTGCACTTTTGCAACACTGTCTGAGGTGGTCCCAGGACTAGGTGAGGGCAGAAGGAGACATGGTTTCAGAGGCTAAGAAAAGCTTGGTCGAGTCGGAGAAATAAAACGGAAACTTCCGCCCATGTCACTGGAGGACACAGCCCAGGTGAGGTTTCTTTCAAATATTTTGGTGGGAGGAGAGACAAAGGAGACAGTGCTCGCTTTGGGGGAAATGCTTGAACCCAGCAGAGAGCCTTTCTTTCTCTAGAGGAACCAGCAAGTCACTTTCCAGTGTGTAGTGGCTTTGTGTGATGTGTAAACAGATTTCCCTGGAACGATGTTGTCTCCCAGGAGAGCTGCTCAGCTCAGCAGCGCCCGGGCCTCCTCTGCTGGAGCGATGCTCAGCTGCTTCAGGGCCAGAACTGCTTTCCAGTTCCTTTATGAATCCTGGAGAGCCACCCGAGTTCTCAAATCAGGGATAATTTATTAGGACATCCTGTCATTTGTGACAACATGAATTGACCTTAAGGGCATTATGTTAAGTGAAAGAAGTCACACAGAAAAAGACAAATAACTGTATGATCTCACTCACAGGTGGAATCTAAAAACCGAACTCAGAGAAATAGAGAACAGATTGGAGGTTGCCAGAGACTGGGGTGTGGGCCGTGGGTGGATGGCGGAAATGGGTGAAGAAAGTCAAAAGGTACAAACTTCCAGTTATAAGATAAATGAGTCCTGGGGATGTGATGTACAGTGTAATGGCTATAGTTAATAATGTCATTGTTGTTTTAGTAGCTAAGTCATGTCTGACTCTTTGCAACCCTGTGGACTGTAGCCCACCAGGTTCCTCTGTCCATGGGATTTTCCAGGCAAGAATACTGGCGTGGGTTGCCATTTCCTCTTCCAGGGGATCTTCCTGACCCAGTGATCAAACCAGAGTCTCCTGCACTGGCAGGTGGATTGGCAGGGCCACAAGGGAAGCCCCCATAGTTAATCATATTGCATTGTATATTTGAAACTTGATAAGAGGGTAGATCTTAAAAGTTTTAACCACTAGAAAAAAATGTATAACTATGTGAGGTGATGGTTGTTAACTAAATTTATTGTGGTGATCAATTCAGAGCTTATGATGTATATTAAATCATTACTTTGTACACCTTAAATTGATACAATGTTATATGCTGATTATATCTCAATAAGATTGGAAAAAATACAATAGAGAAAAAGATGTCTAGAAATGGGGAAGCTTATTATTGATGTAATATCAATACTCTGAACAATATATATATGATTTTCAGATTGCTCGTATATGCCTTATCTCCTTTAATCTTCATAAAAACTCTAAAGGGAAGGGTTACGCAGAATAAAACTAACACACATTGACCTTGGATGTTATTGGTGTGATTGCCTGGGTACTTTGACATGAACTCAGTCTTCCTAGGAAGCAGGTATTATCGTGGGCCCATTTTACAGAGGGAGAAGCAGAGTCAGAGGAGGTAATTTCCTTGACAACTCTCAACATGTATTCTATCCTGCTGGAACTTGAATTCAATCTTCTACAATCAGTTTCACTGCCCTTCTTAGTATTTATCAACTGTGGGGCCCTTCAGAGTGTGTACAGGGTGTGCTGTATGTCTTCTGAAGACAACAGATTTTACCCAAACACCAGAGGTACTAGTCAAAGTAACAGAAAAGCAGTGGTAGCAGTCCTTGAAAGGAATAAACCAGTGGAAGAAAACCAAGGGCCTCATAAGGGGTACAAATCAGGCCTGGACATATGATGGGCACCTAATATGGTGGAGGTTTAGTCACTAAGTTGTGTCCAACTCTTGCGACTCCATAGACTGTAGGCTATCAGGCTCCTCTGTCCATATGACTTTCCAGGCAAGAATACTGGAGTGGGTAGCCATTTCCTTCTCCAGGGATCTCCCCAGCCCAGGGATTGAACCCAAGTCTCCTGCATTGCAAGCAGATTCTTTACCTACTAAGCCACCAAACCCTTCTTTATTAATATAGACCCATGGGGCTTCTCAGGTGGCGCAGTTGTAAAGAACCTGCCTGCTGATGCAAGAGACACAAGAGATGTGCGTTTGATTCCTGGGTCAGGAAGGTCCCCTGGAGTCAGATACTGCAACCTGCTCCAGTATTCTTAGCTGGAAAATTCCCTGGACAGAGGAACCTGGCAGGCTATAGTCCACGAGATCACAAAGAGTCAGCAAATTAATATAGACCTGTACTCATGATGGAACAATGAAACTGACCAGGGACATTGGTTGATTTATTCATTCATGCTTCTGGCAGACAGCTGTTTAGAGCAAGCTTCTGTTGGGATGCCGCGAATAAGAATAAGAAGGCTGATATTCAGTCAGTGCATTGAGATCCATGTCCTTCTGATGCATTGGACTCTATGCTCTACCTGTTTTAAATAATTTGAATAGTACCACTGAATACATAAATAATTTCTTGCCTTTGTGGAACTTATATTTTCATGAGAAGGGAGAGTCCATAGGGCAAAGAAAATCAACTAATAAAGAAGTCACACAGCAGAAAGAACCATAAAGCAAATAAAACAGGGTGATGCCATGGGGTGACACCTTTCCTGATTTTTGTCTTGTACTTAGATTACTGTACTAAGGTATTTAATCTTTGATTGAATGAACATCAATAGAGATGAAATGCAAACTTGGATAAAAAGCAGCAGAAGCAACAACAAACCAGGGCAGTGCAGGAGGTTACTTTAGACACGGTGATTAGGAAAGGCATTTCTGAAAAACTGGGACCTAGTGTCAGGAAGGAGCCAGGCTCTGAGAGAAGGACTGGGATGAGGCTGGTATGTTTGGGGAGTGAAAAGAAGCCCATTGTGGCGGGAGAACAGGAGAAGGGAATGCCAACCCGCTCCAGTATTCTTGCCTGGAGAATCACATGGACAGAGGAGCCTGGCAGGTGGGAGTCCACGGGGTCACACAAAACTGGACATCACTGAGCAACTAACACGTGGCTGGAGCACAGGGGTGAGGGGGAAGCAAGGGTACACAGGAGGTTGGAAGGGGGGACTTGGCTGATTCACATGGGGCTGTGAAAGGGTTTGAATTTCACTGTGAATTTCAAGGAAGCCATTGGACGGTTTTAAACAGGGGAGTGACATGATCTGAAAACAGGAGAGTGACATGATCTGATTGATATTAAAAGTTCACCCTGGTTGCACCATGGAGAATGAATTCTGAGTGGGCAAGATTGGATACAGGACGCTTGCTTAGTAGTGTTTACAGTAATCTGGAGCTTAGTGACATGGAAAAAACTGGATTGCTTGGGCATATATTTGACGTATGGAGTTGACAGATCACTTCAACATGCTGGAAAGGGAGAGCAATCATTTCTACCTCCTAGGTTTTTGGCTTGAGCAAAGGACATAGAGAAGACTGGGAAAAAGCAGGTCTTACATGAAATTCTGTTTTGGACAGGTTAAGACTGAGATGCCTGTTGGGCATTTAAGTCAATATATTTTTATGTGCAAGGCCCATGGTATGCAAGGTGAGCTACACACATGTTGTTGTTCAGTCACTACGTCATGTCTGATTCTTTGGATCCCATGGGCTGCAGCATGCCAGGCTTCCCCGTTTTCCGCTATCTCCCAGAATTTGCTCAAGTTCACATCTGTTGAGGTGGTGATTCTATACAACCATCTCATCCTCTGTTACCCTCTTCTCCTTTTGCTCTCAGTCTTTCCTAGCATTAGGGTTCTTTTCCAGTGAGTCAGCTCTTTGTATCAGGTGGCTAAAGTACTAGAGCTTCAGCTTCAGCATCAGTTCCTCCAGTAAACATTCAGGGTTGATTTCCCCTAAGATCGACCGATTTGATCTCCTTGCAGTCCAAGGTACAACACTCACATAGCATACAGAATACCGCAGTCAGAAGATGAGGAAAAGGAGTGAACATCAAGGTCATTACTGATATTGGGAGCTAAGACTCGTGCAGGAGAGGAGTGGGAGACATAAAGGAGAGGAAGGCAGGAGTCAGCTCACAGAAGGCCCTGCAAGCAGACAATGGGAAATCTCAAAGAGATTTGGAAGGAAAATGATGTGACCACACCGAATTTTTCAGACCCTGAAAGCATCATGCATGGGAGACAGGAGGGGAGTGAGGATGGATTCAGGGTGAACAATGAAGATTTATTTGCAGCAGTCCAGGTGGAGAGATAACGAAAGCTGAAACCCAGCCAGCAACTCTCTAGAAGAGGAGGAGGAGGAGGCAGATAAAAGATTTTCAGAAGGTAGATCTGACTATACTTGGGGGACTTTTGGCTGTGAGAGTGAGGAGGCCTCACTGAGTCAGTGGTTTAACCTGGGGGCCTGGGTAGATGTCAGAGCCAGTAAATGAGATCCAGGCGATAGATCCTTGACAGCAGGGTAGATCTGATCTGATCCTTTGTTTCCAGGGCCAACCTCAGGGTCCCTTTTCAGTCTGAGGAGCTGATTTACTCTGGCTTTCCCATGATGCTCTTCCTTACTCAAGGAAGTCTTGTTGAATGGATTACAGAGAGACAAAGGCAGAATCTGGGGGAACGTCAACATTTTAGTGAAAGTAAAAGTCGCTCAGTTGTGTCTGACTCTTTGCGATCCCATGAACTATTCAGTCCATGTAATTCTCCAGGCCAGAATACTGGAGTGGGTAGCCATTGCCTTCTCCAGGGGATCTTCCCAACCCAGGGATCAAACCCAGGTCTCCCGCATTGCAGGTGATTCTTTACCAGGTGAGCCCCCCAGGAAACATTTCAGAGGTAGACATTAAGAAGCCTTGGTAGGTGGCAGGAAAACCAGAAATCAGAGGATCCAGAAAATCAGCAGAATAGAAAGTGAAGGAATTGGGACTTCCCTGGTGGTCTAGTGGTTAAGAATCTGCCTTGCACTTAAGAGGACTCAGCTTTGATCCCTGGTTGGGGAATTAAGATCCCACGTGCCACAGAGCAACTAAGTCGGCACACAGCAACTACTGAGCCCTTGCCACACTAGTGTCCATGCACTGCAACGGAAGAGTTTGCATGATGCAACTGAGACCTGATGCAGCCAAACAAATAAATGCTTTAAAAGAAAAAAAAAAAAAAGAAAGTGAAGAAATGGTCAAAGGCAGTACTGGATGCCAAGGTAAGGCCAAAGGAGATGAGGCCTTACAAGTGTCCACTGGATCAGGGCTTTGGCAGTAGCATCAGCCAGAGACGGTGGTGAAGGTGTGAATGTCAGGTGGTAGTGGGTAGAGGGACAAATGCTTAGGACAGGGTGATCACAGTGGGTGGAGGCAAGCTTCCCTGGAGGTTCAGTGGTAAAGAATTTGCCTACAATGCAGGAGACTTGGATTCGATCCCTGGGTTGGGAAGATCCACTGGAGAAGGGAATGGTAACCCAGTCCAGCATTCTTGCCTGGAAAATCCCATGGACTGAGGAGCCTGGCAAGCTACAGTTCACGGGGTCACAAAGAGTCAGACATGATTGAGTGCACACAATGGAGTAGGGGAAATCTAGGCTGACTAGGGGGTAACCAGACACATTGTGATGCTGTTGAAAATGAAAGAAGCAAAAGAGTGGTGGGACAAATGCTTCGGACGGGGTTAGGGAGTGGAAAATACCCAGCTGAAAATCTGCAGGCAGTGTGGACAGAGGATTAAGAGATTTCTCCCCCAAGTTGCTGTTCTCTCCATGAACTGGGAACAGGGAGATGATGTCCTGAAGCTAAGGGCAGCGACGTGGAAGATGAAGGTCAGGGGCCAATTTGAGAGACAGGCAATTTTTAAAAGTCAGCTTTGAGGAAACAAAAGACTATATGATTCATTTCAATTTTATCCTGACCCTTAGAATTGTCCTTCAAGGAAAAACCTCTCTGCCCAGGAGACTCAGTTGGAACTCTAGTTAACCGAGTCGTGAACTCTTCTACCCCGGGTCACGGAACAAATATCTGTCAGAACTCAGAATTGATCCTGTGAGGCTAGCCTTGGCCCTGGCCGTTTAGCCGGTTTCATCAGACTTCAGTTTCACTGAGTATTCTAGGTCAGGCCAGTTGGCTGTTCGCAGTTTGCCGAGTTGATTTGCTTTTGCACTTTCGTTAGACACAAAAGAGCCTGAATCTGGGACCTTGAGCCTTTGCTGACACTGGTAGAAGCTGGGGAGGCCTGTTAGGAATTCTAAGTGTGGCTCTTCAGAAAGAGATGTTAAGCTCGTGTTTCTCCTGATAGATGTTGGTCACCGTCCAGAAGAAAGTTAAAAGTTCCCATTGCTTTTTCCAGAAAGAATAATGGGGAGCCCTTGTGCTCAAGCCAACAATCCCTCTTCTCAATAAAACAAATAGGTTCTGATGTTGGCAGCTTTCTGAGCTGTTGTGAGGATATAAAGGCTGCTCTGTCTTTCTCTGTGGCAAATATACGGCAGGCGTTTAACTCATTACTAGATAAATCACACTGCGATGGCTCAGAAGAGGCTGCTGCAAAGTCACTTCAGTCGTGTCCGACTCTGTGCGACCCCATAGACGGCAGCCCACCAGGCTCCCCCGTCCCTGGGATTCTCCAGGCAAGAAGAAGAGGCATCGGTACCAGTTTTTAATTCTGTCCTTTCTTACTTTGTGTTCTTTTTCTTTATGTTTTATTTCTGACAAATAAAATTGTTATGTTTTTAAAGTGATAATTTGATAAATTTCTCCTTTCTTGACTAATTTGGTTCCTGAAAGAGACACAGATAAACTTAGTTAATAAAGGCGACTTAAACGATCTGCTTAATTTGATTAATGAATTGTTTATGGAAATGCTGTGGTGAGATTCTTAGTGTTCACCTGAGGGTCGGGGGGCCACTGTGCATTTCCCGGCTCACCCGGACCACGTGGCATCATGGACTAACCGGCCAGCAGGGAGAGGGACAGTTGTGATCTCAGCCATTGCTAGGCCTGGCACTTAAAACCACCCCACAGGAGTCTCTGGCTCTTTTCCCACTTCTATGATGACCAAGGAGGCCATGTGTTCTGGTTGGCATGCATTGAAGATGGAAGAGGGCCACCCAGTCCATATCAGGCACTATGTGATCAAGAAATAACTTTTGTTGTGTTAAGCCATTGAGTTTTCAGGGTTTTCCTATTATTGTCGCGATGCCTAACCTCACTAATACACAAATCAATTGATAGCACTTTATCAGGAAAGACAAGATCTTCTACAAGTCCCCAGAGATCGCAGGTATTGAAATGAGACAGCAGGGTTTTCCCATCTCAGAGCTGTCTGCAAAGCTCTGCTTTGGCTTTAAGATCATAGTCTACATATCTGTAGAAATTTCCAGAGGGCTTTACATTGAGTTCTTATTGTGGACCATAAGCTGCAATTATAGGCTTCTGACGGGAAACCAAGGTTGTTTTCCTTTAAGGTGACAACGTAGTGGTAGTCAAAAAATGACTATTTCTGTATAACATGCTCGTGTGCTGGAATCTCCCTAAGCCACACTAACCCATGAGTAAGCTGTAGCTGGGATCAGAGTAGCCTCCCCTGTCTCGCTGTCTCTTTTGGCCGCCCTCTGTTACAGAGCCCGTGAAAATCTCTGCAAGCGTTCCTTGGGGGGCGAGGAGGGGGTCTCTAGAGGATAGCTCCTACTGAACAAGTGGAGATATCTCGAGCTATCAAATGGCATGTTCCATCTTCTCTTCTGTGCCAGGCTCCTCCATTGGGTATCGCCCTCTCTGCCAGGTGTTCTTTCCTGCTTACCACGGATGGTCCCAGTGCCACATACACCTGAGGGACCATCTGTAGTTGGACATCATTTCTGCTATTTGGGGCACAGGCAGTAGATAATTCTTATGAGTGCACAGTGCTGGATAGTCAGAGTCACCTTCCCCTTCAATCACCAAGTCAAGCTTGTCTAATTTGCTTAACCCCGAGAGTAAAGATCACACAGGAGACTTCTATCGGGTCCACCTCACCAGTTTTCCATAGAATCTAGCAGTGTTTACAAGGCTATGATGAGTTTCCCCTACACTTATAATTGTTGTTCTTGTTTAGTCACTAAGTCAGGTCCAACTCTTTGTGACCCCATGGACTGTAGCCCACTGGGCTCCTCTGTCCATGGAATTCTCCAGGCAAGAATACTGGAGTAGGTAGCCATTCCCTTCTCCAGGGGATCTTCTGGACCCAGGGATTGAACCTGGGTCTCCTATACTGCAGACAGTTTTTTTACCATCTGAGCCACCAGGGAACGCATCATCTAAATCTGATTCCTGGAACCACAGCTAGCAACAAGTTGGCCTAAGAAGGCTGGCCTGCTTGGGGTCATTCCTGTTGTTGTCATCTTACTCAAAATCCTTGGTGCAACAGTCAGTAAATACATTTTGCAGGGATTAATAAACAAGCTAGTGCTTTGAAAAACCCACTGATATCTAAGAATCCCAGTCAGTGGAGTTTTTGTCCATGTACAGCAAGATGCAGGGTCTTATTTGACCTCTTTCCTCATCAGCAATGGGTGCATTTGACCGAGGTCCTCCTATGTGCAAGGGATTCTGTAACACTCCTTGCATATATTATCTCATTATTTTTTATGACAACCATATGGACTAAATGTTGTTTCTCCATTTGCCAGCAATGGAAATCGAAGTTCAGAGAATCCAAGCAAATTGTCCAAGGTCATAGAGGTAACCCTGAGATTAAAATGCAACCCTGCCTCTGTCCAAAGCTTATGTCTTTTTTTTTTTTTTTTAAACCATAGTGAGCTATTTTGGAGGAAAGTTTCTAATCATCCAGTACTATTTACCTAGCCTATGCAACAACTCTGGGGCTCACTATTAAAGTCCAGAGTAGGTTTGAGCCCCTTTGACTCTGGTACCTTCCCTGGTCTCTCTCTCTCATTTTCCCTGATTTTGGACAGTAAAAGTAGGAGTGTGGATTAAAAACAAACAGACAAACTAGACTGAGGATACTGAACACATCTCCCAAGAACAAACAGTAATTCTCAGTATCACCTGTATTAAGAAAGTGAGATATTTTTCCCAACTTGAAACATACTTTCCTATACTTCCCTTATCCACACTGTAATATGTAAAGCAGTTTAAAGCAGTTCACTCATTTAATTAATGAGTAGTGTCATTAGCTTCTTTTTTCATGTGCCTGCTTTCAAACTTTGTTCCTTTTTTCACTCTTCACCCTCCCCGGCTCCATTCAGAAAATAAGAATTTGGACTAAAAAAAAAACCACATCATTTGGTCCTTAGCTATTCTAAGATGCAGTCAGGGGGCTTCTCTAGCTGTCTAGTGGTTAAGACTCCACGTTTCCAGCTCAAGGAGTGTGGGTTCAATCCCTGGTTGGGGAACTAAGTTCCCCCCAAAATAAGTAAATAGAATGAAACTTTAAAAAAAAAAGACCTAGTCAAAATTTGCAATTATTACCTAAGAAATTAAGAAGTAATAGATGCATAAGCCTTACAAAATGCAAACTGCATAGAGGAGATAAAAAAAATAAGCCTATTTCACCCCAATCTGAAGTCTAAGACTGAAAGATAACTATTTTTATTTATTAATGTCTCAATTATTTTGAGAACTACTAGAAATATGCTTAAGGCTTCCCCAGTGGCTCAAGAACCCGCCTTCAATGCAGGAGACTCAGGTCTGACCCCTGGGTCAGGAAGATCCCCTCTGAGAAGGAAATGGCAACTGACTCCAGTATTCTTGCCTGGGAAATTCCATGAACAGAGGAGCCTGGAGGGCTACAGTCCATGAGGGTCACAAAAGAGTTGGACATGACTTAATGACTAAACAACAACAAGAAATATGCTTACACCTCTTTTTCTTACTTTCTCAACTTTGATTAGTATCTAAGAAAGAGGAAGGATTTTTCACGCTTATGACTATTAATTCCCATGTGCCCTCCTCCTGACAATTATGCTCTATTTTCTGAGGAGGGAGGAGAGAAAGCTGATCTCTGCCCATCTGTCTCGTTGGCAGTCCTTTCAACAGTTACCCTGGTGTCTGCCCCCTGGTTCACTCCTGTTCTGTGCTGGTTGACTCAGAGTTTGGCATTTCTTGAAACTTGTGTCAATCCAGGGTCTCATCAGGAAAACAGGACTTGTGCCAGATAGTTCAATAGAAAGAATTTAATTAGTGGGATTAATTATAAAGGCTTTAGAAGAGCTGACAGAGCAAACAGGAGGATGAAGCAGCTCAGAGTTAGGAAGCCGATGTGGGTTGGGGGATGAGAGTTCATTCCCCTTGCTGGGCGCTGGAACTCCAGCGTAGGTCACAGAGCGGGACTCAGGTCTCCAGGTGGGAACTGGAACCATGGGGTAGATGGAGCTACTGATGAAGGCTTTGCTCGAAGCCAAGAAAGGAGGGGAAGAAACACCCAGATTTCTTCCCTCCTCCTCCTGTGCACCCCTCACTAATGCCTCCCTTCAGTTGAAACTGGCCAGAAACCAGCCTGACAAGGGAGTCTGGAAAATGTAGATTGGAGGGGCCAGTAACCCGAGAGACAGAAAGAGTAGGAAGAGAATCTGAGAGCAAACAGATGAAGTATAATGGGTTGAATTGAACCCTACACCAACCCTAAAAAAACATGTTGAAGTTCTAAGCCCCAGTACCACAGAATGGGAGCTTATTTGGAAATAGAATCATTGATGATGCAATTAGTTAGGTTAGTTCAGTTCAGTTCAGTTCAGTCGCTCAGTCGTGTCCGACTCTTTGAGACCCCATGAATGGCAGCACGCCAGGCCTNACCAAGGGGAAACACTGAGACTCGAATCGTCCTTGCCCATCGAGTCTCTTGCCACATGACTCTGTCACAGGTGAGATTCTCACGCTGGCTCCTGGCAGCAGGCATATTCTGGTTTCCTTATTTTTGGGGTATAGATGCTCAGGGAAACTCAGGGGGAACCCCTGAAATCCGAATCGCCTTGCCCATCGGATTTCTGCCACTTGACCCTGTCACGGGTGGGATTCCACACACTGGCTCCCAGCAGAAACACTCCTTGAGAACCTATATCTTACATTTTTTATTTTTATTTTTGGAATATGGGGAAAGAGAGAGAGGTGATCTGGTCTTAAGAATCCTTAACAAAGATTAATAATCCTTAACAAGGATTATTTTTATATTGCAATCCCAGAGGGTTCTGCACATAATTGCTCATTTTTTTCTGGCTTTATACATCAATGGATTGGGTTTGGTGATAGAAAAAACAAAAAACCCGCTACTGTTTTTAAGGGTTAAGTTGGCTAAATTTGCTGACTTCCCTGGAAAATTGTGATCTTTATGATAGCATATGTTGCATAGGAGTGGAAATTATTGTCTGGCTTCTGCAGTGTGTATATTACGCCAAGGTCATGTTCTAGTTCCTGGAAGAGCTGAGACTCAGTTCCTAACAGTGTGATCCTACATGTTCTCACAGCTATCTCACAGCTCATGGTACCTGCCAGAGCACAGTAACTCAGCTTCCTGGAGAAGTAACATCCCTCCTGGCAGGGTTCCAGGTTCTCCCCACTGCCCAGTGTAAATGTCAGGGGCCGTCACCTGGGTTCTAGTGTATGGAGTCCTGAGACTTTGAATTCAGACTCTCCCTAACTGATACTGTTTTTCCTGAGCCTAGAGCTCCAGACTCAGTTTCCCTATGGTAGTTTTTCATAACCTTCCATGACAAGATGCTCAAGGCGTCTCACCTTTTGCTCTAAAATTTCCTTAATCATTCACTCAATAAAAATGTGCAGAATGTTTACCTTGTGTGCTGCCCTTTGCTAAAGCACAGCGAGAATGACCAGCAAATACACGACATGGGTCCTACGTAGGCATTTGATTGGCTGATCCATAACCTATTCTCAATCCCTTTTCCCTTGTCTGCTTCCACTTCAAATACTGGAAAAACTAAACATTTGTTCCCTCAGCCTCTTTTGCAGCTGACAGTGGCCATGTGTGACACAGTTTTGATTGAGACAGAGTTGTAACAGGGCCAGCATCTTTGCTCTTCTTTCCAAGTCAGAGTTATAGCTAACTCATTATTTTTAATGTTTGCACGACACTTCATAGTGTGTATGTACTATACTCATTCAACCATTCCCCAAGTGAATGATAGTTGTTATTTCTTATTTTTCCTGATACAACGATGCTGCAATAAACATTTCTTTTCATGTATTCTATGTATTGGTGCTTTTATTTCTTTTAGGTTAGAGTCCCAAATGCTATATTACTTGGTAAAAATATATATGTATTTAAATTTCAAAAGATATTGATAGTTTTTCAAAAAATATAGCAGTCCCAGTTCTCAGTAGCTATAAATGTGCTTATTTCACTGCATCTGTATCAACACTGGGGTTATTTCTGCTTTCAGATTTTGCCAATTTGATGAATGAAAATAGATAATAATGTTGCTTTAATTTTAATGTCCCTGAATCCTAATGAAACTGTATCCTCATCTGTGAATTTCCTGTTTATATCCTCTACCCATTTTTCTAAAGGCCTGTTTGTTCTTTTTCTTGTCAACTTGTGGACACTTTTCTGCATGTTAAAGATATAATCTTATGCCTACCATATGTATCAGAGAAGGCAATGGTACCCCAATTCAGTACTCNTCCCTGAATCCTAATGAAACTGTATCCTCATCTGTGAATTTCCTGTTTATATCCTCTACCCATTTTTCTAAAGGCCTGTTTGTTCTTTTTCTTGTCAACTTGTGGACACTTTTCTGCATGTTAAAGATATAATCTTATGCCTACCATATGTATCAGAGAAGGCAATGGTACCCCAATTCAGTACTCTTGCCTGGAAAATCCCGTGGACGGAGGAGCCTGGAAGGCTGCAGTCCATGGGGTCGCTAAGAGTCGGACACGACTGAGCGACTTCACTTTCACTTTTCACTTTCATTCATTGGAGAAGGAAATGGCAACTCACTCCAGTCTTCTTGCCTGGAGAATCCCAAAGACAGAGGAGCCTGGCAGACTACAGTCGCAGAGTCAGGCACGACTGAAGAGACTTAGGATATAGCACTAACAACTAACAACAGTGCATGTAAAGCATGTAGCAGAGGGTTTAGCACACAAGTGATCACCATTGTTACTACTGTTATTGGTGAAGAAAAAAGTAGGAGAGAATTTCAGAAAAATAGCCTGAGGTTAAATGGATTAGACATTAATCCATAAGGAGTGGAAAACAAAGGAGAGTTTGGCAGCAGAAGAGTAATATGGGAGAGGTGGCATTTAATGAAAATTGACCTCTTTCAGAACCCTCAATGGCTTAGATTGTAAAGAATCTGTCTGCAATGAGGGAGACCTAGGTTCGATCCCTGGGCTGGGAAGATTCTCTGGAGAAGGGAATGGCAGCCCACTCCAGTATTTTTGCCTGGAGAATCCCATGGACAGAGAAGCCTGGCGGGCTACAGTCCATAGAGTAACAAAGAGTCAGACACAACTGAGTGACTACACTTTGTTAAACTTTTTGGGACCCATGGTTCCCTAAATGCCATATTTATATTTATGTATGTTTATCTCAATATCTTAGAAAAAAAGGAGTATGTCTTAAACCCAATCAAACTTTAAAAGTCATTGTGACATAGTCAGGTTGTGATTATTCTATCAATCCACATGTGACTTTAGGTGGAAATTTTTGTCTCATAATTTAAAACATATTCAGTCTAAAAACAGAACAAACTTTACAATTTGAATTTTTTGGCTACATTGCAAAGCTTGTGGGGTCTTAGTTTCTGTTCAGGGGTTGAACCTGGGCACCCAGCAATGGTGATGAGTCCTAACCACTGGACCACCAGGGAATTCCCAACAACTTGGATTTTCTGTGTCCTCATTTGTAGGGAGCTTGGTGTTGTTATTCAGCTAAGAACAGTTGAGGGTTATCTCACTGGTTCTTATAGCACACCTACAGGCAAATAGGATTCCACTTGCAGAGAGATGTGTCCACCTTCCACAACTATTATGGACTGAATGCTTGTGTCCCCTCCAAATTCATGTGCTGAAGTTCTAACCCCAGCATGACTGTATTTGGAGATAGGGCTTTTGTGCAAGTAATTAAAGTTAAACGAGGCCGTAGGGTGAGGTCCTGAGCTGATAGGATTTGTGTCCTTACAAGAAAAGACATCAGCGAGCTTGCCCCTCTCTCAGTGCTCACACAGAAGAAAGGCTACATGAACACATAGTGAAATCATGGCTGCCTGTAAGCTGAGAGGAGAGGCCTTAGCACGAAATCAAACTAGCCAGCAACTTGATCTTGGGCTTCTAGACTCCAAAACTGTGATAAAATAAATGTTTGTTGTTTATGGCCTCAGTCTGTGATAATAATTTTTTATGATAGCCCGAGCAGAATAATGCAACATCCAGCATCAAACTCTCCTTCTATATATGGATGCTAAGGGTTATTTTTATTGGAAAAGACTCTGATGCTGGAAGAGATTGGGGGCAGGAGGAGAAAGGGATGACAGAGGATGAGATGGCTGGATGCCATCACTGACTCGATGGACGTGAGACTGAGTGAACTCCGGGAGTTGGTGATGGACAGGGAGGCCTGGCGTGCTGCGATTCATGGGGTCGCAAAGAGTCGGACACAACTGAGTGACTGAACTGAACTGAACTGAAGGGTTATTTTAATCAAAGTAAAGATTATTTTTTAAGAATGCAGTTTCCCTATTCCTACCAAATCAAGGTTGCTTTGTCTTCAAGGAAAGAATGTCTGGAGCTCAAATTCTGGGGGAGGATAAAGAAACAGTCTCTTTCCCACCCTCCTGACTCAGCAGAATGTTGCCCTCCTTCATGAAGCAATGGGAGACTTAGACCATTGGCTTCTGCCACATGATCAAGTAAACCAAATACTTGGAAGAGTTATAAAATACAGGGGAAAAAAAAAAAGCAACCACATCTTGACCTTCACCCAGCCTCATGAATTCCCAGTTATGGTTTCTTTCATAGGGAAATGACATGGCTTGACTCATAAGCTGCTCTTCTTACCTGATGATCTGCTTGTTTCAGAAAATCCAGAGAGACTGTATAGGCAAGTGAACAACGGCCAGAGCCTATACAAAAAGATCTACAACATGCCCAGGAAACCAAGCCCTTTATCTACAATAAACAATCCAGGCAGGCAGCCTGCTGTGAGTTAGATTTGTGGATTGCTATCTCTAGTAACCATCCAGAAAGCTAAAGAATAACTTCTATGACAATTGACCCCGAGTCACCAGGACTTGATTAATAGCTTCCAACTTCTGTAATTTTTGTTGATGCTTCAAACTTAGGATCAGCCAGGGAAAGCTAAACCTCACTTTCAGGTAGCTCACCCACAGCTTTCCTGGTCAATAGGCTCCAATGAGGACATATCTGAAGCCCTCTCCTTTTCCACTAAAAAATTCCCACTACTCTGCCTGCCTTTGTGTGTGCGTGAGTTGCTCAGTCGTGTCTGACTTTTTGCAACCCCATGAACTGTAACCTGCCAGACTCCTTTGTCCGTGGGATTCTCCAGGCAAGAATACTGGAGTGGGTTGCCATTTCCTTCTCCAGGAGATCTTCCCGACTCAAGGATGGAACCTGGGTCTCCTGCATTGCAGGAAGATTCTTTACCATCTGAGCCCCTAGGGAAGTTTCTCTGACACACTGCCTTTGACTCTGTTGAAATGTAAATGACTTTGGCTGACTGCCTTGTTACAGCAGCTCTGAATACATAGTTCTTGCTTGTTCTCCCTTGGTTGGTCCTCTTTTATTTCTCCACTATCTTTTTTATATATTCCGTAGAAGACTTGAGAAATTCTTTTCTTCCCTAATTGTGCCCAGAAAGATTTTCTGTTATATTTAGGGTAGACATAGGGTTCCCCTCCGCTTCAGGATTGTAAATTGTGGGTTTGATCCCTGGGTTGGGAAGATTTCCTGGAGAAGGGAATGGCAACCCACTCCAGTATTCTTGCCTGGAGAATCCCATGGACAGGGGAGTTTAGAAGGCTACAGTCCCAGGGGTCACAAAGAGATGGACACGAGTGAGCAACTAACATACGTGCCCACATGATATAGTATTAAAAAATCATGCGAGATGTTTGCGAAGATATAAACGAATGCTTAGCATGAGGGAGAGGTGTATCAGGTTATCCTGTCTTTGGGTAAACGTGGACTTGCAATACTGAACACAGGGATCATGTCCCAGGGTGATTGTTCTAGGCTGGTACTGTGCCTGCGGGGGCCCCTAACCACCTGTTCCTGCTCTCTCCCACCCCGGTCACTTTTTCAAAGGTATTTATAGTGACTTAAGCCTGTGTTTCTGAGCTCCAGGATCTGACCCCTGCAGCCCACGGCTGCCTTGCCTTCACTGAGTGCTGTCCCTTATGCTGTTCTGGTTCTGTCCTCTCCTGAGTGTCCCCTTGGGGACTGACTATGGTTCAGATGCTTGTTTTGCTCAAGCCAGTGAAAGAGGCATGAGGAACACCTCAAAGGAGCCTTTCCACCTGCTGATCTTGGCAGTTCTGCTGTTTTGAAAGACAACACATCAGTGGGAAGGAGGAAATTTCATTCCCTTAGGGCTTCTCTGCTTAGCAGCCCTGACAACAACAGTAACCAAGTGCATTTTAGGGGGAATCGTTAGAACCGGTCCTTATCTGCATCATTTGGAATAAAGTTTGATAAAAACAGAAACATGAACTCTAAAAACTGTGGACACAGTGTCAAACTTTATTTTTTGGGGACTCCAAAATCACTGCAGATGGTGACTGCAGCCATGAAATTAAAAGATGCTTACTCCTTGGAAGGAAAGTTATGACCAACCTAGATAGCATATTCAAAAGCAGACACATTACTTTGCCAACTAAGGTCTGTCTAGTCAAGGCTATGGTTTTTCCTGTGGTCATGTATGGATGTGAGAGTTGGACTGTGAAGAAGGCTGAGCGCCGAAGAATCGATGCTTTTGAACTGTGGTGTTGGAAAAGACTCTTGAGAGTCCCTTGGACTGCAAGGAGAGCCAACCAGTCCATTCTGAAGGAGATCGGCCCTGGGATTTCTTTGGAAGGAATGATGCTAAAGCTGAAACTCCAGTACTTTGGCCACCTCATGCGAAGAGTTGACTCATCAGAAAAGACTCTGATGCTGGGAGGGATTGAGGGCAGGAGGAGAAGGGGACGACCGAGGATGAGATGGCTGGATGGCATCACTGACTCGATGGACGTGAGTCTGAGTGAACTCCAGGAGTTGGTGATGGACAGAGAGGCCTGGCGTGCTGTGATTCATGGGGTCACAAAGAGTCAGACACTACTGAGCGACTGAACTAAATTCAGACTGATTCAGCACTCATTTCAGTCTGTTTTTCCTCATTAATAAGAATAAATAAGTAACTCCCTAAAGTTAGGTATTGCTAATAAGTAGAAATCCATTTAAATGAATTTGGAAACTGTGGGATTTTTAATGTAACCCTATAATCTACTTGGCTGACGAACTTTAAAGGACTTGATAAAAAATGAAGATTCCAAGATGCTGAAGCTAAAGCTCCAATACTTTGGCCACCTGATGCAAACAGCCGACTCATAGGAAAAGACCCTGATGCTAGGAAAGATTGAGGGCAAGAGGAGAAGGGTGTGACAGAGGATGAGATGATTGGATGGCATCACTGACTCAATGGACATGAATTTGAAAAAACTCCAGAAGATAGTGAAGGACAGGAAAGCCTGGCATGCTGCAGTCCATGGGGTGATAAAGAGCTGGACATGACTCAGCGACTGAACAACAAGAAAGGTGCCCTTTGATGTTTAACAGCTTATCCCTTTGTTGGTAGATAGGGAGGGCACTTCGCGGGGTTTCATTAGCTTCACCTAGGCTGATATCAGCACTCAGCAAAGGCTCCACAAAGCACTGTATATTGATTCATCATCAGTTTCCAATAAAATAATGCTAGTGGTTGAACAAGTTAGAGTAACAGAGTTTGAAACAGAAGGATTGACACGGGCACAAGGTACCAACTTATCTCTGTCTGTGTTTAGATATTGACCAGTCAGACTGGAGACCTAGGGTCCAATCACCAATGACAGCATAGACTGGAAACTGTGGCTCCTCCTTTTGTGTGTAGCCACCTTTGAATCACAAATAGTCCTTAAAACTGTCCAGTTATCAGTTATAAACAGCTGAGGGACCTTTAAGGAGAAGGATCTAGAAAGAGGTCCATAAGTGCAATTAATGGGAAAAATAAAGAAATAACTTTCCAATGTACTACCCTAGCACTACTCCCCAATGTGGAAGAGAGGGATGGTCAGCCTCCCCTAAGTGACTGCTGTGTGCCTGCGTGTTCAATGACTGCTAGCAATCAATAGTGAATCTTTTGTTGGGGGTCCAGTCTTTACCACACAGTTTGATTTTCCTAGTATTTTCCGTGTCCAACCCTTTCTTTTCTTCTTACATGTCCCTGCTTCTGTTGCTTCCTCTCTGTGGGATGCTTGCCTCCCCACCAATGAAAATCTCACACCCTTGGGGGTCCAGTTCTCAGCCGTGTCTGACTCTGCAACACCATGGACTGCAGCCCTCCAGGCTCCTCTGTCCATGGGGCTCTCTAGGCAAGATTACTGGAGTGGGTTGCCATTCTCTTCTCCAGGCACCCTTGGGTGTCCAGGTCACCCTTAAGGATTTCTGTGTCGTCAGAACTGGTACATCACTTACCATTTGGGCTAGCCAATTTAAACATACTTCTTCTGATTTGATGAGTGTTATTCTTGCTTCTGTAGCTGGACATCCTTCATCCAGGTCAGGATGATGTTGGAACTTATGGGTCTTGTCTGGGGCTGAGAGGAATAGACATGCTGTGAATATTTGTTGCTGTCCTTCTGGGGTTGTGAACACTGTCTGTGGGTTGATGACATCCTATTAGCCAAGATCATTCTATATTCATGATTTAACACTGTGTCATTGAAGCCCACATGGCTTCTGGTTAAAATGAGCCTCAATACAGGTCACTGTCAGCCCTCCTGAGTCAAATAACTGCTTTTGTTTCCACTGGATGCCATGGGATGCTGGAACTCCATGTGTCATTATTAGTGGTGCTTTAAAACTCACCAGACAGGCATTATAACTTTCCTGCTTCCCTTGTCCTTTGCGGTCTGGCTGGTCAGGTCCACCCAGGCTGGCCTGGTGTTTTGTAGAAACTTGCCTCAGTGGGGTAGGCTGACTGTACTCCAGAATCACACTTCAGTTGGATAATGGGACTATAAGGGGTGCCCACCGAGTGTATCTTTTCCCCGATAGGCATGGGGCTGTCAGCGACACAGTGGCACCTAGAATATCTAGGCAAGCTCTCAACATGTAATTGCCAGGATTTAGGATTACTGTGTTGCTTTTGATTCGGCCTATTGCTTTCCCCAGATTCTCAGGCATCTCTGACACAAAGAGATTTCTGGGAAAGGAAACATATTTCTCCCTCTCCAGGGAAATCAGAAAACTTTTAACTTTTCCTTCTCTAGAGTAAGTCAGCAACCCCTTTGCCCTAAGTATCTTCTTTTTGAATCTTCGGGCTTCTTATAACAATTCCTTGTGATAACAACTCCTATCTTAGAGGTGATATGGAGATAAAAAAGGCATCAGCCTGGTGTAAATTCTATGCATGTTCTTCCATATGCGTGCTTTTCAGGGTCTTTTATGCATGTTACGCATGTTTTTCGTGCATTTTTTTTTTTCTTTTTCTTTTTCTCGTGCATGTTTTATATATGTTTTTCAGGTCCTGTTATGAGAGAATTGGGGCCAAAAGCAACAAAGGAAATAACTGAATATCAACAAGGCTGTTTTCCTTAGAAGATTCAGACTTCGGGGAGTCTAGTTCTAAGTTCTACCACCATGGACTGAACCCTCATTTCAGCATTCAGGTCAAGCCTGTGGCCTGGATCACCTGTAGGAAAGGTGACCGCCTGCTCACCTTAAAGTTGTACAGATGTGAAGGCTACATGGTGAAAGACCCAAAAGGGCAAGCCTCTAACTTGGGAAGAGCTTTTATTATGTTTTCAGTGACACTCTAAAGTACAAATTGTGTAACAAATTGTTTAAACTAAATTTTCTTTCTTCAGATTTATAGTCATATTAGAGCTTGTATATGCTTTCTGCTTTCGTTAAATCAATTACCTAGTTAGAAATTCTGTAGCTCTCAGCAATATGTTGATAAAAGCTGAAACTTAAAATCTACTCAGTCAACTGTTGGTAGACTGGGGCTGTATTGCACAATTCAAAATGAAATGCATTTTGGGGTGTGTGTAACCTTAAGTCCAGTTTCAACCTTTCATTACCTGGGTGAATCCTGCCCTGCGGTAACAGGTATGGGCACAGGTAGCCAGATGACTGCGATCTACAGGAAGCTTACAGTGGGACAGCGTATTTGTTCTCCTGCTTTGCAAAGGTAGTCACTGTTGTTAAAATTCCTTGGGACTTGGAATGTACTATTTGGGCACGTTATCACCTCTATCCTGAAATGAAGTCTGTTAGGTAGCAGAAGGGCTAAAAACTTGGCTGATAATAGTGGTGGAACAAGCCTGCTCTCTGACCAGCCCAATGGGTGAGGGGATTTACTGCTTGTGTAGTTAAGATTTGACGTAGTTAGGCATTGTCAGCATGTCCTGGTGTAAATGCTGTGTCCTTCCTTGACTTTCCCAAGGGAAAAACAGATCTCAGGACACTAGCTTTTATTTATCAACATCTAAAGCATCTTCTCTCATAAAGGGGGTGAGATATTGGCCTTTAAAGGTTTCCATCGCAGGCAGTCTTAGGAACATAATCAGATATGCAGTTTAATTGTTCTAACATGAAGATGTTTACAAAGGCAAGCATTACTTAATTTTTTAAAAGTTTATTTATTTATTTTTGGCTCTGTGGGTCTTTGTTGCTATGTGTGGGCTTTTTCTAGTTGTGTATAGCCAGAGTTAGGCTTCCTTGGTGGCTCAGCAGTAAAGAATCCCCTGCAATGAAGGAGCTGCAGGAGACGTGGTTTCGATCCCTATGTCGGGAAGATCCTTTGGAGGAGGAAATGGCAACCCACTACACTATTCTTGCCTGGAGAATCCCATAGACAACGGAGCCTGACAGGCTACAGTCCACGGGATCACAAAGAGTCGGACATGACTGAGCGACTAAGCATGCATCAATTCAGTTCAGTTCAGTCGCTCAGTCACCCTCGCCAGGCTCCTTTGTCCATCCAACTCCCAGAGCTTGCTCAAACTCATGTCCATTGAATCAGTGATGCTATTCAATCATCTCATCCTCTGTCGCCCCCTTCTCCTCTCACCTTCAATCTTTCCCAGCATAAGAGAAAGGGTCTTTTCCACTGAGTCAGTTCTTTACATCAGGTGGCCAAAGTCTGGAGTTTCAGCTTCAACATCAGTCCTTCCAATGAACATTCAGGACTGATTTCTTTTAGGATGGACTGGTTTTATCTGCTTGCTGTGCAAGGGACTCTCCAGAGTCTGCTCCAACACCAAGCATGCTTAGTGGGAGCTATTGTGTTTTANCTCTCTGGTTCCCCTACTCCTGTTCTTTAAACTTTCCCCCCCTGTTTTTCTATGATTATTCTTCTATGAATTTTCTATTTTTTTTAATCAAATTTGGACTGCATTGAATTTATAGATTGATCTACAGAGAATCACTGTATCAGGACTGAGTTTTATGAACAATATACTTTTCTCCATTTGTTCACGTCTTTTAAAATGACTTATGTGCTTAGTTGCTAAGTCGTGTCTGATTCTTTGCGATCCCAAGGACTGTAGTCCACTAAGTTCCTCTGTCCATGGAATTCCCCAGGCAAGAATACTGGAGTGGATTGCCATGCCCTCATCCAAGAGATCTTCCCAACCCAGGGAACAAACCCAGGTCTCTCACATTGCAGATGGATTCTTCACCATCTGAGCCACCAGAGAGTGACTTCTGGTAGAGTTTTATTAATATATGTCTTATGCTTATCTTGTTATGATGATTCCTAGTTATTTTCTCTGTGTATTTTTTGCTATTGTGAATGGGATTTTTTTCATTATATTGTACCACTGGTTATTTATGGTAATCAAGAAAGCTAGTGATTGTAGGTATATTTATTTTTCACTTGGGCACAGAGAAATCATACCAGACACAGGTGAGTCCCTTCACATTTACTGATTGCTGTAGATCAGGTTACCTGGGAATCAGAGTAGAAGACAGATCTGCGTACAGGAGATGTATTGACGTGTTCCCGCGAGACAGCATGTGGGAGCAGTAAGGGGAGCAGGACTGGGAGATTTTTTCATAAAAATCATTCACAACGAAGCTGAGCACAGTTGTGGACAGATTAGCCTACTCCAGTCTGCGCATGTTAGGGGCTATGTTGGCTTTGGTGTTGGATGTGCTCAGTGTCTGAGATGGTATGAATTTCAAACTATAGGGAGGTCCTTGTTATCCTCTTATTCGTTAGAAGTTATGAGGATGCATAAGGGAGCCAAGTCGGGGCAAGCAAAACCCATCAAGGCCTGAAAGCGTCACTAGTGCTCTGAGGGCTTAGGAAATTGGTCCTTAGGCAATGATTGTCCCACTTTAACACTAGGGTATGTCTCTGTTTACCATGTCAAGGCCTTTCATGGCCTGTCTCTTGTTAACGGTCGAATATTAACAACAGTAAAACACATATTCAACAGATTTAGGAACTCATACAGTAATGATGGTAAATTGTTGGAATCACACTCAAAATTTTAAACAATGGGACTTTGACACAGTTAATGAATACTTGAAGGAGGGAAATCTAATGCAAGTTAAAAAAAAAAAAAAGATGAAAATTATAAGTTGCTCAGCCGTGTCTGATTCTTTGAGATCCCATGGACTGTAGTTTGCCAGGTTCCTCTGTCTATGGAATTCTCCAGGCAAGAATATTGGAGTGGGTAGCTGACCATTCTCTTCTCCAGGGGATCTTCCTGACCAAGGTTCTGAACCCAGGTTTCTTCCACTGCAGGCGGATTCCTTATAGTCTAAGCAACCAGGGAGAAAATTGCTGGATTCTCACAATTTTAAACGATGGGAGTTTGACAGTTAATGAACACTTGAAGGAGGGAAATCTAATACAAGCAAGGCCAGGATATATCCTCAGGCAGAAACTGATTCGATTATCAAAGGATTAAGAGAAAAGCATGGGAAAATTAATGATGGCCTACATATTTTTAAAAGTAGCTTTCTTTATGGCCATATTGAAAAAGCCAAATGTAAATATCAAGTGAACTACATTTATCACGCAATTTGTTTGAAAAATGATAATCTCGCCCTCAAGAAAAACCTCATGCAGTTTATCTTTAAAAAAAAAATTAAGGCATAAATGCAATTTAGTGTAAATTTTGTTAAGTAGAAAATAAATTTATCTTTTATAAGTTTTAGTTTTATTATTCAAGAGTAAGTTTCCATCAAACAGTTTTTCTATTTAGTGTGAAGTTTTGGTCTCCATTTTAAAAGAGTTTACTTTAGCTGACCTTTAACTGATTGTGCTGCTGGAGTTTAATACAAAAGAAATTTGATATTGCAATTCTTTAGTAAATTGAGGATCAAAAGGAAAAGCCCTTGGGCGACTTTTCTAGTATGGGGAATTTGAGATGATGATCAGTCTATCTGGAGATCTGTAGAAGGGCAAATCACACACAACAGTATCTGCATTAACAGATACTGGGTATAATTCATAGCTCTGGCCCAGCAGCACTTTCAGGCCCTCTTTATGGCATGAAAAAGAGGACTCTGCCAATCTGGAGCCTAGAAGGTGTTTCTGCTGTGGCCCTGCCGTCTCCAGCTTCATCTCCCCTGCCCACCCTCCACAGGTCTCCCCTCCTCCACTCTGATCTCCTTCCTACGTAGGGCACTCTCTTTCCTGGCCTGGAGACAGTCTGGAGCACTAGCAGCCATCTTGACCATTGTCCGAGTATGTCACTCAGCTTTGGATATTCACAACCAGAGATGCTTTGCCCTCATCACCGCCTTGAGATACACACAGAGCCATCTGTCTTTCACTTAATTTCTCCAGTGATGCCCTGGAGCTACCACTTCCCTTCTGTTCCCGGAAGCTGGGTATTTCTTGCTCTTGAGCTCACCTAACCCAACTCCCACAATTCCTTAAGCATCTGGGAACTTGTTCAGTTCAAAGGGTTGATAGGTAAAGAATGGAAACGTCTGTTTAGTCTGCTTATAGGTCCTAGACTTTGGTTGCCTTGATTCATTTTCAGCCCTCCAGTGGCTTCACTGCTGAAAATGGACCTGAATATTCGAACGTGTGCTGTCCAATGCTTCAAGGATGCCCCTTCTCAGCTAGATCTGCTCCGTCTTGAAGGTAACGTTTTTTTTTTAAAGTTTACACTGACATGCTCAACCAAGTGCAATCTCTGTGCAAAAAGGGCTGTGTCTGAAGGAGTCTGCAGTCTCTGTCATCTCCGTATCCTCCACTGTCCTTTCCCCGTCTACTCGGTGCTGGAGTTGAGCCTGGGTTATCAGTCCAAACTCCCCATTTCTCCCTGGGAGTGTTCCCTTTGGAGCCTTAGGGGCTTCTCTCCTGCCAACAGACCTCAGCAGAGCACCAAAGAATTCGTGCCTTCGAACTATGGTTCTGGAGAAGACTCTTGAGAGTCCCTTGGACAGCAAGGAAATCAAACTGGTCAATCTTAAGGAAAGTCAACCCTGGATACTCACTGGAAGGACTGATGCTGAAGCTGAAGCTCCAATATTTTGGTCACCTGATGCTAATAGCCGACTCAGTAGAAAAGACCCTGATGCTGGGAAAGACCGAAGGTAGAAGGAGAGAAGGGCATCAGAGGATGAGATGGCTGAATGGCATCACTAATGCAATGAACATGAACTTGGGCAAACTCTGGGAGACAGTGAGGGACAGGGAAGCCTGACTTGCAGCCGTCCATGGGGTCACGAAAAGTCAGACATAACTGGGCCACTGAACAACAATAACAGCAAGAGGCTTCTAACTTGTTAGATCACTTCTCCATAAAATGGAACCTCAGAAAGGCTGTTTACTTGATAGTGAAGAGAGCCACAAAATCTGTGAACTTACAAGCAGTCAGTCTAAACACTTTATTTTAGAGAAGAAGCAGAAAGAAATTAAAGCAAGGGCTCCAAATAGAGCAGTAGGTCAAGAGAACTGGGATGGGAACGCTCCAGTCTTAGCACAGCACTAATCCACTACTTTCACTTCACATTCCAGGATGTCTGGCTGGAGGTGAGTGATCACACCGTCGTGATTATCTGGGTCGTGAAGGTCTTCTTTGTATAGTTCTTCTGTGTATTCTTGCCACCTCTTCTAAATATCCTCTGCTTCTATTAGGTCCATACCATTTCTGTCCTTTATTGTGCCCATCTTTGCATGAAATGCTCCCTTCGTATCTCTAATTTTCTTGAAGATATCTCTAGTCTTTCCCATTCTATTGTTTGTATTGATCACTGAGGAAGGCTTTCTTATCTCCCCTTGCTGTTCTTTGGAACTGCATCCAAATGCATATATCTTTCCTTTTCTCCTTTGCCTTTTGCTTCTCTTCTTTTCACAGCTATTTGTAAGGCCTCCTCAGATAGCCATTTTGATTTTTCCATTTCTTTTCCATGGGGATGGTCTTGATCCCTGTCTCCTGTACAATGTCACAAACCTCATCCCATAGTTCATCAGGCACTCTATCAGATCTAATTCCTTGAATCTATTTCTCACTTCCACTGTGTAATCATAAGGGCTTTGCTTTAGGTCATACCTGAATGGTCTATTGGTTTTCCTTCTTTTTGTCAATTTAAGTCTGAATTTGGCAATAAGGAGTTCATGATCTGAGCCACAGTTAGCTCCTGGTTTTGTTTTTGCTGACTGTATAAAGCTTCTCCATATTTGGCTGCAAAGAATATAATTAGTCTGATTTTGGTATTGACCATCTGGTGATGCCCATGTGTAGAGTCTTCTCTTGTGTTGTTGGAAAAGGGAGTGTGCTATGACCAGTGCGTTCTCTTGGCAAAACTCTATTAGCCTTTGCCTTGCTTCATTCTGTACTCCAAGGCCAAATTTGCCTGCTACTCCAGGTATTTCTTGACTTACTACTTTTGCTTTCCAGTCCCCTATAATGAAAAGGACATCTTTTTTTGGGTGCTAGTTCTAGAAAGTCTTCTAGGTCTTAGAACTGTTCAACTTCAGCTTTTTTAGCATTACTGGTCGAGGCATAGACTTGGATTACTGTGATATTGAATGGTTTGCCTTGGAAACAGAGATCATTCTGTCATTTTTGAGACTGCATCCAAGTACTGCATTTCAGACTCTTTTGTTGACTATGATGGCTACTTCATTTCTTCTAAGGGATTCTTGCCCACAGTAGTAGATATAATGGTCATCTGAGTTAAATTCACCCATTCCGGTCTATTTTAGTTCGCCGATTTCTAAAATGTCAATATTCATCCTGGAATGTGAAGTCAAGAGGGCCTTAGGAAGCATCACTAAGAACAAAGCTAGTGGAGGTGAGCTATTTCAAATCCTAAAAGATGATGCTGTGCAAGTGCTGCACTCAATATGCCAGCAAACTTGGAAAACTCAGCAGTGGCCACAGGACTGGAAAGGTCAGTTTTCATTCCAATCACTAAGAAAGGCAAAGCCTAAGAGTGCTCAAACTACCGCACAATTGCATTCATTTCACATGCTAGCAAAGTAATGCTTAAAATTCTCCAAGCTAGGCTTTAACAGTACATGAACTGTGAACTTCCAGATGTTCAAGCTGGATTTAGAAAAGGCATTGGAACCAGAGATCAAATTGCCAACATCTGTGGGATCATAGAAAAAGCAAACTGCTGCTGCTGCTAAGTTGCTTCAGTCGTGTCCGACTCTGTGTGACCCCATAGACGGCAGCCCACCAGGCTCCTCCGTCCCTGGGAGTCTCCAGGCAAGAACACTAGAGTGGGTTGCCATTTCCTTCTCCAATGGGTGAAAGTGAAAAGTGAAAGTGAAGTCACTCAGTCGTGTCCGACTCGTAGCGACCCCATGGACTGCAGCCTACCAGGCTCCTCCGTCCATGGGATTCTCCAGGCAAGAGTACTGGAGTGGGGTTCCACTGCCTTCTCCCGAGAAAGCAAGAGAGTTCCAGAAAAACATCTACTTCTGCTTTATTGACTGTGCCAAAGCCTTTGATTGTGTGGATCATGACAAATTGTGGAAAATTCTTAAAGAGATGTGAATACCAGATCACCTGACCTGCCTCCTGAGAAATCTGTATACAGGTCAGGAAGCAACAGTTAGAACTGGACATGGAACAACAGACTGGTTCCAAATCAGGAAAGGAGTACATCAATGCTGTATATTGTCACTGTGCTTATTTAACTTATATGCAGAGTACATCATGAGAAATGCTGGACTGGATGAAGCATAAGCTGGAATCAAGATTGCAGGGAGAAATATCAATAATCACAGATATACAGATGACACCACCCTTACAGCAGAAAGCGAACTAAAGAGCCTCTTGATGAAAGTTAAAAAAAAGTGAAAAAGTTGGCTTGAAACTCAACATTCAGAAAACTAAGATCATGGCATCTGGTCCCATCACCTCCTGGCAAATACCTGGGGAAACAATGGAAACAGTGGCACATTCTATTCTGGGGGGCTCCAAAATCACTGCAGGTAGTAATTGCAGCCATAAAATTAAAAGACACTTGCTCTTTGGAAGAAAAGTTATGACCAACCTAGATAGCGTATTAAAAAGCAGAGACATTACTTTGCCAAAAAAGGTCCATCTTGTCAAAGCTATGGTTTTTCTAGTAGTCATGTATGGTTGTGAGAATTGGACTGTAAAGAAAGCTGCTGCTGCTGCTAAGTCGCTTCAGTCATGTCCAACTCTGTGTGACCCCAGAGATGGCAGCCCACCAGGCTCCCCCGTCCCTGGGATTCTCCAGGCAAGAACACTGAAGTGGGTTGCCATTTCCTTCTCCAGTGCATGAAAGTGAAAAGTGAAAGTGAAGTTGCTCAGTCGTGCCTGACTCTTCGAGAGCCCATGGACTGCAGCCCACCAGGCTCTTCTGTCCATGGGATTTTCCAGGCAAGAGTACTGGAGTGGGGTGCCATTGCCTTCCCCAAAAGAAACCTGAGCACCAAAGAATTGATGCTTTTGAACTGTTGCATTGGAGAAGAGTCTTGAAAGTCCCTTGGACTGGAAGAAGATCAACCAGTCCATCCTAAAGGAGATCAGTCCTTAGTGTTCACTGGAAGGACTGATGTCGAAGCTGAGACTCCAATATTTTGGCCACCCATTGTGAAGAGCTGACTCATTTGAAAAGACCCTGATGCTGGGAAAGATTGAAGGCGAGAGGAGATGGGGGTGACAGAGGATGAGATGGTTGAATGGCATCACTGACTCCATGGATATGAGTTTGAGTAAACTCCAGGAGTTAGTGATGGCCAGGGAGGCCTGGCATGCTGCAGTCCATGGGGTTGCAAAGAGTCGGACACGACTGAGCGACTGAACTGAACTGAATATACTACTTTAGTAATATCATGATATAATCAACGAAAGCTTCATCTGGTACTTTGCCTGAAGGGCAATCGAAGAAGGTCATGGATTTCTTGGAATGGTAGAGCCATTCTTTTATATTTCCTGCTTTGTTGTATATGACAAAAGCACTGGATGATAGCTGGATATTAAAGCGACTTTCACAGATATACCAATTTTTAAAATTATTTTAAAGATCAAACAACATCTTTTACAAAAGAGGAGGGGTGGTGAAATACAGAATTGTCACATATATGTGTTTGTGTGGGCCATGCTGATATAGTAACTTATTGTCCTTTGAATATCACTGTGGTATCACTTCGAATATCACTTTAGGACAATCAGTTCCATGAGTTAAGCTCAAATCACTGCAGTCATGTTATTATGGCAGATTGAAAATTCTGATTGAATTTTTGTCTCCTAGTACATATTCATGTATCTTTATGTACAATAGAATCTTATTTCTGATTGGTGCGTTGGGCTTTCTTCTCAGACTGTGTAGCTAGAGTATCCTGTTTTATCTCAGAGCGGTTACCTTTTCCAGGTGGCTCAGTGGTAAAGAATGTGCTTGCCAATGCAGGAGACGTGGGTTCGATCCCTGGGTTGGGAAGATCCCCTGGAAGAGGAAATGGCAACTCACTCCAATATTCTTGCCTGGGAAATCTCATGGATAAAGGAACCTTGTGGGATACTGTCCTTGGGGTCACAGAGAGTTGGACATGACTTAGCGTCTGAGTACAACTCCTTTTCCAAGTTTGAAAACACTACAGCAAGAACTAGTTCACGGACCTGGAACTTCAGAGGTTATAGTGCCACACTTTCTGCCCTGTGGACACTTGGGACACTTTTGTAAGTTTACCCATTTGCCATTTGATCAAACCATAGTAAGATCTAGGTGGCTCAGACAGTAAAGAATCCGTCTGAAATGTAGGATACTTGGGTTCAATTCCTGAATCAGGAAAATCCCCTGGAGAAGGGAATAGCAATCTACTTCAGTATTCTTGCCTGGAAAATCCCATAAACAGAGAAGCCTGGCGGGCTACAGTCCATGGGGTTGCAAAGAGATGGACATGACTGAACAACTAACACTTTCACTTCACCTTGTATTGGCTTAACTAAGAATACTAAAAGCAGATCAAGCCAGTGACTCCTCCCTGAACTCTGGAAAGCCTCTACAAATTGAATTTACGCAGACCGGAAGGAGACCGTTAAGAGTCTCTTGCTAAAAAATGCTCAATCTGCATGCTGTGACCTCTGCTACGATTTTTGCCTTTGGATCCAGCTCAGTGCCTGGCACATAACAGACATTCAGGGAATGTTTGTTGAGTAAAATATTTAAAAAATTAGTGACCCGACTGAATGGAAAACTCTGCTTTGGGTTAAAGGGAAAAATGGAGGTGGTGAGTGGGGGTTGGTGAGGGTTGGGTATGCCATAGGCAAATATAAGCGTTGGGAGTGGTTAATGTTGGTTTCATAGATGAATTGAAACATTTGATAACCTCGTAAATAGACTACTGTACCGTTACATAAATGACACTGTTAGCTTGTAGTTATAAGGTGCTAAAATAACTACGAAAAATGAAAGAGCCCATCAATCAAATGGTTGTTTTGCCTACGTGAAAGTCAAACAACCACTGTGACTGATTTTTTTTTCTCTTCTGAACTGACCTTTTGTTTTGTGACCCAACACTGTGGTGCAAACTGCCAGCTTAAGGTAACGCAGACTGTTGTACCGACTACAGCATTCTGTAGTTCTCTGTGTGGAAAATGAAGCAAAGAGAATCTGCTAGACCGTGATGCTGGCTCAGAAAACATTTCCTGAAGTTGGTGATGAAAGTCGTTTCTACCATGGAGGTTGTCCAGTTTCTTCTTCCAGGGTACTGTATAGGAAAAGGGAAAAGAGGAAAATCAGTGTGGAAAGTTCTGTCTTATGATCTCTCCAATTGAAAGGCAATTCAACGGAATCAATTCTTTTCTAAGTTGCAGTAGAGAAAGGCATGGTTTTGTATCTGTGCAAACATTCACTGACCTAAAGACCCAGCAGTAGGCTGGATAATAGCTCCCCAAAGATATCTAAGTTCTTATCCCAGAGACCCATGCATAGGCTCCCTGAGATGGCAAAGGTCCACTTCCTCCCTTTCCCTCCCCTTTGCCTCCTCCTTCCCTCCCCTTTGCCTCCTCCTTCCCTCCCCTTTCCCTCCTCCTTCCCTCCCCTTTCCCTCCTGCCTCCCTTCCCCCTCCCCTCTTCCTCTCTCTCCTTCTGATTCTTTTCTTCTCCTCCTTTTCCTCCCTAATCTCCTCCCCTCCTCCCTTTTTGCTTGTAGCCACTGTTTACTCACTGGACACTCTGATGTTTTCCAAAAGAATTCAGAATATGAGTGGCAGCAATGTCATATGGACCCCACTTTGCCTCCTCCATCTCATCTCCTCTTTTCCTTGCCCCATTCCAGGCAGGCAAGCAACATCTTGAAAAAAAACTTTTTAAGTTTTATTTAGCTGTGCTGTGCAACTACTGGACCGTAGTTCCCTGACCAGGGATTGAACCCATGTCCCCTGCATTGGGAGCATGGAGTCTTAATCACTGGGCAACCAGAGAAGTCCCAGGCAGCATCTTTATAACACCCCTCCATGCAAAGTCTCCTGGCCTATCACCTGTTCACCCCTGCTCTTTTTGGGCAAACTCAGGACTCTGGGACTTTTCTGAACTCCCTAAGGGCACCTGTGTTGATTTCCTTTGATTTCCTAGGACTTGTGTAACAAATTGGAGGACAGAGGAGCCTGGCAGGATGCAGTCCACTGGGTCACAAAGAGTCCGACATGACTTAGCAACTGAATAACAACAACAAAAGTGTGACGAAGCACAAAACCTGGCTGAATATAGCAGGAATTCATGCTTTCAGGCTAGAAGTCTGAAACCAAGGCGTCAGCAAGGCCGTGCTCTCTCTGAATGAGGGCATGAAGCGTCTGTTGCATTCCTCGCTCCCACTCTCTGGTGATGCTGGCAATCCTTGGTACTCTTTGGTGGCAAGACTCCAGTCTCTGCCTCAGTCTTCACACGGCATCCTGTGTGGGTGTCTGTTTGTGTCTTTTTTTCTCCTTTTCTTAACACATTGAATTAAAAGCCCACCCTTTTCCAGTATGACTTCATCTTAAGAGGCATTTTGATTATATCTGCCAAGGTAAATTCATATTCTTAGGTTCCTAGGATTAGGACTTCAGCATATCTTTTTGGCGACACAATTTAGCCTATAGCCGCCATCTTTCCACATGGGTTCGCTCTCAGTTCACTCAGTCTTTGCGATAGTTCTTGATCCCAGTGGCTGCTCCAGTCAATCTTGGTTCAGACTAACTCAGGTTTACTGTAGGAGTAAACAATAAACAGGAGTCATAGACAGCACCGTGGAACAAGAGTCTAAGGACTGTTCCTGGAGCTAGAAGGAGGAGATTCTTGATTTTGGGAAGCCCTGAGGCATGGAAATCCATTCTTGTGCTCCGCAATTAGCATACTTCAGCGGGACTCCAACATTGCTTTTTTCCTTTCTCATGACAAGAGTGATTTCCGGTCTCTTCTCATTGATTTTGCCTCCCCCCCAAATGCAGCGTGTGTCTGATTTGGCTTTTCCAGGCCTGAACTTGCTTCATGACCTTTCAGCTGCATGGTGCACCATGAACCGATGCATTCATGTCATGTTTCCCAGTTCTCACGCTGTTTCGGCCTGTGCTTGTGTCCCCTGAAATGTCTGTGTTGAAGTCCCAACCCTGGATGTGGTGGTATTTGGACGTGGGGCCTTACAGACACTCCTCGTTTTATTGTGCTTCACTTTAGGGCAGACATTGTGCTTTCACAAATTGAAGGTTCGAGGCAACCCCGTGTCAAGCACGTCTATCAGTGCCAGTTTTCCAACTGCATTTTCTCACTTTGTATCTGTGTGTCACATTTTGGTAAATCTTACAGTATTTCAAAGGGGCTTCCCAAGGTGGCACAGTGGGAGAGAATCTCCCTGCCAATGTAGGAGATGCAGGTTTGATCCCCGGGTCGGGAAGATCCCTTGGAGAAGGAAATGACAGTCCATTCCAGTGTTTTTTTTCCTGGAAAATTCCATGGACAGAGGAGCCTGGTGGGCTAGTCTATGGGGTCGCAAAGAGCCAGACATGACTGAGCATGCTTGCCCACACAGTGTTTTAAACATTGTCATGATTATTATGCTTGATACGATCATCTGCAATCAGCGATCTTTGATGTTACTACTATGACTCACTGAAGCCTCAGACACTGGTTAGTATTTTTTAGCAATAAAGTATTTGTTAATTATGTACAGCGTTTTCTTAAAGACATATTACACACTTGATAGAATCATATAGTATAACATAAATTTTATATGTACCAGGAAACCAAAAAATTCACATGACCTGCTGTATCACAATATCAGCTTTATCGTAGTGGTCTGGAACTGAACCTACAGTATCTCTGAGATCTGCCTATACTTAGGTTTAGGTGAGATCAGGCAGGTGGGGCCCCCATTATGGGACTCCTGACCTTCTAAGAAGAAGAGACGCCAGAATGCACTCTCTAACTGTCTCTCTCCTACTGTCTGCCATGTGAGGACGCCGCGAGAGAGTGGCTGTCTGCAAGGCAGAAGGAGGCTCCAACTAGGAACCAAATCTGCCAGAACCTTGATCTTGGACTTCTCAGACTCTAGAACCATGAGAAACAAATGTCTGTTGTTGAGGCTGTCCCATCTATGGTGTTTTGTTTCGGCAGCCTGAACTGGCTGAGACACTGGCCTTGTGGAGTGATTCTGAGTGACGCAGTCTCCAGGGCAGGCCTGGTGAGGATCAGACCTTGGGAGAGTCAGGCCTGGGGTGTTGACTCAGTGTGTTCATCTTCCCCAGTCCTGCAGTTGTGTACACACGTGTGCATGTGTGTTTGGGTCGCATTTTAGTAGGAGATGGTGGTCTAACCCTCTGCAATGGTGGTTTCTCAAGCTTGTCTGTAGGCCACTGAGCCACCCCAAGGCTTCTCAAAATACAATGCTGAGGCTGTCTCTGGTTCTCCTGGCTCTCATCAAGTTAGAGACTAAATGACTCAGGGTTCTCAGCACCCTTACAGGCAACGCTGGCAGGTTTAGTTGGCGTGTCTGTGCTGGGCCAGATGCTCATGCCCCTGGCATGGCAGGAATCCTGCATCTATGGAGGGAAAGGCTCTGTCCCTAAGCATGAGAGCCAGGTCTGTGGATGTATCACTGTTTGTGTATTTGGCTACACTGCACGGCATGTGGGATCTTAGTTCCCCAATCTTAGGTCTAACCAGAGGGTTAGACCACCATCTCCGACTAAAATGCGGCACCAACACAGACACACATGCACACGTGTGCATACACAACCGCAGGATCAGGGAAGATGAACACACTGAGTCAACACCCCAGGCCTGGCCCAACCAGAGATCCAACCTGTGCCCCCTGAGGTGGAAGCGTGGAGTGTTAGCGTGGGCTGCCAGGGGAGTCCCTTCTTTTGCTTTTTAAGCTGCTGAAGCAGGCACTCTACTTCATGATGAGTAGAAGCAGCCAACATATGGCTCATAGGCCCCGTTTGTTGAACCTATTCCAACTTGGAGATGTGAGCCCCCCTCCTCAAGTGTAAAGAAGCCCCTTTGCTCACGTAATTGAGATTTTAAGTACCACTCAGGTCTGGTTTCAAGTCTGGCAATAAAAACAAAATCTTTCTCACCATTTCATAGATTGGGCCTCCTTGGTATGTTTTAAGTGAACGCAGTTAGCTGAACCCTCTGATAGTTCTGGGGATGAAGTAAATAGGGGTAACTCAGCCTCACCAGCTCACTGGCATCTTGCTTGCCTTCATTTAATCACAGCTCTGGAAATGTTTTGGCTTGTCTTGCTGCACGAGAAAGCTTGATTACGACAGAATCCGGAAATATAAGTTAGGCATACTTATGGAGTAACATTGAGTAGGCTATAACTTATATTGGTCTATAAATCTTTAAAAGTCATTGATGGGAAAGAAAGTATTTATTCAATTCTTCTAATCTTCTCATTTGAAAGAAAATTCTTCACAGAACAGTTTGCATGTGTTCCAGGTTCCAAAATAAACAGAACTAAAAGTTTCAGATTACCAGAAGAAGTAAAACACATGGCCTGTCAAAAATGTTTAAGTGGCCTAGCAGAACATAGTCAGTAAGGGGTTAAATGGCAAAAATAAGACCTCACAGCACTTAAAGTACCTCCTAGGGCTGCTCTGCTGGGCTCTCTTAGGGATACAAGAGCTAAAAGTGCTGGCCCTCTGGGGACTTACAGTCCAGGTGGGGAGACAAGATGTGTTGTAACTCAGAGAAAAGTTAAACAACATTAAAGTGTGCGACCGGATTTCCCTGGTTGCTCAGATGGTAAAGAATCTGCCTGCAATGCAGGAGACCCAAGATTGATCCCTGGGTCAGGAAGATCCCCTGGAGAAGGGGATGGCTACCCACTCCAGTATTCCTTCCTGGAGAATCTCATGGACAGGGGAGCGTGATGGGCCACACAGTTCATGGAGTTGAAAAGAGTCAGACACAGTTGAGCAACTAAGCATACAAAGTGTGTAACCATTTACAAGAGAGCAATGGGTGAACAATTTCAAGGTTTCCTATCAGTTGCCATTGTTCTGCATTGGGCAGACGGAACCGTGGCCAGAAAAGAAGTAGGACTTGACCGCAGACATGAGTAAGTGGCTCGCAGATGAAAGGATGGGGCTTTTTCTATGTGGGCAGAGTGAAGTGGGCAGAGGGCAAAGAGGGGAGATTGAAAGATATGATCCGGAGAAGCAGAGACTGTGTAGAGATGCTGGGAAAAGCTCAGGCATTTGAACTTCATATTTTACAAATATGCCGAGAAAAACTGGAGAAAAAAGAAATTTTTCCCAAGAAGCCTAGATTTTGTAATAACTACTGGTCATCTGGGCTTATTTACTGCAGAAGAGTTTAAACACACGTTTTATTGTAAAACTTTATTTAGAGTATTATATACAGCCATTCTGAGATATAAAATATAACAAAAAACCAGAATTTAAAAGGTCAATGCTTATATGCTTTCTGTGATAGGTTTTTCTGTGTCAGGTCTTTTTTTAAAATTATAGACTGAAATGTTGCTTTGTCCAAAGTGGTTTGAAATATCTCACATGGAAAGGTTTCTCAGTAAGAAAGCAGTTATGTAATTATACTCATGTTTGCCTCACTTCTGTGCACTTTAATTTATTAGAAGTAAATCTTCTAACTGAGGGAAACTCCCCAGTCTTAAGGCAGAACATCAGAATCTTACCGTAAGTTAGGAAAACTGATGGTTTTATTTTATTTATTTTTTACTTCATACAAATAATTTTATTAAAATTTTAGTTTTCTCAATTACAATTACCATACATTACCATTTTTTGAATATTTTAAAAGAAAATACTTTAAACATTAAGAATAATTTTAGTTTTAATTAACTATAGTATTCTTTTTTGATTAAGGTATATTCAGATTTTTACAAGCACCATTCTTACACTTTCAGCTCAGTGGGCTACAAGAAAACACAGAAAAACAATTAAAAAAAATCAGGAATTCAATACACAAACAAAATGAGAAGTTTAACAAAGAGATAGAAATCATGATGGTTTTAGATCTAGGGCTTTGGGTCAGTTTACAAAAGGTCAGCTGGAGGGAAGGAAGCTTGGCTGCCTGTTTCTCATCCAAGTTAAACTGGCTTCGAGCAGGCAGACCTCAGGATGGCCCCAGAACCCACAGAAACTGCTGGCCACCCTGACCCTAAATTACTGTCCTTCTCCCAACTAACTTTGCAAACGATTCACGTTGAGTTTGCCAGCATCATGAAGTGAGGACTACAAAGAGCCCCTCTGAGGTGCCTCCTTGGTATCTCTTGGTGCTTCTGCCTGCCCTGGTACAGCACAGGGATGAATCAGGGAGCTTCAACTCTACCCGGGAGGCATTTAAGCTATTTGCCCAAATGCTGAGTCTGGCCAGCTCCAGAGCTCTGCCCCTGCCCTGCCCCTCTACGAGGGCACAGACCATGTTCCACAAAGGCCATTGAAATGTAAGCCCAGACCCAGAAGTTCATATTTGACTGATGAATGCACTGCATTGTGAGTCTGTGAGTGTCTTTGCCGCCTGTGGGTATCCAGTAAAAGGCCGGTTTGTATACGTTAATTGAAAGGACTGAAGGGTGACAGAGTTGCTGCCGTCGGTGAAGCAAGGATGGAGAAGCCAGGCTTTCCAGGGCCAGCCAGGGGAGCCTTGACAGCCCGGTGTTTGTGGAGGAGGATGGGATGAGGTGGGCGGGAACAGCATGACCCAGATCGGGGGAGAGGAAAAGGCTGGCTGAGTAGGAAGTTGGCTAAGTGGTGCTGGCGAAGACTCTTGAGAGTCCCTTGGACTGCAAGGGGCTCCAACCAGTCCATCCTAAAGGAAATCAGTCCTGAATGTTCATTGGAAGGACTGATGCTAAAGCTGAAACTCCAATACTTTGGCCACCTGATGCAAACAGCTGACTCATTGGAAGAGACCCTGATGTTGGCAAAGATTGAGGGCAGGAGAAGAAGGGGACGACAGAGGGTGAGATGGTTGGATGGCATCTCGACTCAATGGACATGAGTTTGAATAAGCTCTGGGAGTTGATGATGGACAGGGAGGCCTGGTGTGCTGCAATCCATGGGGTCGCAAAGAGTCGGATATGACTGAGCGACTAAACTGAATTGAACTGAGCTGGACTGAAGTAGGAAGTGCCGGAGCACCATGGAGGTGGCAGTGATGAGGGCGGGAGAAAGACACTCAGGCTGAGTGCGCCTGCACGGGTGCTTCTAGGGAGCCTGGCTCGTCTTCCTCCCCTCTGCATTCTTCCCTCTGTCTACCACCCGTGCCCCATGCCTTGGGGTACTAACCAGGTCTCTTGTTTTCTGTCTTCTGATGCTTTGACATCATGGCCTTGCTGACTCTAGAAGGCCTGACTCTCTCAGGGCTGGTCAGTTCTAGAGACAGTCAACAACTCATCCACAAGTGCTCATTTCAAATACAAACCAACCGATCCAGGGTCCCCTTCCAACCACTTTATTGTCTAGTACAGTAGAAGAGCCCCTTGTGGGACAGAGACAGACCTGTATGTAAATGTCACTCTATCAAATTATTAGTTGTGTGACTTTGCTAGTAATTTGACCATCTATGATCTAAGGGTTCATCTATAAAATAAAGGTGATAGTATTTATCCAATAGGGCTGTTCTGAGGATAAAATAAGATGATAATCATGAAATGAAAGCCCTGAGCACTCTGGTACATGAAGAAGTGGTGGTGCCTCTCTTTTTTTCCTAAGCAAGATATAGCTAGCGACTTCCCTGGTGGTCCAGTGGCTGACTCTGGGTTCCCAATGCAGGGGGTCTAGGTTCAATCCCTGGTCAGGGAACTAGATCCCATATGCACCAACTAAGAGTTAGCATGCTGCAAATAAAGACCCCACACATTGCAACTAAGACCAGGTGCAGCCAAATATATTTTTTAAAGACATAGCTGGTCATTGTATTAGTACTTATACACCAGTGATTCTGTAGCTGCTCATACCTGAATTAGCCCACATGGGTAGAGCTGAGAAACGGGAAAATGTATTGGTAGAAAAGCCTTACTTTTGAGGAGAGGTATAGGCAGGCAGGGTTGACGTTCAGCCAGCATGCTCTGGTATATTCAGAGCAGTTGTTCAAATAGGAGCGACATCCACCTGGGTGGGTGCCGAGCCGCTTCCTCGGGCCTTCTTCCCGCCATGGCTCCCGTCCCTGCAAGCACACAGGTTGGGCCTCTGGGATGAGGCTCACGGCACTGCCGCTGCTGTCCATTCTGCCAGTCTGTACCCAGGCTGCTCTGGTTGCTAGCCACCTAGCAGGTCACCACTGCAGGCAAAAGCAGAAGAAGGGCTGCCCTGTGGCCCTCAGATGAAGAGTCTCTATCCTTGGGTAGGGGCCGGTCAAGGTGGAAATGTGCGCTGGGCATTTTGCCATCCTTTTACCTGCTTGGATCAAAGAGATAAAGAGAGCTAGACGCTGCTTCCTCCTTTCTCTCCTCCCCTCTCTTCATGTTCACATTGGAAAGCAACCTCCTAGGGATAAGTTAACATTTTAGACCCTAAGGAGAAAATGAAAATGTCCATACTTATGAAAATATTGTTCCAAAGCAGATCTGTGCTACACTAGACTGACCCGAGAGATAAAATCACCTTTCTCTGGGCTTAAGTCTAAGCTCATGTGGCCTCTCTGAACTGTAACTGCTCACAATTCATCATAAGGGCAACTTCTTAACCCCACCACAAATTCCATCTGTGTCGAGACCACTCGGCCCCTTCACGTTTACTACCAGTCTGGATACTATTGGCTTTGATTAAATCTTTTGAAAACATAGCTCCAGTTTTCCGTGAGCTCAACCATGAATCCAGGAGGCATCTTAGTTACATTTGAGCTGCTGCTTGGGGCAGGAAAGGTTACTCTGGAGTTTGAGCCAAGGATCTCACCCCTTTGCTATGGGCATTTGGGAGAAGGCTTCTGAGATCTGACAAACTCAGCTAAAGATGGTTCATGAACTACATTCATCTCACCACTTTCAGAAGGAAACACTCAACTCATACTTCCTTTCATATATAATAACTGCATAGCTTTCCATGTAATCTTCATATGTAACCTTCTCTCCTTTCTTAAAAGTCCCATGAAGTACCCCATTTTACAGATGAACAAAATGAGATTTAGAAGCATTAAAGTTCCATGTTCACAGACAGACTAGAAATAGAATCTTTCTATATGATACTCTGCCTTTAACAAAATTGCATTGAATTGAAGAGTTATAAGTAGGATTCCTTTTAAATTATTTTGACCTTACTTTTAAAGACAGCATTGATTAACTTTATCCACACTCTCCATCAATAAATTGAAAAGCTAAGAAGTGAGTACAGTAAGCTTTTATGTGAAGACTTACTATAAGAACTAGAAAAAGCCTTAGCCATCATCTAGTCCAGTTTTTCCCAAAGGATGTGTCTCAGGATGTTAATAGACATACTGCATTAAAAGAATTTCATAAACAAATAAAATAAAATAATTTCATGAGCAAATAAAGTTCGAAAGAGTGATGTGTTTACTGAAGGCTATCAGGATTTTAACAGACTGATATGTTTGTGATCAGGCGATCACATGTTAAATGTTTAACAACCAATTCTACAGAGATAAATCTCTGCTTAGCAGGTGATTTCTGTGTTTGACTTCTGTGGTATAAATACTCCCACTAAGGTCCATTTCCAGCCACCAACACAACATCAATGAATGTGAGCTGGAGAGAGAGGCACAGAGTAGTATGTATGTCACATACTCTATGAAACATACAACAGACATATGCAACCTGAAGAGCAAAATGAAAACAAGATGCTGTAAATAATTAGGAAGCATTGGTTTGAGTAATTATTACCTTGGTTTTTAATACAATTCATTTACTTTAAATTATATCATTTAATTTTTAATAACAACCATGTGTAACATTTGGCTCACAAAATTCCTGAAAGTTCAGCAACTGACTTTTGCAAGTGGGAACAAACTGGCCCCAGCACATCACTGCCTGTGATCCCCGCAGGGACAGGGTGGGTGTCTATCACGTGGTACCCTCCAAAATTATTTGACCCAGGATCCTTTCTTCGGGTAGTATTTTATAGGATTTGTGTTTCCTGGAGGATTTGGAAATTGCTGATCTAGTTTAACTGTGTCCTTTTCCCCCCTTGTTTTCATTCATTTTCAAAGTTTGTATGTTTTCCTGACTGCTAGCTGGGGGTTTGACATACCGCACTTTCACCTAATTCAGATAGGTAAATACTTATTGGACTTCTGTAATATACAAAATATTGCGCTCATGCTGTAGAGAATTCTAGATGACTAAGAGTTCTTGTGCATTGCAGGTAAATTGTGGGATAAATCCACGAAGAACTGCAATGGAAGACAGCACATGGCCAGTGTAGGGGAATGGTTACAAGCAGGTAAGTTAGGGAGAGCAGAAGAAAACAGAATCACATCCAACTGTAGATGTTATAGTGGGAGGTAATCGGGTACAAAGTGGGGCCTGAGACCCAGCAATGCCTCTTGCTTGAGACTGGAAGATGTGCACAGGTAGACAGTGTTCTTCCTGTGAAATAAAAGTCATTCAGTCATGTCTGACTCTTTGTAACCCCTTGGACTGTCATCCACCAGGCTCCTCTATCCGTGGGATTCTCCAGGTAAGAATACTGGAGTGGGTTGCCATTCCCTTCTCCAGGGGACTTTCCCAACCTAGGGATTGAACCTGGGTCTCCTGCATTGCAGGCAGATTCTTTACCATCTGAGCCACCAGGGAAACTCCTTAGTGTTCTTCCTGTTCAAGGTATATTCATTCACGCATTCATGACTTCTTCAGCAGACAAGAGGGGAGGTCTTGGTGCAAGGCCAGTGAAGCCAAAGTTTTGAAGGACATGCATTTTTAAAAATGACCAGTTAGGCTGGATGTTTGTTCCCAGGCTAGCTAGCTACTTGGGCTTTTTCTTCTGTGAATTNCATACAACAGACATATGCAACCTGAAGAGCAAAATGAAAACAAGATGCTGTAAATAATTAGGAAGCATTGGTTTGAGTAATTATTACCTTGGTTTTTAATACAATTCATTTACTTTAAATTATATCATTTAATTTTTAATAACAACCATGTGTAACATTTGGCTCACAAAATTCCTGAAAGTTCAGCAACTGACTTTTGCAAGTGGGAACAAACTGGCCCCAGCACATCACTGCCTGTGATCCCCGCAGGGACAGGGTGGGTGTCTATCACGTGGTACCCTCCAAAATTATTTGACCCAGGATCCTTTCTTCGGGTAGTATTTTATAGGATTTGTGTTTCCTGGAGGATTTGGAAATTGCTGATCTAGTTTAACTGTGTCCTTTTCCCCCCTTGTTTTCATTCATTTTCAAAGTTTGTATGTTTTCCTGACTGCTAGCTGGGGGTTTGACATACCGCACTTTCACCTAATTCAGATAGGTAAATACTTATTGGACTTCTGTAATATACAAAATATTGCGCTCATGCTGTAGAGAATTCTAGATGACTAAGAGTTCTTGTGCATTGCAGGTAAATTGTGGGATAAATCCACGAAGAACTGCAATGGAAGACAGCACATGGCCAGTGTAGGGGAATGGTTACAAGCAGGTAAGTTAGGGAGAGCAGAAGAAAACAGAATCACATCCAACTGTAGATGTTATAGTGGGAGGTAATCGGGTACAAAGTGGGGCCTGAGACCCAGCAATGCCTCTTGCTTGAGACTGGAAGATGTGCACAGGTAGACAGTGTTCTTCCTGTGAAATAAAAGTCATTCAGTCATGTCTGACTCTTTGTAACCCCTTGGACTGTCATCCACCAGGCTCCTCTATCCGTGGGATTCTCCAGGTAAGAATACTGGAGTGGGTTGCCATTCCCTTCTCCAGGGGACTTTCCCAACCTAGGGATTGAACCTGGGTCTCCTGCATTGCAGGCAGATTCTTTACCATCTGAGCCACCAGGGAAACTCCTTAGTGTTCTTCCTGTTCAAGGTATATTCATTCACGCATTCATGACTTCTTCAGCAGACAAGAGGGGAGGTCTTGGTGCAAGGCCAGTGAAGCCAAAGTTTTGAAGGACATGCATTTTTAAAAATGACCAGTTAGGCTGGATGTTTGTTCCCAGGCTAGCTAGCTACTTGGGCTTTTTCTTCTGTGAATTGTCTGTGTATATCCTTTGCCCAGGTTTCCCAGGTGGCTGCTGCTGCTGCTGCTGCTAAGTCGCTTCAGTCGTGTCCGACTCTGTGCGACCCCAGAGATGGCAGCCCATCAGGCTCCCCCATCCTTGGGATTCTCCAGGTAAGAACACTGGAGTGGGTTGCCATTTCCTTCTCCAATGCATGAAAGTGAAAAGTGAACGTGAAGTTGCTCAGTCATGTCCGACCCTCAGTGACCCCATGGACTGCAGCCCACCAGGCTCCTCTGTCCATGGGAATTTCCAGGCAAGAGTACTGGAGTGGGTTGCCATCGCCTTCTCCCAGGTGGCACTAGTGGTAAAGAACCTGCCAATGAAGGAGACAGAAGAGACACAGGTTGACCCCTGGGTTGGTAAGATCCCCTGGAGGAGGGCATGGCAACACACTTCAGCAGTCTTGCCTGGAGAATCCCATGGACAGAGGAGCCAGGTGGGCTATAATCCGTGGGGTCGTAGGGCTGGACATGACTGAGTAGACCCGGCACACGCGCATCCTTTGCCCACTTCTGTACAGGTTGTCCTTTTTGTTCTCCTGCCACTTTGCAGCGCCTTCTTGCGTCTCCTTTCGTGCAAGCTACAGACGTGTAAAACTTGAAATCCTCAATTTTGAGAACATCAAATCCAATAATTTTTCCTTTTTTATGGTTTATGCTTTTGGGGACTTTTTCAAAAACCCTCCAATACTTTTTTCTATTAACTTTATACCTTTATTTTCACATTTCTATTTTTAATGAGATTTAGATTTAGTGAGATTGGTGAAGTAGTCCTCCAACTTTAGTACTCTCTGTGTCATGAGGTAGCACCCTTTTAAAATAATCCATCTTTGCCCCAGAAATATACCTTGTGATTTCTTTTACTTTAAATTGTTTTCTCTGTTATTGCTATTTGATTAATTCATTATATATAAATATTAAAATTTATTGCATCTTTATTTGGTCTGTGTTACATTCTTTTCCATCACATTCTTTTCAACTTTTCTGTATCTTTGAATAAAATTAAAATATTGAGGATAACATTAACAATGAATAATTAGCACAGTGAGTAAGCACAACCTTAAGGCCTAATTGACCATTGTCATCTCTGGTGGAGGGGGGTGTGTTCATCAGAGAGACACAGCAAAAAGGTAATAGCGGTTCCATTCCTCAGTTATCATTCTGTTCTTTGCATCTCTGTCCCAAGAGGAAAAATCCCAACAAGGGCCATGATAAAACCCATATTTACTTTGGAATCATTCCATTTATTTTTCCTTTCATGGACCATTCAAATTGTAACCATTAGTCAGTCATCTGCATGGCTTGATAATTAATGAAATTTGATAATTTAAGTGGCCTTCCATTAGAAAAAATTGCACAATAGTCCATGAAATTATGATTTTGAATTGCATTCTTGAAACAGGCTTAGAAGCCACAGAATGAAAGCAATGGGAAGTGTGAGTTTGGAACAGGCAGATCTGTGAAACCGTGTTCCTGAGGTCTGGAAGCAAAGATTTGGCAATGGGACTCACAGGCTCGAGAGGGCTTCAGAGTAGGGAGCACCAACAGCCCCCAGGTGCAGCTCTGATTTGTGTTCCATTCAAACAAAATACCTTGCTTCCTGAATGCTGCTTTGGCTTAATTTCAGCAGAGTAGCAATTCTTCATCCAAAGCAATCAAGAAGAATTTGTTCAGTGGTCAAACAGCATTTTTCTGAATGCTTGGAAATCACGAAGGTCTGCTGTTACGCAATATTCTCTAGCAAACAAAGCAAAGAAGACAAATAAACGTGGGAGACAATGCCAGGGTCAGTCCGGACAGCCCTGAAGTGGACCAAGACTCCAGAAGAGTGCATGTCTCCATTGCCTCAATTGTGAAATGGATACACGATACAACTTCAATTTTGTATTACTTCAATCTGAAATGGTACGTTTACAGGTGAGCATATGTGTGTGAGAGTGTATGTGTCTTCATGATTCATCCACGTTACAACTGCTCTTTCAATCTAGTCCGAAGGTGGCAGAAGTAACTTTGGTTAATCCTGAATTTTTAAAGAATAAATTATTCACTGTCTCCTTTAAGCCTCCAACGCACCTTGTCCATGTTTTCATCACATTCTGTCACAATTAATAATCTATCCATCCATCTTCCCAGATAGACTTTAAGTTCTCTGAGGCTGTATATTCACATATTTTCAAAGTCCAGTGCATATATTAGTCCTGGCACATATTAGTCACTATATAATGTCTAAAGAATGAATGTATAAACCAAAGACTGAAGTCTCCCTATATTCCGATCATGCATTTACAAGATACTTTGAAAGAGTAAATATACCATTCACTATGCATAGATTCAAAGGTGTGTAATAAGATGTTAACAGACAAGATACAGCAGGAGACTGTTTTCTGGATGACGAAGAAAAAAATATAAATCACCATCTTCAGATCTGAACAAAAATTGAAGGCAATTTCCATTCCAATTATTTATTTTCTAAATTTCTCGCCATTGAGGTGACTGGAATGTCAAAGGCAGTACAAATTTGCATGACTTAAAAGTATATTCCTAAAGCTTTTTGGGAAATTAATAAAATCACAGAAAAAGCCAGTGTCTTGGGTCAGTTTCAATTTTCACATTTTTGTTCACAAAACATCCCTATATGAGAAGAAATTATTTTAATTTTTACACACCTTGAACCATTGATCTCAGTAACTTAATTCTACTACACATATTTCTAATATCAAATTAATTTAATCAACAGAATAGACAGTGTCAATCATATCCCTAAATTTCAGTCACACACGTTACTCATCTATATAAGGGTAACTAAAATAAAGAATCTGTATGTAATTTATACATACTAATATATTCACACGCTTGTGTGTTGAAAGGAACTTATACTTCCAGAGGGTGGAAAACTTCATTTGTCAAGATAGTTAGGAGAAACTAATTTGAATTAGTGAGATTTTAGGAATGGATTTTAGACAGCTGGGTATAACTGGTTAATATTTTCAAAGTTGGGGATGATTGATTAATATTTTCTAACAAAGACAGAATCCCTGGGTTGGATGAATAATTTTCCTTAGTCTGAGATTCAGAACCCACAATTTTGGTTCTTGCTCATCAAAGAGATTTGGGGGCAGAGGGAGTAGAAGGCCAGGAGTGCCAAAGCAGAGGCTGCTACGTAGCATCTAAAGAACCTTTTCAAGATTTTAGTCCTTTATCTTACAGAAGCCACTGTGAATTAGGGAGGTAGTTTCAGTGGTATATTCCAGATTGAGTAGCTTCCCAAATCCTTAGAGGCTATCTAGGCATCCAAATTAAATCCAGCTGGACGCAAAGGTACTTCCCTTCCTGGCTTCAAAGACCAATGCAAAAACAAACAAACAAATAATGAAAACAAAAGCCAAAGAGCAAAAACAGAAGAAAGGACTTCAACAGTTTACTTCTTTCCAACTTTCCAGGCACCCTATTCTATGCATAGCTTTTTTGAAATAGCTCAGATTAACATAACTCTATAATACCATTTTAGATCACTTAGAATTGGTCCTCTCAAGATTTCTATAGGCACAGAACAAAGGTTAAACAAACTCACAGAACAATTTCTATGGGCACCGAACATGCAGTGTTTGCTACTGCGTGCCCTGGAATAATGCCTGGTATCCACTCCCCACTAGTTGAATGAAAGAAGGCTAGGGTTTTGTTCCTTTTGAATTGAAGTGTACCTGATCTTACAGATCCAAATGCCGGGTTCAGAGTTGTTCGGTTGGAAAGCTGTACACTTATTCCAGTGATTCTGCCATTATTCTAATCTCTTTTGGAATTCTCTGATTGAAATTCCTGTCTTAGACCAAGGCATGTGGTTTTTGAAGGATTTATTAGTGGCAAACTTTGGTTTTGTGAGAAGATCTGCTATTCAGAAAATGCAAAATGCATCTGGAGCCCAGTCTGGTAAGTAAGTTTAGTAATTTAACTTTTTAATCTCATTCATATGTGATTAGAAACTAACCAGACTGATTTTCCAATGCATTCCATAAAATATATCTGAGAGCAGCTTCAAATAGGAATTTCACAGATGTTTTGAAGAATGGTGGTACCACTGGAATAAGTGTAAAATCTAGGTGGGCAACCACCTTAAATAAAAATATATCCCTGTCATGCTTCTTTAAAAGATCTTTTGAAGTTTTGTCACATTAGAAAAACCAAAGTCCAAGTGATTCTCATTTCATATCTACAAACAGTGCCTATAGATTATTTGGAACTGACCACAGCCAAGACCTTTTTTTCATCACTAGGACCAGTGGTCCCTATTGCTCTGATGAGGCTGAGTTTGTGGTCATCTTCCTTGGTCTTTCAGGATAGTAGAAAGAATAGCACAAGTACTCATGCTTCTTGAGCCAGCTGCATTTTTACTGGAATTAAAACAATGAACTTCTGGGCTACCTGTTAACTTCTTACATGCTGAGATTAGAATAGGTTGAAGCTGAGGGAAAATGCTGATATACTTAAAACAAAGAACCAAAATAGCCATATAAACAAACCTCAGAAAAATTTAACCAAGAAATTATTGCCAAATAAATCCTCAGCCTGTCAAAATGCTGAATATTTTGTTTCAAAAAGGAACTATATTTTTAGTCTCTGCCAAGCTTGTCAACACTCTAATAACAAACTTAACACTTGTTTAAAAAAAAAAAAAACAGATGGGAGTGACCATTTTCACAAACCCTACTGGCTTCCTTATATATCAGCGGAGCAGAAATGCACAATTGACTCTTAGTGATCACAAATGCTAGGGTGGGGTCTTTGGCTGCAGTCCATGGGGTTGCTGAAGGTCGGACAGGACTGAGCGGCTTCACTTTCATGCGTTGGAGAAGGAAATGGTAACCCACTCCAGTGTTCTTGCCTGGAGAATCCCAGGGATGGGGGAACCTGATGGGCTGCCATCTCTGGGGTCGCACAGAGTTGGACACGACTGAAGCGACTTCGCAGCAGCAGCAACAGCAGCAATGAAGTGAAAGAAAATAAGCAGCTACTGTCAGATGGCAGCTCCATGGAAGCTGCTGGTTTCTTGAACCTTTCCCACAAGAACAAAAGACAAGCTGAAAATAAAAGCAAACTCTGGTCTTGTTTCATGGTAGTTCACTAGGAGTTTCTTCTCTTTCCCCCTTTAGTATTCATTTTATTGAACACACTGTTGTAAGATGGACTTCCCCAGTGGCTCAGTGGTAAAGAATCCTCCTGCAGTGTAGGAGCCACAGGAGACACGGATTTGATCCCTAGGATGGGAAAAGACCCTGGAGGAGGGCATGGCAACCCACTCAGTATTCTTGCCTGGAGAAGCTCCATGGACAGAGGAGACTGGCAGGCTTCACTCCATAGGGTTGCAAAGAGTTGAACATAACTGAAGAGACTTAGCATTGCATACATGTTGTAAGATAGAGAGCTGAAGTAACTTATCAGAAATTTCAGGAGCAGAGCCATTAGAATATGTGCAGCCATACCATTATTTTGCCAACAAGGGTCTGTATAGTCAAAGCTATGGTTTTTGCATTAGTCATATATGGATGTGAGTTCAGTTCAGTTCAGTCACTCAGTCATGTCCAACTCTTTGTGACCCCATGAACCGCAGATGCCAGGCCTCCCGGTCCATCAACAACTCCCAGAGTCCACCCAAACCCATGTTCATCCAGTCAATGATGCCATCCAACCATCTCATCCTCTGTTGTCCCCTTCTCCTCCTGTCCTTAATCTTTCCCAGCATCAGGATCTTTTCCAATGAGTCAGCTCTTCGCATCAGGTGGCTAAAGTACTGGAGTTTCAGCCTCAACATAAGTCCTTCCAATGAACACCCAGGATGGATCTCCTTTAGGATGGACGGGTTGGATCTCCTTGCAGTCCAAGGGACTCTCAAGAGTCTTCTCCAACACCACAGTTCAAAAGCATCAGTTCTTCAGTGCTCAGCTTTCTTCACAGTCCAACTCTCACATCCATACATGGCCACTGGAAAAGCCATAGCCTTGACTAGATGGACTTTTGTTGGCAAAGTAATGTCTCTGTTTTTTAATACGCTGTCTAGGTTGGTCATAACTTTCCTTCCAAGAAGTAAAGGTCTTTTAATTTCATTGCTGCAATCGCCATCTGCAGTGATTTTGGAGCACAGAAAAATAAAATCAGCCACTGTTTCCACTGTTTCTCCATCTATCTTCCATGAAGTGATGGGACTGGATACCATGATCTTATTTTTCTGAATGTTGAGCTTTAAGCCAACTTTTTCACTCTCCTCTTTCACTGAGTGCTGAAGAATTGATGCTTTTGAACTGTGGTGTTGGGGAAGACTTGAGAGTCCCTTGGACTGCAAGAAGATTAAACCAGTCAGTCTTAAAGGAAATCAGTCCTGAATATTCATTGGCAGGACTGATGCTGAAGCCGAAACTCCAATACTTCAGCCACCAGATGCGAAGAGCCAATTCATTAGAAAAGTCCCCGATTCTGGGAAAGATTGAAGGCAGGAAGAGAAGGGGATGACAGAGGATGAGATGGTTGGATGGCATCACTGACTGAATGGACACGAGTCTGAGCAAGCCCCAGGAGACGATGATGGACAGGGAAGCCTGTGTGCTGCTGTCCATGGGGTCGCAGAGAGTCGGACGCAACTGAGCTACTGAACAGCAGCACTTTGTTTCGCTGCTTTTTGCTTTATTGCTCATCTCAGGTATTGTGTTTTTTACAAATTGAACATTTGTGGCAAACTTATCTCACCTTAAGCAAGTCCATCAACACCATTTCCCAAGAGCATTGGGGAATAAGGAAAAATTAAAGCACGAGTGTATAACTGCTGGATAAACCTTAATTTGAAAATGTTATGGATTATTTTCTATGGATAAGTCAATATTGGTCAGAATACATGCTGACACTTAAATTTATTTCTACCAAATGAGTCCATTGAGATTTAAAACAACAATAACAACCAAAAATTCCAAAAACCCCAAACACCTTCCAATTGTTCTGGAGAATAAAAAAGGTGCTAGTCTGTCTTATTGGCTTGTGTTTGTGCTAACAAAAACTAACCCCCTAAATTTGGCTTCGATATATTTAAAACAATAATATTAGCCGTTTCTGCTACCCCAGTGGGAATAGAATTGTAATAAACTGGATGTTGTCTGGGTTGGTGTGAGCTTTAATCCTGTAGGAGACCAAAAAATACTTCGTACATAGTTCATGGCTGAAATCATAAGAGCCAGATTCTCTTTTATTCACATTTCTTCCTGAGAAGATCTCTGTGAATTGAGGACCTTGAACCCGGTTATAGGCAGCTGAGACACACTTACGCGTTTTTGACTGGACCTAAGACGAGGCTCTGTAGAGACTGGTATGTCTTTGATTGCTTTTGGTTTTTGCTTTTATTTTGGAATTGCAAAGTGTGAGTGAAGAGAGGACGATGTGATTGTTCAGGGACCGGGCAAGGATACAAGGAGAAGCTGCTGCTGCTTCTCTGTCTTCTTCAAAATGTTTAATTACTGTCGTGTCTTAGATCTGGCTTCTTGGGACAGCCTCTTACAAAAGCTGAAAGAACCATTGCACTATTTCTCCAAACTCTGTGCTAAGAGGGATCCCAGCTGTGTCCTGCCAGAGACTTCTTGTAGGACGTCACCCATGACTGCCTGCGTGCATGTGAAACACAGCTGAGCACTACAGCTTTGGGGTCTTGAGCAAGCCACTCATTTAAAAATACTTATACTGAAACTAATGATGTCTCAGCTGCATGAGCTGAGACAAACTTATTTATGAAAATATATCAGATATTTGTGGGGGCTACCAAAAACGTTGGGGTGGAATTTAGGGGCCCCCACAGTCTTACATTGGGCTTTTAAGTGGCGCTAGTGGTAAAGAACTCACCTGCCAATGCAGGTGCAGTCCCTGGGTCAGGAAGATCTCCTGGAGGAGGGCATGGCAATCCACTCCAGTATTCTTGCTCAGAGAATCCCATGGACAGAGGAGCCTGGTGGGCAACCATAGGGTTGCAAAGAGTCAGACACGACTGAAATGATTTAGCATGCACAGACAAGGTCTTATATTAGCAGGTAGGGGCAATAACTGATTACATTTAGATTACTGCTATTATTGGAACAGCATCTGTGTCCACCCAGTGAGGTTAACACAAGAGAGAGATAACAGCAGTGACATTTTGCACATCTTAGGCTAATTATAATGGTCTGTTATCAACTGGATATGTCCCCTAAGATTCAGATGTTGAAGCCTAATCCCTAGTGTGATGGTGTTTGAAGGTGGGGGCTCTGGGAGGTAATTAGGTCATGGGGATGGAGTCCTCATGCTAGAGTTAAATGCCCTATAAGAAGGGACACAAGAGAGATGATGGTTGTCTTGGCCAGGGAGGACATAGTAAGAAGGTGACTGTCTATAAGCCAGGAAGCTCGCCTTCACCAGACACTGCCTATCACCAGACACGGTGATATCTTCATCTAAGACTTCCCATCCCAGAACTGTGAGGAATAAAATTGTGTTGTCTAAACCCCCTAGCCTATGTCATCTTGTTATAGCAGCCCAAACTAGGACATTGGCACTGAAGTAATTTTATTTATCAACCCCTGCTTGTCAGAAACATTTAGGAAATTCCCTCACCCCCATAGTTTCAAGAGGTTTGTAAATTTTTTTATTTATTGTAGATACTTCATATTCTAAGAATAACTTTTGGCTCATTTTCTAACAGAGTGTCCAATGCCTTGCTGAACTCATAATTTAGAGCATTAATTTCCCCCCTCTGGGTTTTCCTTGGGCAAATTAAGAATTATAGAAATGATGAAACATGCGACAAGAGAACTATTAAGAATATACAGAATTTCACAAAGGGAAAGACATAAAAATGTTGTAGTCTGATGTTAGCCAAAGAGTACAGACTTTCAGTTGTAAGATAATATGTTCTGGAGATCTAATGTATAGCATGGTGAATGTAATTAGTGATATAGTGTATACTTGAAATCTGCTAAGAAAGAAAATCTCAAATGTTCTCCCACTCCCCCCCACACAAAATGTAACTATGTGGGATAATGGATCTGGTAATTAGCTATATTGTGGTAATCATTTCACAGTATATATGTATACCAAAACATCATATTATATAACTTAAATATATACAATTTTTATTTGTCAATCATACCTCAGTTCAGTTCAGTCGCTCAGTCATGTCTGACTCTTTGTGACCCCATGGACCACAGCACACCAAGCTTCCCTGTCCATCACCAACTCCCGGAGCTTACTCAAACTCATGTCCATCGAGTTAGTGATGCCATTCAATCATCTCATCCTCTGTCGTCTCCTTCTCCTCCCGCCTTCAATCTTTCCCAGCATCAGGTAGACAAACTATTGGAGTTTCAGCTTCAGCATCAATCCTTCCAATGAATATTCAGGACTGATTTCCTTTAGGACTGACTGGTTTGATCTCCTTGCAGTCCAAGGGACTCTCAAGAGTCTTCTCCAACACCGCAGTTCAAAAGCATCGATTCTTTGGCACTCAGCTTTCTTTATAGTCCAACTCTCACATCCATACATGACTACTCGAAAAACCATAGGTTTGACTAGATGGACCTTTCCTGATAAAGTAGTGTCTCTGCTTTTTAATATGCTTTCTAGGTTGGTCATAGTTTTGCTTCCAAGGAGCAAGTGTCTTTTAATTTCATGGCTGCAGTCACCATCTGCATTGATTTTGGAGCCCAAGAAAATAAAGTCTCTCATTGTTTCCACTGTTTCCCCATCTACTTCCCACGAAGTGATGAAACCAGATGCCATGATCTTAGTTTTCTGAATGCTGAGTTTTAAGCCTCATTTTTGAGTTTTAATTATAACTCATTATTAATTAGTTAAAATTATAATTCATTGTAATTAAAACTCATTAAATTATGACTTTTAATTATACAAAAAACCAAACCAAACAAAAAAAGGTGCATATGTATCGAGTTGTATATTATATATAATATAATCATTGATTATATTAATAAAAGAATGAAGAGTATATATTTTAAAAATTTTATAAATTAGAAGATAATTGCTTTACAATGTTGTCAGTTTCTGCTGGACAACAATGTGAATCAGCTATAACGACACATATATCCCTTCCCTCTTGATCCTTCCTCCCACTCCCCCATCCCACCCCTCTAGGTCATCCCAGAGCACGGAGCTGAGCTCCCTGTGTTATGCAGCAGTTTCCCACTAGCTTCCCACTAGCTTCCATCTATTTAGCACATGGTAGTGTATATATGTCAATGCTATTCTCTCAGTTTGTCCCACCTTCTTCTCCCCCCGCTGCATAATATATTGAATAAGTATTTATTAGTGGAGGAGTACTTAACTAAATTGTGGTACATTTATTCATGCAATGAAAACCAATACAGCCATTAAAAAGATTAAGGAAGCTCTTAATAAACTGATCTAAGAAAAAATTAAAAAAAAAATGCTGCAATCTGGGTGGGGCAGGGAGTTTGAGGGGAGTGTGGGTAAGCAGAAAGATATTATGAAAGTATTGCAGTAAATGATTGAGTAAACCGACACAGTCCTCGTGTTGGCCTGTGGCTCGGCGTATTGTTCCCTGTCTCAATGGCGCATTGCTGCCACCAGCCAGAAGTGCTGATGCAGGACTTCACTGAATAAGTTCATAAATCCAGGATAAAGAGATTAATGTAGTATTGATGTGTAAGATACATATTTGTGGAGATTATATGAACATAATGTGTTGTCATTACTATGCTCCTCCATCCATGGGATTCTCCAGGCAAGAGTCCTGGAGTGAGCTGCCATGGCCTTCTCCATGCTACTTTAAATATATTTTATCTGATTTTAAGATATATGAATTAGAGTTAATAGTTTCCTATATTTTAAGGTTTGAGTCACAATAGCTGATTCGATGTTAGGAAAAAATGTACTTATTAAATTTGTTAACATGACAGGCATTTGACAGTTACACTAATTATAGATGTGCTAAATATGTAACTGTAGTGTGAAATGTCTAGGAAATTTCATTAGTAATTAAGAGAGGGGAAATTAATCCTTTAATTTATGAGTTAATTTAAATATTAAGAAACATAAAAACAACTTTTCTTATTTTGGGACAACTTCTATTTTTCTAAAAAAAATAAAAAAGTTCACGAGCTAAATTTAAACATTCATAAAAACTGAGATTCTTGGTATATAGATTTAATAAATTCAGTACTAATTTTAAATTCTGCTACAGTAAACTTTTCCTCTGGATACAAAAATTCTCTTTTAAAAGTTGTAAAAAATCCATTGATCATTCCCACTGTGATCTCAGAGATACAGTAACTTAAGTGCTTGAGATGGAAAATGCTCAGAGAAAATCTTGAGTTAGCTGTCTCCGACTTTTAAAATCCTGCTCCAATCTCCAGGTTAGCGTAGCTTCCTTCCATCTTGGTGATCTGGACCCCAAAGCATGACTGGTATTGATCTTTGCTCCTTTCCTCCTTGGGGATGCCACTGGAGGACTGACAGAAACACAAGACTTTTTTTGTATTTAATTAATTTTTACTGGGGTATAGTTGCTTTTGCACACACTCACAATTGCTTTACATGCTGTGTTAGTTTCTACTTTACAGCAAAGTGAATCAGCTGCATGTTGACATATATCCTCTCTTTTTTTGGATTTCCTTCCCATTTAGGTCACCACAGAGCACTGAGCAGAGTTCCTTTCTTGTGCTATATAGAAGGTTCTCGTTAGTTATTTATTTTATACATAGCATCATTAGTTTATATAGGTCAGTCCCAATCTCCCAATTCATCCCACTCCACCTTTTCCCCTCTGGCATCCATAGTTTCGTCCTCTATGTTTGTGTCTCTCTTTCTGCTTTGCAAATATGATCGTCTATGCCATTTTTCTGGATTCCACATATATGCCTTAATATACGATATTTGTTTTTCTCTTTCGGAGCTACTTCACTCTGTATGACATTCTTTGGGTCCATCCATGTCCACAAGATTTAACTCCCCCATCTGGTTTCCTGGAGAGGAATTAATTGTAAATGTCTCTATTCCTTTTCTAATGGCATTATCTCTTTCATTGGTTTTCCAACTTCACTTTCCTGCAACAATTCCCAACAAACAATTCACTTACAGAAGTCCTCATGGTTCAGAAAAAGGTATTCAGCAGTGAATTCAAGTATACCAGAAGTCTGACCTGGGGACACGTGCACTGAGAGAGGCGTTACGCATCTGCAGTTCCTAAACAGGCCTCACTGTTCCTTGTCTCTTTGACTAGTGTCTTTGTCTAACTTACTCCTCCATTTTTGAAACTGCATCTTTTCCTGACTGCTTGAATAATATTTTCAAGGACTTAATTCCCCCCTATCCCAGCCCCAAACATTCTGAGACTTATTTATGCTGCTGTCCCCAGCTATTTGGTAGTCCATTCAATGGCTGCATTACCTTTCATTTATTCATTTCACTGTCAGTGGAAATTTCATGTTGTTTTCAGTCTTTCTATTTATTACAAATAATGCTGTTATAATTGTATACTCATCTCCTGGTGTGTTTGCACAAGAAATTTGCTAGTGTCTATGAGTATGTAGGGGAGAAGGAAAGGGCAACCCACTCCAGTATTCTTGCTTGGAGGATCCCGAAGACAGAGGAGCCTGGTGGGTTGCTGTCCATAGGGCTGTACAGAGTCAGACACAATTGAAGCGACTTAGCATGCGTGCATGCATGAGTACGTAGGAATGGATTTGATGGGTCAGTTTTAATAGGTGATGCTCTGATTTCTACTGTGCTGCAACATGTAAGACTTCCTCTTGCTAAATGTCTTTGTGAACACTTGATATTGGCAAGATTTTGAGAATTTGCCAATCACAGCTGTCTGAAATTATATCTTTTAGGGTTTTAATTTGTGTTTTTGAGTACAAATGAATTGAGCATCTTCAAATGTTTGTTACTATTTGGTTTCCCCCCATTGTGTGTTCTATGTGTTCATATTTTGCCTATTTTTCCATACACTTAATATTTTTAATATAGCTTAGCACATAGGAAGACATATAAATATACATATGTTTTGAATATGTAAACAACTATACTCTTATATCATAGACATTCTTTATATATTTATGAACTTAATCCCTTTCTCAGGTTTGTATGTGGCAAATGTCTTCTCCCAGTTAATGGCATGTAGTTTTCATTCTCATTTCATACTCATTTCATGGTATCTTTCAGTGAATAGAAATTATTTTAATCTAACTTATTTTGTCAGTATTTTATTTATGAGTTTCATACTTTGAGTTGCATTTAAGAATGGCTTGGCTTGAACCCAAGTGATAAAGATGTTTTTCTATATTTTCTTCCAAAAGAGTTTTGGAAAGACTCTATTTTTGAAATAGTTTCAAGCTTGCAGATAAGACGAAAGGATAAAAATATACAAAGGACAGTACTTTATACCCAGATTCACATATTGTTACATTTTTGCCTCCATTTTCATTTGTGTTCCTTCTCACCTCACTTTTTTTTCTCTCTTCCTCTCTTGATACATTTAAAGATAGGATAAATAAATCATGATCCCTTTCCCATAAGTACTTCAGTGTATATTTCTCAAAAATAGGGATAGTGTTTTAAAAGTTTAAAAAATTTGCATTCCCCACTTAAATCCTTGATCCCTCAGAAATTAATTTCTGAGTAAGTTACAAGGTAGAGATAAAAAATATGGCTTTTTATAGAGTTAACTGATAGCCCCACCCTATATGAGAAGAGTCCAGGCTTTCCTCTGTAATGACACTTCCCACAAATATCTCATTTTTACATATGCGTGGCTCTGGGCTGGTTAGTTTGTCCCATTGGTCTGTTTGTCCATTCTATCAAGACTGACCACACTATGTCAGATTGAGAAAATTCCCCTACCTTCTTTGTCTTCTTGACTACCATAAGCTCTTTGAGCTTTCATATAAATATTAGAATTAGTTTGTCAACTTCCAAGAAAAATCATTTGGGACTCTCGATTGCAGTTTAATTAAATCTATAAATCAGCTTTGTGAGAACTGAGGTCCTTGCAAAGCTGAGCCTTCTGCTCTCTGAAGTTAGTAATGTATCTCCACTTATTTAGATATTTTAAACTGCCTTTTTTAATACACATGTATAGACCTTAACTTATAGAAAGATATTGCATGCATTTTTTATATTTATGACTAATTGATATTTTATATATATATATTCTTGATATTATAAACAGTATCTTTTTAAAATTTAAAACTCTGTCATTGGTATAGAAAACACAGATTTGGATTATGTCTGTAATCTTGCTAGACTGTTAATGATTTGTAAATTTTTGTTCGTTTTCTATGTAGATAATCATATGATATGTGTATAGTAATAATTTTTATATCTTTCATTTTTTTTATTATCTAGGATGACTACAACTGGTAGAACAACACTGAATAGAAGTGAGAATGGATGTCCTTAAATTATTCTTGATTTCAAAGGAAATAGTCTTTAATACCTCAATATTAAAAAAAAAAACAGTTACTGGAATTTTCTATGGGTACTTTTGTTTGAATTGAGGACATTCTTTTTTTATTCTTAGTCCAGGGCATACTGAATTTCACTGAATGCTTTTTCTGAATCTATTAGGAAAAATCTATGTAATCTATGATCACATACTCTCCTTCCTTTAAACTGTTATGTCACTTATATTGATAGATTTTCTAAATCTGAACTAATCTTTCATTCCTAAAATAAACCTTACTTGATTATAATGTAAAATATATTGAATTTAGTTTACTTTTTTTTTTTTTTTTTAGAATTTTTGCCTCTATTTTCATGTGTCAGCTTTTTCTTTTTTTAAAGAATTATACTAAATTTATAAGGTAAATTGAGGTAGTATTTCCTCTTTTTCTGCTTCTTGAAAGAGTTTGGTAAGATTGAAAGTATCTGTTCCTGAATTTTGGGAGAACTCACCTATAAAACCATCTAGGCTTGGAGTTTTATTGTGGGAAGATTTTAAACTACTGATTTAATCTTGTAGTTATCAAACCATTCAGATTCTCTATTATCGCTTAATTCATTTTTGGTCATTTATATTTTTCTAGGAATTTGTCCACTTCACCAAGTGTTCAATTTATTTTTACAAACTTGTTTATAATATTCTTCTTTATCTTTGTAATCTCTGCTATATCTGTGGTTTGAAATTTTTGTAGCTCAGTTGTGTCCAACTCTTTGAGCCCGCCAGGCTCCCTCTGCCCATGGAATTCTCCAGGCAAGAATACTGGAGAGGGTAACCATTCCCTTCTCCAGGGGATCTTCCGGACTCAAGGACTGAATTCAGGTCTCCGGCACTGCAGGCAGATTCTTGGTTTAGTCCTTTTCTTTTTTCAGTCTTAATACCGTCTACCTTTTTCCTTGATCGGTTTTGCTGAAAGTGTTTTTATTTGTGTTTTTAAAGTTCTAGTTTCTGGCATCTTGATCTACACTATTTTCATTTTTCCTGTTTTATTAACTTCTCCTCTTCTCTTTATTAGTTCCTTTTCCCTACTCTCTTTGAGTGGATTGTGTTGTGTTTCTCATAGTTAACTTCTTAAATCAAATGCTTAGTTCAGTAATTTCTTTACTGTAAGGAATATAGTGGTTATATTAGTTTATGAGATAAGTTTCCTTCTGTGTATTACTTTCCCCCCCTTTACTAGTTTGGAAATTATCCCCTCGATTTCTAGTCTTTTGGTGACTCTACTAGAAATTTTGTCATGAATTTCTAATTAACGACTCTTATGTTAAAATTTTATCCTTTTGAATAATCCAAGTGTGTCCAGATGTCTTACCTATAAAAACCTCTCAATTTCCATGCTAGTATTGTCAGATATTTAATTATGTTTTGTTTTTATTTTCAGATCTCCACCAATTAGACTTTATTGTCTCTAAGCAGTAAAGTCATCACCATTTTGGGTCCCAAGTTAATTCCTTCCAGTCCTAAGATAATCCGCTGATTTACAATGGCTTTCATGTCTCTGAACAGTGTGGACTTTCAGTCCAGGCCTGACTGAGAGGATACCACAACCATTTTAAAAGTCGCGTTCATGAAATGATTGCTATTTCTGAGAACTGTTTACCTCAGACAAATTTCCCCTTGATTGAGATGATCAAACAGCGGCTACTCTCACACCCCTTTCCTGTTTTCATACCCTGACACGTACTGTGTTTTCTTTCTATTGAAACAACTCTAGGGGAATTTTCTAGGGCCCTTGAAAACCTGCTTTTAAAAATAAAATTAATTAAACATTTTCCCTTTTACAGGGATTCCACTAATTTCCACTGGTTCCACTTTCCTTTCCCTGAGTCTGAAGTCTTGAGTCTTTACTGGTAAATAAAGCATTTGTGTAAGGGCCTGAGATACTTGATAGGTGAAAATGAAGAGCCTCAATAAATAGCGGGAATGTGGGCTTCCTTGTCAGAATGCATTCCATGTGTTTCCTGAGGAAACATTTCAGAAAAACCCTTTAAGACTCTAATTGGGCCAGCACAGCACAAAAATAAGAACCAAATAAAAACTTAAGAGAATTGTAAGTATACTCTCTTAAAAGAAAGCCATATTTCTGAAATGGGCACTGTAGGGTCAAAGCAATTTAATTCTTTGTCCTTATAGCCCTGCTGTAAGTGAAGAACCACTTGATTTCAGACCTGGGATGGACCTGACCTCTGGCAGTCCCACGTTTAAACCCATGACCTGACTCAAATGGCGCTCTCCATGTTTCCACAGTAAACCACATTAGGGTTTTTGGTCTATCCCAATGTTCATTGCATGCCAAATGAATAAAAGGGATGGGGGAAGAAAAGCCAATCTGTGACCATTTGAGATGATGCAAACCTCACCAGTTATGATATCGGCAAGCCACTGTCCTACCAGTGGGGCAGCGTGGCTCCCCTTCAGACGTCCTAGGAGAGCAGACGACAGGACTCTAGAAGGTGTGTTTTCATCGTTAAGCCACAAGCCACAGGGATGACCTCTGATGAGAAAACAACAACTGGGTTGAGAAAGTTAAGAAATTCCATTTGCCATGTCCACACTCAAAGAGAGCTTCTGGTGTTTTAGAATCTACAAAATGAGCTTTTCAAAGAAAAACAGCCACTTCTTCACTCAATAAAGGGGAAATTTCTTTCATAAATATATGCAACAATAGTGTTTTTCTCCCCCTCCCTTTGAGAGTTCACTCAGCCTCTAAACATTAGCAATAGTGGGTTATTTTGCTTCATCACTTAGTGTTTTAAGTTTTACTTTCTACTTCTTGAATGTTCAACCCTTTTGGTTGTGGTGTCTGTCAGGTTGCGGTTTGGGGTATATCTTTTATAAACCTTTCCAATATCTTTTTAGATCTCAGTTTTTCTTATGACTGGGGGCTGCTATATTTAACAAACTTTTCTGTGTCTCAAATAGAAAATTCATGTTTAATATCCAAATGAATATAAGGCATTCTTTTTGAGAGTCGACTTTTTTTTTTACTTTCTTTGTAATAATTAGTTCAAATTATATATTTTATGAAAATATAAACTTTATAATTTTACGTTTAGACATATATCCATGTATGTCCTTTATTTTAAACTGTACTAACATTTGTCCAGAGCAGACTCTATGCCAGGCATTGCTGTGTTTTACGTTCAATAGCTTATTTGATCCTTACAATAGCCCATGAATGTGCACTGTCATCATTTCCATTTTAAATTTAAGGAAACCCAGGGGACACCGAGTATAAACGACTCACCCCCAAATCACACAGCTTCATAATGTTGCATCCGGGCTTCACACCAAGCAGTCTGCCTTGGTTGCCCACTCCTCACGTTGGCTGTGATACCTCTCTAGCCAGATGTACTCCCAATTTAGCCTGTTTCCTAGCCTCAAAGACATATGTAAGCTGCTAAAAATCATGAGGACCTTATGTTAAGTCAAGTAAGCCAGACACATACATACTGCCTGATTCCAGTTACAAGGGGTGCCTAGAGGATCAAGTTCAAAAGGCAGAAATTAGATGGGGGTGGGGAGGAGAGCGAAGAACAAGGTTCAGTTCAGTTCAGTCACTCAGTCGTGTCCAACTGTTTACGACCCCATGAACTGCAGCATGCCAGGCCTCCCTGTCCATCACCAACTCCCAGGGTTTACCCAAACTCAAGTCCATTGATTCGATGATGCCATCCAACCATCTCATCCTCTGTTGTCCCCTTCTCCTGCCTTCAATCTTTCCCCAAATCAGAGTCTTTTCAAGGGAGTCAACTCTTCACATCAGGTGGCCAAAGTATTGGAGTTTCAGCTTCAACATTACCCAGGGGACTGCAGCATGCCAGGCTTCCCTGTCCATCACCAACTCCCGGAGTTTGCTCAAACCCATGTCCGTCGAGTCGGTGATGTTGTTTAATGGGTGCAAAGCATCAGTTCTGCAAGTTGAAAGGAGTTCTAGTGATAGAGGGTGGCGATGGTTGCTTAACAGTGTGAATGCACTTAATGGGATTGAACTGTACCCCCAAAATGGGTCAAAATGTCAATTTTATGTTATGTATATTTTACCACAATTAAAAAATAGCAATAAATACTGGAGAGGGTGTGGAGAAAAGGGAATCTTCTTACACTGTTGGTGAGAATGCAAACTAGTACAGCCACTATGGAGATTGATGCATTTGAACTATGGTGTTGGAGAAGACTCTTGAGAGTCCCTTGGACTGCAAGGAGATCCAACCAGTCCATTCTGAAGGAGATCAGCCCTGGGATTTCTTTGGAAGGAATGATGCTAAAGCTGAAACTCCAGTACTTTGGCCACCTCAAGCAAAGAGTTGTCTCACTGGAAAAGACTCTGATGCTGGGAGGGATTGGGGGCAGGAGGAGAAGGGGACGACAGAGGATGAGATGGCTGGATGGCATCACTGACCTGATGGACGTGAGTCTGAGTGAACTCCGGGAGTTGGTGATGGACAGGGATGCCTGGCGTGTTGTGATTCATGGGGTTGCAAAGAGTCTGACATGACTGAGCGACTGAACTGAACTGAACTGGCCTGCCAAGTCAAAGGGTCAAAATTAAATTAAGAGGTTTATAAAAAAAAAAAAGATTCCCATCATACTCTCTATGTAAATATTTATTAAAGTACACAATTTCTTATTTAAACCATTTGGTGTTTGTTGTTTCTTGTCCATTATTATTACAATGAGGCTCCCATGTGAATACCATATCAGCTTTATATAAGCTACCATGGGTTATGAGCTCTTCAGAGGAAAATGTCTCTCCAAGTGAAAAAATATTATTATTGCTACTTTATTACTTTTAAATTCAGCTGAAGCTTTGCATTGGGGCCACTGGGGCATCTTACAAGTGTTACTTTGATCTCTACATTATTTATTTCCATATCAGCATGAGTGTTTTTCCCCAGGAATCTCCAGTTTCTGGCTCAGAGATTCTTTGGCAGTGCGGATGCTGTATCAAAAAGTGGGGCTCTGGGATTTGCCATTTTAGTTCAACATGTAGATTTACCTTTGAAGGCTTAAAAACTATCCAAAGTGGGGTTAGGGAGGAAAAGAGTTATTTTTTTCCTCCTACCTCTGAGTCCAATTACCTAATAAAGATTCATCATTCCTTTTGTCCGAGGAGCTCTGTGACCTAATTTTGCTCCTTGCCTCGGTTCAGATATCACAACCCATTTTTATGCATTCAGCTTTTCTAATGAAATCCACATGTCTTAAATCAATAAAGTCATTGTTTAGCTTCCTTCTCTTTTCCTTTAGTGTCTTTTGCTCAGTCTGTTTTGTTTGCATACTTCTTTTGGTAGGAAACACGGCTCTTTATCTAGAATCTCTCCATCTCCCTCCTTCCCCACCCCCCTTATCTTTCCCTTTAATGTATATTATTTTGTTAGTGTGCAGCAATTAAATGTACAATTCTCTCTTTAATGGGTTAGTTTAAAAGAAATTTTGTTTACACAGGTTTTTTTTTCTCATTAATTATTTGTTATAACTAGGGTAAGAAATTAACAGTGGAAAACTCATCTTTCTTCAGAATCTTTGTATACTTGAAGGATGTAAAAGCCTCCTGTGTAAATGTCAGAAACTCAGGTTTATTGCCTGTCAGTGTTCTCTCTTTCCCCCAGAACCCTCCAACTGTTCCTTCTTTCACTCAGGAGCCAAACATTACTTAGAATATAGATCTTTTTACATTCTTGGAGTCCCCAGACCATGTCAAGACCCTCTTTACTGGCTTTCTTCTCCTAATGAACTCCTACTGAACCCATGAAAGTTGCTTGATCGATGGTCAGACTACTTTTGCAAGTTAACATTTTACTTATCTGAAAATCCAGCGCTTCAAAATAGAAACCTACTTACAAGTCACAGCGATGGTACCAAAAACTGTTTTTCTCTTGAGATGTGGAGCTATCCTTGAGTCTCTCCCTAAACTCTAGGTAGTTCTCCATTAAACTGTTGCTGAACCGAACTTGGGTCTGCTTGCCTGCTATGCAGCAAAGCCAGTCTACTGACACTGGGTGGCGGTGAAGGAAAGTACAGCATTTATTGCAGGGTGCCAAACAAGGGGAATGGGCAGCTCATGCAAAAGACCCAAACTCCCTACCAGATTTCAGGGAAGAATTTTTAAAGGCAACGTTCTGGGTGAGGATTACAGCTCTTGGACTTTCTTCTGATTGGTTGGTTGTGAGGTAACAGCATGATATCTTGGAAACCTTAATCATCAAACTTTTGGTTCCAACCAGTCTGGGGTCTATGTGCTTGTAGGCAGCAGGCAACAGCAACAATTTCACACCTGGGTTGGAGGGGGGGCATCTTAGTTCATTCAGAATAGCTCAGAGATATGTGTCAGATTGTTATCTATATTTATTTAGGAAGAACTGAAGCTTTTGTTTTATCTCTGAACCATTGGTTAAAACGTTATTACTTTTCTTACTTGACTGCTTTCCCTTGTTTCTTCATTCTTTCACTTCCCTAAATAGTAACTGTTTAAGTCTGCTCTTTGCAACTCAAGGAAAGCATAGAAGATTATAGCCTTTTTCTACAAAAAACAAAAACAGGGAACATGGAGGGTCTTTTGTACCTGGGAGGGCCCCACAGGGTCCTGTTCAGTTTTACACCACCTCCCTCCTGCTTGCTTTTTTTTGAAACTGTGCAATCTTGAGGGGAACAGGGACAAGACAAGAATGGAAATACAGTTTTTAATAGAGTGGTTAGTCATAAACTCAGCAAGGGAGCTCGTTTTTAGGGAGACTCAGTTTCACCATCACTGACTTTCAACAGAGTCAGGTAAGAACTAGCCCAGCAGCATCTCCTGTCATTTCTCTGGGGATTTTTCCTTTTTTCATCTCTCGATGTTATCATAGCAGAAAGTGTGGGCCGTATTAGCAAGCTGGCACCTGACTATAGCTGACCATGTTGATAATGGTGATATGACAGCTTCTACTGTGTAGTGAAGCAAGAGTGTTTGACTATTTTATTGCCTGAATTCTCTTAGATTCGGCCTTGCCAAATGGGAGAGATAAAAGATGGAATAAACAGATGTTGGGTCCCAATATTCAGGCATTCTCCATGATTCTGTTCATTTTCTTTCTTCTTTCCTGATCTTTCATGGTCTTTTTGTGGGTTCTTGCACCTCTGTCTTTCTCAAGTCTCTCTCTCTCTTTTCTTTTCCCCTCATTTTTAGTATTTTTTCAGAATCATGGCAGCTCTTCTCTTTCCACATCATCTTCTTTTTCTGCAGATCTATTTAAACATATCCTCAGGGTGAAAAAATTTTTCTTTTCCTGAAAAGCTGTATTGTTACCGTTCTAGACTTCATCTGAGAAGGTGGACTTGGAATTAAATCCCTACATGGAGCAAGGAGAGCTCATTAGCCACTTCAAAAGAGAAAAAGAAAAACTCAAACCTACCCAGAACTGCTTTATTAACCTCTTTCCTTGAGGGGAAATAGTTGAAAGGCAAACAACGAGCACAACTGTGCTGCTTTGTCCCCCTAGAAATGGCATTAGCCTCCAGGTCACATCAGTTAAAGAGAGACTCCTGTTCCATCTGCTGTGACCAAAGGTTGTCACCAAACCCCTTTTTTGTCTCCTGCATTCTCTCAGAAACATTTCCTCTTCAATGTCTAGAATTACTTCTCAGTTACTTCTGCAAACTCATTCTTGCTAACCAACTTCAGGGTGCTTTTGATATGCAGATATTTCCTGTGGGTAGGCTTTCTTTGGTTCTTCGGACTTCTCTTTTCTTCCTTGAGGTGGGGAGGGAGAAGGTGGCTGGAATGTGGTCTCACTGGGGCTGAAGGTGTTTTCATTGAAAACATGGACACCATGTCTGAAAAGCTGGGTCAGACCCCAGGAGCAGCATCCCAGACATTGTCCCTCTGGCTGGTTTGCGAGCCAAGAGTGAAGGCTCAAAGTTTCCACTCCCCTCCCAGCCTGGGTTGGGAGTAGCACCCAGTACTCCCGCTTGAGGCCAAGACCCCCGGGGCCCTCTCCAGCACCCTCTCCTCTTTCCACAGGTGTTTATTTCTACCTCTATCATGGATTGGCCAAGCAGCAAAAGGGGTGCACTTAGAAGAATGCTTCAGAGCATTGTCAAGGGTTGCACTACGTCCCAAGGAAGTGGTGGGTGGCTCAGCAGGGCTGTGTGTGATCAGCTGGTCACGCCTTTGCTATTGTCATTTTAATTTACCAGTTGGGTGGTTCTGCTGTGATAAATGTTATGTCTGAGATATAAATGGGTTTGAGATGTTTTAAAAGAACACCAGCTCTGTGTCAGGTAGGTGGAGCGAAGAAAAGGTTTCATGTTCACTGCCAGTTCCGGTCCCACTGCCTACAGCACTGTGTTGACAAAGACTAAAAGGTTTTTTCCTGAATCAGCGAGAGGGTGGTGGTCCAGGGTGGGCGTGGGAACCAGGAGAGGCAGCAAGAGTTTTGGCCCTTGGGATCTTACTCTTTCAACTGCCTTCTCTCCCTGTTTTCAGAACTGAGCTGATCTAAGCCTCTCCCTCCTTCCTCTCATCCCAGGGGCTCCTTCGGTCCCTCATAGTTATGACTGTTAAACAGGTTCATGCCACAAGCTCAGTGCAAGAGACCAGCCACAAGAGAACCAAGGGAGGGGTGACTCAAGAAAAAACAGAGACACGCGGAGCACAGCCCCAGGGGTCACAGTGTCTGCACACCTAACTTCTCCCCTTACCACCTGGGAGGTGTGAGGATTCCTAGGCTCTTGGTGTAAGTAAGATCCCAAGAGCCAAAACGGTTTCTGCACATGGCTTCCTAGAATGAAGATAATGAAGCATTGTTGTGACGATGAAATGAGAGAAATTCTCCATAAAGTTTTTTAGAAATTTTTTGAATTTTTAAAAAATTGTCCATTATTTTTTGAAATTATATATGCTCTGTTTATGTTCCTAGTAACTGTTCGACCCCCATGGTGTTTCAATGGTTGTGTCCCTGAGTGACTTCATTACAAGCTTAATCATGTCATGATGCCTCACCTTGAGGATTCTCTGAGCTTCTCTTGAAGACAGAGTGTGTGATTTGGGGGGAGATAAAGGCATCCCAGGATCAGAGAATGATAAGTGTGGAGGGAATCTTGACCATCTTCTAATTCTCACACTAGCAATTCACAGCATGGTTCCTAGTGGCTCAGATGGTAAAAAATCTGCCTGCAATGCAGAAGACCCTGGTTTGATTCCCCGGGTCAGAAAGATTCCCCTGGAGAAGGGAATGGCACCCCACTCCAGTATTCTTGCCTGGAGAATTCCATGGACAGAGACTCCTGGTGGGCTACAGTCCATGGGGTCGCAAAGAGTCGTATGTGACTGAGTGACTAAACCGCAAGCCTTTAAGATAGAAGACCATTCACCACAACTACAGGACCAGAGGACCTTTCATTCTCCATCAGTGTTTCAGAAAATGAGGAGTTGGTAAAAAATTATCCCCCTCTTTTAGGAATGTTGGCTGCTGGTCACTGATTCAGGGAGTGTCTTCTCCCACTCCATCCACGTTGCGGTTTTTAAAAAAGGATATTCAGAGAAGAGGACTCTATGATTCCCCTGTAGCTCTCCCTGACTGGTCAGGGGCTCTCCCAGTCAGGATGTTTTCTCTTGTGTCTAAGCTAAATCCTGTCTGTACTGTTTGATCCATTTTATTTCCTCCTGTCCCGCCCTCGGTGGAAACAGAAAACAGCTGGTGACTGTTCTTGCGCAGCACAAAGGATTCTGGCTTCTAAGGATCTTTGATGAAAAGGTAACCAGCCAGAGCAACCGCCCCTAGTGCTCAGGGCTGGACTGGAGTCTCGCATTTCAGGAAAACCAGGGGCACCGTCACACACCAGTTTTATGTCATTGCCCTGAGTGTGACAAATCCTGTGTTTAGCTTGGGCCAGCTTCAGAAGCTTCTTGCTGCCCCGCATTTGACTAAGAGCTGCCACAAAAGGCCTCACTTGAGGCCTGTTAACGTTCTCCACAGCCTTTCAGACTTCCTGAGCGCAGCCAACTAAGTAGCCGCTTGGAGGACATGGATAGTGTCACTGCTGCTGAAATGTAGCGTTCACCCATTTACTAAAAAGGGGAGTACGCAGAGTGTTGACACGCAGAACTGCAGGGCCTGAGCTCTGAGTGGTCTCGTTTATACTATTTGGTGTTTCACGGAGCACAGATCCTTCAGCAGCTTGGTGAAAAGAGGGAGGCAGGTTTGATTACCGAATGGATTCAGAACCCTCACTTTAAAGTGACCATAGGACCAGTCTATGCCCAGACATTCCTGCCAACACCACAAAAACATATTGCTTTGTGTCTAAATTCACTGTCCTGAAGTAGGAATAATTTTTCAGATTTTTTTACCTTGCAGTTTTTTTTACCTTTTATCTCTGCTGTGCTATAAGCTGCTTCTAAGAGGGATCTGTGAGCTGATGTGAAATGCCAGAGAGTAACTCAATAAGGATACCGTCTACTGTTTATTGAGCATGTGTACCAAGCTTCCCTGGTGGCTCAGATGGTTAAGAATCTGCNGTATTCTGTGATTCTTGGGGTCACAAAGAGTCGGACATGACTGAGCAACTGAACTGAACTGAAGAAATCTTTGCTTAGCTCTAAATTGCAAACATTTCCTTTTTTTTTTTTTCCCTAAAAGTTTTATATTTTTACATTTGAGTCTGTGGTCAATTTTTGAGTTATTCTTTGAATAAGGTGTGAGACCAAGGTTTAGATACATTTTTTCTTTTTAGCCTATAAATGGACGTGCTTTAGCATATTTGTTAAAGATGGCTATCTATATTCCACTGAATTGGTTTTGCATCGTTGTCAAAAGTCAGTTGAGCATATTTCTGTAAGTCTATTTCTGGCTTCTTTATTCTATCCCATTGATGTATGTATCTTTCCCCCTGTCAATACCATACAGTTTTGATTACTTATTATGTAGTATTACATATTTCATAATAAGTCTTAGAATTATATAGACAGACATTTTTTTCACTTTACTCTTCTTAAATTTTTAAAAGCTATTCTACTTTGTATACATTTTGGAATAATATTTTGGCTATATCTACAAAACACTCTTGCTCGGATTTTAATATCAATTGCTTTAAACCTTTATATCATTTTGGGAAGAATTGATATCTTTGCTACTTGAGTCTTCTTACCTATGAGATGGCTGTCATCAGCCTTATGTTTTCAGCATTCAGCTCCTATACATGGTTTGCTAAATTTACACCCAAGCATTTCATTTTTTAGTAACTATCAATGGTAGCATATTTTTAACTTTAGTGTCAGTTGGCTTTTGTACGCTTATTTTATATCCTGTGATCTACGTAGCTCACTAATTCTAGGGGCTTTGAGGTATGTACTTGGGATTTCCTGTGTAGAAAATCATACCATCTAACAAAGTGGGACAGTTTCATGTCTCCCTTTCTGATGCGTTTGTCTTTTATCTCCTTAAAAACCTCGTCTACTGCACACCTAGTACTCACAGCACTATGTTGAATTAGAGTAGTGGGTGTGGACACTCTTGCCCTGTTCCCAGTCATATGTGGAAAATATCCAGTGCTTGTAATGGTCTAAATACACCAATTAAAAGACAGAGATTGGCAGAGTAAACTAGAAAATATGATCCTAATATATCTTATCTACAAGAAATCCACTTCAGAGGTAACCATATAAGTAGGTTGGAAGCAGAAAGATGGAAAAAAGATACATCATGCAAACATTATTCAAAGGAAAGTAGGAGTGGTTATGTTAATATCAGATAAAGGAGACTTAAAAGCAAGGAAAATTATCAGAGACAGACAAAAGGGATTATATAATCGTTGAAGGGCCAATCCCCTGAGAAAACATAGTAACCCACTATTTAATTTCCAAGTGCTTGGAGATTTTCTTGCAGATTCTTTACCAGCTGAGCCACAAGGGAAGCAACTTTGTGTTAATGGTTTCTAATTTGATTCCGCTATGGTTCCAATATAGTCCATTATACCTGTTCTGTAGGCACGTGTGTAAATGTGTATTTGACTGTTGTTGAGTCGTGTTACTACTGCCAGTGGGGTGAAGTCCCTGCTCCCTACTCAATTATCTCTGACGTCACCCCCATGCAGGATTGAGAAGTACATAGGGGAGGGGTACCTCTTAAAAGCCTGTAAAGATGAAAGTCTAGGTTCCTTACTTGGCTTTTTCTAGCATGAGTAGGGCCCCAGTTTTTCCTGTGGTGTTTGACTGGAGTAGAACAGTTATTATCCAAAATAACCTGTCATTCCAAGAGGTCCTGTCCTTCTTTTGTTGGGTAGAGAGGGCATAAAGAGAGCATGGAGTGGGCATAGAGAGGTTGTAGAGGGGGTATAGAGAGGTCATAGAAGATAGAGAGGACATAGAGAGGGCATGAAGGATCATAGAGAGGGCATGGAGAGGGCATAGAGAGGTCATAGAAGATAGAGAGGGCATACAGAGGTCATAGAGAGGACATGAGAGGTTAGGGAGAGCATACAGGGGTTATGGAGAGGGCACAGAAAAGGCATAGAGAGATAGTAGTGAGGCCAGGGAGAAGACTGCCTTCACTTGGGACTTTCTCTTGTCTGTGTCCCTTGGTATTTCCCAGCTGCCTGCTTCTTCAGCTCACATCTGGGATACTGAAGCAAAAAGAAAACCCAGGAACTCACCACTGTGTCATTCTTTATACTCCCAGGTCTCTATCTGATCCACCCTTTTCTTTCCATCTTTCATGGTTTTTGCATGAAACATCCAGGCTTTCTAGTTATATTAACAAAAAGAATAGATTGTATCTACCCTATCTTCCTGGGAGTACACATTAGTCTCTCATGGTTTTAACAATGCTAACATAAACAAACAACCAAAATAAATTAGAAAACCCACATGGTTTTTTGAAGTTTTAAACATTAAAAAATTTTAGAAACACAGCTCCTTGATGCTCTGGACCTCACCTGCTCCATCTCCCACTTCTTTCTTTATTTAGAGAAAAAATGTCCAAATTGGACAAAGCAGTCACTTCATTTGGGGAGAAGCTTGAAGCTAAGAAGACTGATAAGTTGCATGAGTTTCTGTGAACTGTTAGACTCCACCCCCCCACCTACATTTTCTTTTTTCCTCTCTCAGAAATTGGGGCTTGGGCTTCCAGGGTTTGTCTACCATGGTTTGTCCTTGGAGTGTGTCCTGGGTCCCAAATGCCGAGCACCCTCTGGCACTGAGGTCTGGACACAGGTTAGGAATAAAGTTAAGGCTGCTGAGGTGAGGCCACCAGAGACAGCAGGAAGTAAGAAGGGGGATGTCAGTTGTCTCAACCAGGGGAAGAATGTCTAGTTATTTGCTTGGGTGCCAGAGCAAAGCACCACTGATTGTGTGCCTTAAACAACAGAAATTTCATTTTCTTACATTCTGTAGACTAGATGTCTGAGATCAAGGTGTTGGCAGGGTTAATTTCTTCTATGGTCTCTCTCCTTGCCTTCCACTGGCCATCTTCTCCCTCCATCTTCATGCTCTCTGTTCTGTGTATCTGTGTCCTAATCTCCTCATATAAGAACACCAGTTAGGGGACTTCCCTGGCAGTCCAGTGGTTAAGCCTCCTCACTTCCAGTTCAGGGGGCATAGGTTCAATCCCTGGGGACTAAAATTGCCTCTAAATCCTGAGGGGACTAAAATTGCCGCTCAGTGCAGTTAGGGAGAGAGGGGAGAAGAACACCAGTCTGGTTAACTCAAAGCCTACCTCAATAATCTCATTTAACCTTAACTATATCTTTAAAGATGATCTCCAAATCCATTCATATTGGGGAATAAGGGTTACCGTATATGAATTTCGGAGATATAATTCATTCTGTCACAAGCTGCAGAAAGGAAAATGTGAAAGTGGAAAGCAGAAAGGGTGGACTGAGCCCCTTGTTGAGACTTCAGGAGGGGCCAGATCCACAGAGGACGCATCTGTTGATTTCACCCATTGGTTTTCCCAGCTGATTCTGTTGTGATGTTCAGGCTCTGCTTCTCTCCCAGGGGGTCCTGGCCTTGCCTGCTACAACTTCTCTTTTTTTAACATAAGGGAAACTTAGGTCACTAGGGGAATTTTCCTAGGCACTAAATGGATGTAAAATCTACTTTTCTTTTTTATTGAGATATAACGTACAAGCAGTGAAGAGCATAAAATGCCCCGATCTGAAGTGTGCTGCCCCACGTTTAAACATGTGCACACCTTTGTCACCTCCACTCAGATCAAGACAGAGCATGTGTCTAGGACAAGCATCTTGGAAGTTCCTTGTTCTCCTTCCAGTCAACCTTTGGTTCTCCACCTGGAGAAACCATTCTGGGCACCTGTCCTTGAATGTTATACAGTTAAGTCATACAACGCACACTCTTTTGTGTCTGTTGTTCAGCATAGTGTTTGTGAAATTCATCTATGTTGTTTATAGCCTTTCTCGCTGAATTGTATCCCATTATATGGTTTTTCCAGTGGTCATGTATGGATGTGAGAGTTGGACTGTGAAGAAAGCTGAGTGCTGAAGAACTGATGCATTTGAACTGTGGTGTTGGAGAAGACTCCTGAGAGTCCCTTGGACTACAAGGAGATCCAACCAGTCCATTCTGAAGGAGATCAGCCCTGGGATTTCTTTGGAAGGAATGATGCTAAAGCTGAAGCTCCAGTACTTTGGCCACCTCATGCGAAGAGTTGACTCATCGGAAAAGACTCTGATGTTGGGAGGGATTGGGGGCAGGAGGAAAAGGGGACGACAGAGGATGAGATGGCTGGATGGCATCACTGACTCAATGGACATGAGTCTGAGTAAACTCTGGGAGTTGGCGATGGGCAGGGAGGCCTGGTGTCCTGTGATTCACGGGGTCACAAAGAGTCGGACATGACTGAGCGACTGAACTGAACTGAACCAATATGGATATAGCACAATCTTTTTTTTTTTTTTTTTCCTTGTAAGAAACATTTCTTTTCTTTAGTGTGTTTATAGTATACATGAGAGCAATGATTAAGGGATAAATGGTTACCATACAGGATCATAGGTATTTTAACTAAAGAAAATATAGAAAGTGCTGAGGTTACATCTGTTTTTTTTTTTTTTTTGGTCTTGGAGAAGGTTTCCAAGGGAAGGCTAGAGGGAAATCACCACTGGTACAGGAAAGAGGTGATTCTAGTTAGAGCAGACACCCCAAGTGGGGAAGGAGCACGTAAGAGTCCATTCACCTTGGGCATCAGGTCTGTGGGAGCCCTGCCAATGGGCCTGCAAGTGACAAGATCTCATCTGTCCCAGCCACCCTATCCTCAGAAGGAAGAGCNCTAGAGGGAAATCACCACTGGTACAGGAAAGAGGTGATTCTAGTTAGAGCAGACACCCCAAGTGGGGAAGGAGCACGTAAGAGTCCATTCACCTTGGGCATCAGGTCTGTGGGAGCCCTGCCAATGGGCCTGCAAGTGACAAGATCTCATCTGTCCCAGCCACCCTATCCTCAGAAGGAAGAGCCGGGCTTGGGAGACCAATTCTTGTTCCTTTCTAGCTGCACTATTCCGCCGCCCCGGCATTTGGTCTTGGGCTCCTGTGCAACATTTTCACAAAACGGGGCTGAGTTCTGGAGGCCAGAAGTCAGAGATCAGGGTGCCAGCAGGGCTGGTTCCCACGTGGATTCCAATGTGGACTGTTACTGTCTTCAGGGCTGCAGATGGCTGTTTTCTCATATTGGCTGAGGGGCTAGGGGAGCAGGAGAGAGACTAGATATAGCACAGTTTACTTATCCGTTCTCTGGACATGTGGGTTGTTTCCAGTTTGGAGTTGTTATGAATAAAGCTGCTTAGAACATCCTTGTATATGCCTTTTGGCAGATCTATGTGTGAACGGCTCTTGGGTATATAAACCTAGGAAGAGGGTTGCTGGGTCATATCAAAATCACTTATTAAATTAAATTTTTTATAAGTGGATATAGGTTACCTTTTTTCTTTTGTTAGGTTATTTTTAGTAGTGGTTCAGTGGACCTCAGTTAGAGATGTCACATATCTTTGTCATATTTAGTTATATCATAAATTTTATTTGAAAGTAGAATTGATTATGAAAATATGCCCGTATATATTAGTTGCTCAGTCGTGTCTGAGACTTTGTGACCCCCAGGACTGTAGCCTGCCTTTGTCCATGGAATTCTTCAGGCAAGAATACTGGAGTGGGTAGCCATTCCCTTCTCCAGGGGATCTTCCTGACCCAGGGATCAAACCTGGGTCTCCTGCACTGCAGACAGTTATTTACTGTCTGAGCCACCAGGGAAGCCCTCATCACGTTCACCTAACATGCAAAAGNTATGCCATTACTGTAATGTAAAGAATGAATATCAAATAATTTAAGAAAAGAAGATGAATTTAAATGTGTAAATGCTTTGGCTCAACTATGCTAGCAGATATGTTGAGGTGTAGCTTGTAGGTCTGTGCAGAATGGCCATGAATGGATAGCTCTCATACGTATCCCAGTGTGCTCTGCTGGTGACTCAAATCTCATCAGAGGTGTAGATTCTGCTACTGAGATTTTTCAGAAGGTGAATGAGCTTGATGAAGCCCCCAACCAACCAATGTGCAATCTTACATTGACTTATGTGGTAGCCTCATTCTCGGAAAATTCAATGTGCGTTCAAATGATGCGAAAGATTACTTTGCAGTACGTAATCCAGAGCTGACATCGAAGATCACAGAATTTTAAAAATTATAAAAAGAAACAAACCCTGTTTTCATCCACGTGAGTCTCTGATGGCACCCGTGGAGGTCATGAGGGACTTTGAACACTTCTTGCTATGTAGGATTGCATATTGTCCAAAGGACTCCAAAATGTCTGGAGTCTTTCCCAATAAAGATGGATTGACATCTCTAATACTTGTGGCAACCAAAAAGTACCCTCCTACATTTTTTAAAAAAGAAGTAAACTCTGTTTTGGCTTGGTTGGTAAAGAATCTGCCTGCCAGTGCAGGAGATACAAGAGACATGGGTTTGATCCCTGGGTCAGGAAGATCCTCTGGAGAAAAGAATGGCTACCCTTTCCAGTATTCTTGCCTGGAGAATCCCATGGACAGAGGAACCTGGTGGGCTACGGTCCTTGGGGTCGTGTTTATGTGTTTATTTACTTGGCTGCAGCAGGTCTTAGTTGGGATGTGTGGGATCTTTGGTGTGTCTTGTGAGATATTTTCATTACAGGCTTAGTTGCTCCATGCACGTGAGATCTTGGTTCCCTGACTAGGGGTTTAACTTGCTTTCCCTGCATTTCAGGGCCGATTCTTAACCACTAGACCATCAGGGAAGTTATCCTTGCCCATAAGTTTTTAAATCATCCCCTGAAGCAGTTTTGTTACCTCCTGCCTCACCACAAAGGACAGCAGAGCACAAAGGGTCAAACTGGCCTGGGGCTGGGGTCCTGGGTCACTGACTCTACATAAAGGTCAGCAGGACCCTGACTCCCCACTCTGCAAGTCGCAGCAATGCTCCATTTCTTTGGGGGCAGGTCTGGACAGGTGGGAAGAAAGCACAGGAACTATAGGTCAGTGAGTCACCCTTTTCTTAGCATGTGTCCATTTTATCACTGATAACTTTTTGAGCTTCCACTAAGTGGAAGGCAGACACACAGGGCCAGCCATGACTTCCTCTTGCCCTTAGGGAGGAGGAGTCTAATGGAGAAATGGAGAAAAGTACCCAATTAAAGTGGAGCAGAGGTCCTTAGTTTGGGACACAGGAATGTATTTCAGTGGATCCTTTAATCTCCTGACATCGCAGATAAGACTGCATCTATCTGTGTGTGTGTGTGTGCTCTCACACAATTTTTTTCTGGCTAGAGGGTATATTTTTGTTGTTGTTGTTGTCCAGTTGCTAAGTCGTGTCTGACTCTTTGCGACCCCATAGACTAGAACCCACCAGGCTCCTCTGTCCATGGGATTCTCCTGGCAAAAATACTAGAGTGGGTTGCCATTTCCTTCTCCAGGGGATCTTCCTGGACCGAGGATAGAACCTGCATCTCCTGCATTGGGAGATACATTCTTTATCTTAACCAATGAACCACCAGGGATGCCCTAGAGGGTATATAGATTTAATCATATTCTCAAAACACTCCAGGATACTACAAAGGTTACAGATTTTGCACAGGGAATGCCTGATTAGTAAATAGTATCTTATTTGATGAGTTTTCACAAGATGTCTCTGCTCAAAACACCTCTCATTGAGATAACTTTTTTCACTGAAGTCTCACAGGTAGACATTCATTTTGAATGGCTGAAGAGTTAGCATGGGTCTCTGTGAGCATCATCTTTTCAACAGTATTTGGGAAATGTTTACTGGGACTAGAACCCAGCCATGGGTGGAGCAGAACTCCCAGTCCTGTGGGCTGGAGAAGGGGGAGGGTGCCAAGACAGCAGACGTATAGGACCTTTTGGAAATCGGGGGCAATCTAACCCACAGAGCAGAGAAGTTCTTAGGGGAGAACAAACCAGCCTGGGCTGCTAACACCCTGCACAGAGGTGTATCAGCAGCTCTCTACATGGACAAAGAGTCTTGGTCAAAGAGGATGTTGCGTTGAGTCTGCGGGCACAAGAATGAGGAGGTAGAGAGGTGGTCAGACTCCACCAGCGTCAGGCCTCAGCTGTCTCATAGTTTTGTTTGGGTCAGCCACTGGGTGAACAGATCGGGCCTCGTAGGATAACTCTGATAACATGACCTGCATTTTGGTGCTTATCTAAAATTCCAGCTTATATGAGCTATCTCTATTGTAAGAGCGTGTTTGGGAAGCAGACTGAGGACTCTCTGGGCTGGAGAATGAGGGGGAGGGTGGTTTATAACTGGCGAACTATGTGCTGACTATAACCAGGCTGAAAAGCAGTGTGGTTTCTACGGGGTTCATTCTGGAAGGAGTACATTTCGGTTTCCCCCTGGAACAAAGCCTCTGCTGAAAAGAAAACATACCTTGGCCTCGAAAATGCGAAATCACTCTCCCTCTGCAGCTCTGAGCAGTGCTGTATGGGGAGGGTTAACTTGTCCTAAGGCCCTCTTGGCTTTGGAACCCCAAAGGAGCAAAGCACAGATCTTTCTATGCTTTCCCTTTCCACAGATCTTTCCCTTCCTTTACTAAAGAGGAGTGGGAATAATTGCCAATTCAGTAGGCTCCTTGCTCTTTTGTGCATTTCAAAGGCATTTGCTGTTTGGGATTTGGAAGAAAATCATGAGAAATGAGAATCTCTCGCTGCCTTGGCTGGAAGCAGGCTCATTGTTTGGAGAAGGAGCTGGTTTCCATGGTTTTGGACAAGAGACAGATGCTTTTTTTCTCTTTTTCAAGAGTAGTTTCTACTTTCAATTGGATCCAATAAATAGCCAAGGTAGTCAGTCTTCCACCAGTGAAAGGTCTTTAAGTTATTTGAAAACATCCTAATATGTTATCATTCACCACCAACTGTATATGTTTTTCAGCTATTGTAACTCACGCATTTATCTCTGGATAGGCCTGGTTTAGGCCAGATTTCTGCTTTATGTGTGTATGTATGCATACTAAGTTACTTCAGTCGTGTCCAACTCTGTGTGACCCTATGGACTCTAGACAGTTAGGCTCCTCTGTCCGTAGCATTTTCCTGACACGGATACTGGAGGGGTTGCCCTCCCGCAGGGGGTTGCCTTCCCGCAGGGGATCTTCCAGACCCAGGGATCGAACCTGTGTCTCTTTTGTCTCCTGCATTGGCAGGCGTGTTTGTTGCCACAGTGCCACCTGGGAAAAGCCCCCTGCTGCTTTATAAGGGCAGCCAGTCACGTTTCAGGTTAGGTGTCCTAATCTTAAGAGTAAAGACAACAAACGAGACATTCATTCATTGTCTTTAAAGCACAGGAGACTCAGGGGATGGTCTGGGTGAGGAGAGTAGGGCAGGAACCTGCAGCATTTGGAGCCTGAGTTCTAGTCCTGGAAGCAGCTGGCAGAGTCGATACCATCACAGCTGTAAGGATGAATGCCCCCTCCTCCCATGCCAGCACTGGGGCAGGACCTGCCCTCATAGGAACCATAACGCGCTGTGACCTTGAACCAACACATGGAAACTGCCTATTTTACCTTCCGCCACTAAGACAAGACACAGGACAAATTTTTCCTCCTTTTTTTTTAAAATGACATAGAAACAAGGAATGTGCTCAAATGAACAAAACAGAAAACAATTGTGTCCTGTCTTACTGTGATATTGGCTTGGAATTAAGATGGATCAGGTATTGAATTTAGCTGTTTCCATGATCAGTAGCAGCAGTAAAACAATATATCGGGTCCCCAAAATCTAGAACAGCTCAGCGGACAAATGCTAAAGCTTGGGTCTCACAACCAGACCAACAACACACTCAGTTGTTATGGCCCTTTATCATAATCCTATGTTCTTTTGAAACAGGGATGAGCCACATGACTGAGGGATTCCCTGGTGCCTCAGATGAGGGAGACATAGGTTTGATTCCCGGGTTGGGAAGATCCCCTGGAGAAGGAAATGGTAACCCACTCCAATATTCTTGCCTGGGAATCATATGGATGGCAGAGCCTGAAGGGCTACAGTCACATGACAGATCTTAAAAATGCTAATATTGTCATAATTTTTTTTTTTGAAATGTTATGGTCTTTTCTCCCATTTCTGAACTTATGGCTCTGGGTCATTTTTTCACTTTGCTGGCTTTCTCATGGTCCTCCCAATGATATTGCTATCTGATTTTTTCTCCTGTTTAGATCTTGCTTTCCCAACCTATTCGTTAGTTTCTTGGGAGCAGAGACCAGTGGATTTTTAATTTTCCCGTGTCTCCTATTTCCCAGGTAGGATGGACTTTTAGGTGTCAGGCAGGAAGCTAACTGGGCCTGTGTTGAGCTGTCTTTCAAGTAACATTTTCATCAAAGAGAACTAGAGATAACCCTATGTGTATACATCCCCACATCTTCTCTAAGGATCATGGCTGCTGCGGATGAGCATGTCTTTGACGTTCACTTAACCACAAATTTACTGCCAAAGGTATAAAATGCAGAACAAGATCCACTGGATAGATTAGCTAAGATTATACTAACGGCAGCTCAGAGTGGAGTTTGGGAAATTAAAGGATTATACTTTAATCTGTGATGTAAGCATTAAAAGATCTTATTCTTCGTAGCCACCACCCATACCCTTGGCAAGAACAAGCTCTCTCCCTTCTGCCCCTTGAATTTTCTCCCTCTCAGTTGAATAAACATTTGGCTCAGGAATCATTCTTTCTCTTCCCTGGGGACTAATCTGAGAATAGCAATAATAATAATAAGCATTTCCTTTCAACTAACAGAGTGCCAAACCTTTCAGGGCCAGGCAGATACAGTCAGAGAAGTTTAACTCACATTCAAGAAGAGCATTCCTGGGTGGAAGGAGAAACTCAAGAATGTGTCCTCCGGGGTGAGAGTCCAGAGAGCCCCGAGCCGCAAGCCCAGTCTTGTCTTTCCTCCACCAACCTCTGTAGCTTGGTTGACAAGNTTTCAGGGCCAGGCAGATACAGTCAGAGAAGTTTAACTCACATTCAAGAAGAGCATTCCTGGGTGGAAGGAGAAACTCAAGAATGTGTCCTCCGGGGTGAGAGTCCAGAGAGCCCCGAGCCGCAAGCCCAGTCTTGTCTTTCCTCCACCAACCTCTGTAGCTTGGTTGACAAGAGGGGACCAACTTCAAGAATGCTGCCCCAATTCAACTCAGCCTTATAAAATGATATAAAGTCACTTTGTCAAGTGTATGTTCAGGTCATTAATACATTTTTAAAAAAAATCATTGCAAGTTCTGTGATGACATTTGACAATGAGTGTGTTTCAGTGTTGCTTTCACTAGAAAATTTCCATTTCTCGGGAATCTAAGTAACTGTCACAGTGAGATACAAAGCTCCCCTTTGGTGGTCTGCTGATGTGTAGAAGATTGTGCAGACGGAGGAGGGTCCGGGAGAGAGGAGGGAGGAGAGGTGGGAGAGCAGGGGGAGAGGCAGTGAGTGGACACGTCCCTGTGTGGGACCGACTGTTAGGAAGCAGCTTCCGCAGTGTTGTGTTTCGGCTTGTCTCTTTGTTTTTGTTTTTTGAGCCCTTTAGAGTCTACATTTGTGGTTTGTTTGCTTGTTTTTCCGTTTTTATTGGAGTATAGCTGCTTTACAACGTTGTGTTAGTTTTTACTATACAGCAAAGTGAATCAGCTATGTGGACACACGTGCACGTTAAGTCACTTCAGTCATGTCCAACTCTGCAAACTTATGGACTGTAGACCATCAGGTTCCTCTGTCCATGAGGCTCTCCAGGCAAGAATCCTGGAGTGGGCTGCCATGCCCTCCTCCAGGAGACCTTCCCAACCCAGGGACTGAACCCACGTCTCTTATGTCTCCTGTGTTGGCAGTTGGCTGGTGGATTCTTTACCACTAGTGCCACCTGGGAAGCCCATACGTATACATATATCCTCTATTTTTTGGATTTCCTTCCCACTTAGGTCACCAAGAGTACTGAGTAGCTTCCTGCACTATAAAATGGGTTACATGGGATGGGCTTCCCAGCTGGTGTTAGTGGTAAAGAACCTGCCTGCCAAGGCAGGGACATAAGAGACACAGGTTTGATCCCTGGGTTGGGAGGGGAGAAAGAAATGGTAGTCTACTCCCTTGCCTGGAGAATCCCATGGACAGAGGAGCCTGGAGGGCTACAGTTCCATAGGGTCGCAAAGAGTCAGACGCGACTGAAACAGCTTAGTACACATAGTAGCAGCAGAGCATACATGTCAGTCCCAGTCTCCCAATTTATACTCCCCTCCTTTCCCACTGAGTATCCATACATTTGTTCTCTATTTCCGTGTCTCTACTCTGCTTTGTAAATAAGATTGTCTATACCAGGTTTTTTTCCTTCCAGATTCCATATATATGTGTTAATCTACGATCAGAAAATGCTACTTATTAATACAACTAGATTCAGAGCTCTTGAGTCTTATTGTTTTTTGAAAACTTACCGGCACCCAAAACACATGACTGAATATAGAATAGTTACTTTTCAATGTATGATTAACTATACAGAGAAAGTTTAATATCTTAGAATAACGACTATGTGAAGATGAAATAATATTTTGAAAAAATTAAACATGAATAACATTTTTGCAATGCGTGGAAAAGATGTTAAAAATTACATTTTAGTACACATTTAATTGAATGTCTCTTAATGTCAGGCACAGAGTCCCCACTGGAAAGAGTCATAAGGAAATTTACCCTCCAGGGGCTCATAGGATGTTTGGAGGAACCAGACATGAGCCCGAATCATGAGAACAAGAGTCACAGAGCTGATGAAATGATGAACTGGTCTGCTTCTTTCTTCAACCTCTTGGGATCAATGGGAGTTAATTTATTATTTGTGATCTTTGAACTCTTCACACTGAAGGTGGCAAAGATTCCCAGATCATTGAGATTCTCAGTTAAACAGCACATAGCTATGTATGTAGTGGTCAGAAATCCCAAGACTCTCTTTTGAACTTTCATTTTTTAATTTCTTTTAAAAATTTCTTTATTATTTTTCTTTTTTAAAACTTTATTTTTAACTGGGAAGAAATTGCTTTACAATGTTGTATTGGTTTCTGATGTACAACAGTGCAAATCAGCCATAATCATACATATATCACCTCCCTCTTGAGCTTCCCTCCCGTCCCCCGATCCTACCCCTCTAGGTCATCCAGAGTACCAGGCTGGGCTCCCTGCGTTATATACCAGCTTCTCACCAGCTATCTATTTTACACATGGTGGGGTATATGTGTCAAAGCTACTTTCCTGGGGTATAGTTGCTTTACAGGCTTCCGAGGTGGCTCAGTGATAAAGAATCTGCCTGCCAATGCAGGACATGGAGGAGACATGGGTTCAGTCCCTGGGTTGTGAAGATCCTTGGAGGAGGAAATGGCAACCCAGTCCAGTATTCTTGCCTGGAGAATCCCAAGGACAGAAGAGTCTGGTGGGCTATAGTCCATGGGGTCTCAAAGAGTCGGACACAACTGAGCACACACACACAGTTGCTTTACAGTGTTGAACAAGAAAGTGAATGAGCAATATGTACACACNAGCCTGGAGGGCTACAGTTCCATAGGGTCGCAAAGAGTCAGACGCGACTGAAGCAGCTTAGTACACATAGTAGCAGCAGAGCATACATGTCAGTCCCAGTCTCCCAATTTATACTCCCCTCCTTTCCCACTGAGTATCCATACATTTGTTCTCTATTTCCGTGTCTCTATTCTGCTTTGTAAATAAGATTGTCTATACCAGGTTTTTTTTTCTTCCAGATTCCATATATATGTGTTAATCTACGATCAGAAAATGCTACTTATTAATACAACTAGATTCAGAGCTCTTGAGTCTTATTGTTTTTTGAAAACTTACCGGCACCCAAAACACATGACTGAATATAGAATAGTTACTTTTCAATGTATGATTAACTATACAGAGAAAGTTTAATATCTTAGAATAACGACTATATGAAGATGAAATAATATTTTGAAAAAATTAAACATGAATAACATTTTTGCAATGCGTGGAAAAGATGTTAAAAATTACATTTTAGTACACATTTAATTGAATGTCTCTTAATGTCAGGCACAGAGTCCCCACTGGAAAGAGTCATAAGGAAATTTACCCTCCAGGGGCTCATAGGATGTTTGGAGGAACCAGACATGAGCCCGAATCATGAGAACAAGAGTCACAGAGCTGATGAAATGATGAACTGGTCTGCTTCTTTCTTCAACCTCTTGGGATCAATGGGAGTTAATTTATTATTTGTGATCTTTGAACTCTTCACACTGAAGGTGGCAAAGATTCCCAGATCATTGAGATTCTCAGTTAAACAGCACATAGCTATGTATGTAGTGGTCAGAAATCCCAAGACTCTCTTTTGAACTTTCATTTTTTAATTTCTTTTAAAAATTTCTTTATTATTTTTCTTTTTTAAAACTTTATTTTTAACTGGGAAGAAATTGCTTTACAATGTTGTATTGGTTTCTGATGTACAACAGTGCAAATCAGCCATAATCATACATATATCACCTCCCTCTTGAACTTCCCTCCCGTCCCCCGATCCTACCCCTCTAGGTCATCCAGAGTACCAGGCTGGGCTCCCTGCGTTATATACCAGCTTCTCACCAGNAAATTGCTTTACAATGTTGTATTGGTTTCTGATGTACAACAGTGCAAATCAGCCATAATCATACATATATCACCTCCCTCTTGAACTTCCCTCCCGTCCCCCGATCCTACCCCTCTAGGTCATCCAGAGTACCAGGCTGGGCTCCCTGCGTTATATACCAGCTTCTCACCAGCTATCTATTTTACACATGGTGGGGTATATGTGTCAAAGCTACTTTCCTGGGGTATAGTTGCTTTACAGGCTTCCGAGGTGGCTCAGTGATAAAGAATCTGCCTGCCAATGCAGGACATGGAGGAGACATGGGTTCAGTCCCTGGGTTGTGAAGATCCTTGGAGGAGGAAATGGCAACCCAGTCCAGTATTCTTGCCTGGAGAATCCCAAGGACAGAAGAGTCTGGTGGGCTATAGTCCATGGGGTCTCAAAGAGTCGGACACAACTGAGCACACACACACAGTTGCTTTACAGTGTTGAACAAGAAAGTGAATGAGCAATATGTACACATGCATCCCCTCCCTCTTGACCCTCCCTCCCGCCTCTCCCTCATCCCACTCATCCAGGTCACCACAGAGGACCAAGCTGAGTCCCTGTGCTATTTAGCAGCTTCCCACCAGCTATCTCTTTCACACATGGCAGGGCACATACATCAGTCTTAATCTCCCAGTGTTAACCTGCACGGTTCCTAAGATCTCAAAGGGGAGAAATGTGTAACTTCTATTCATTTTTTCAGACTGGTAATTAGGCTTCCTGAACTCTGGGTAATGTTGAGGTTTGTTCTAGATCACCTGAGTCAAGACCCCCCTGTCTGCGCGCCAGCCCCACGGCAGTTACAATACTAGGTGTTGCCTCTTTCCAGGCATAACTCAAAAAGTATACGAAAGGATGAAGTAAGTCAATTTTTAAAACATTAAATGAAAGAAATAGTGCTTTTCCACCTAAGTACTTTGCTGCTTAACTCTTAAGAACATCTAGATTTCCAATCATAAAATGCTTGGTGACCTTCACAGGTATGCTCTCCCCCAGTAGAGAGTGATAACGTATTACTCACTACAGTTGGAATCCACAGGTATTTCCTTGCTACGTGACCAGCACCGTTGCTTGTTCCTGTTTTGTGGTATAGCACGGAACGTTTTTGTTTGCTTGTTTGTTTTGCTCTGTTGGCCTCTGAAGCTCTGTTACTGAGTTATTGATCGTATGCTTCACGTGCTACTGCTCCATCTCACCTACTGCTTCTCTGGACACGTAAACCCGTGACGAAGCAGCTGATGTTCTTAACCAATAAGAGTAACGGAGATTCTAGATGATTTGTAGTTCGTCCTAATTTCAGGTAGCCTTTCTTTTGCAGAATAGTTTAACATCTCAGGAGCTAAACATGCTGTTTTTACCTTTAGCTTAACAAAGATTCTAACAAAGCCATTTACACGTATTAACCATTATGTGGGTTCCGTAGAGTCAACCAACCTGTAAGACTTTTGAAAGACAACTTTCGACCCATGCATGGGTGTTTTACAGTTCAAGTTCTTGAAAAACTACTTTCTTTTCCTCTTTTCATTCATTCATTCCTTCGTGTATGTGTTGTGTCAGATATCATTGCTGAGGCTTCGTGATAAGTGTCACTTACAGGCTCTAGTGCTTTCAATACGCGGTTGGTTGAAAGTTAGTCATTCTTTTCAAAATAGCATTCTCTTCTTGGTACCACCCCTGCACTCTGGCCTACTTTCTTTGAAGCAAAACTGTCAGGGGTTCGCTCAGCTTGGTCACACCACCCACTCACCTTCATCCACACCACAAGTCCTCCCAGGTTTCACCACTCCTCAGAGGATCTTTTGCTGGCAGTGACACAGACATGTGGGTGGGGGAACCTTGAATTCAGAGAAATCCTCAGACTTTGTTGTTGCCCCCGAACTTACCAAGAAGGGATGGAGCAGCAGGGCTGATGTGACCAAGAAGAGGGAAGTGAAAAGGCCGAGAGCAGCATCAAGGTGGAGAGAAAAGAATGAACCTCAGCTCCCACACCCTTGAAGGGCGAGTTGGGGCTGGAGGAGACAGGCCCCTTCGAGGGCCTGAGAGCCCGACCACGGTTTCCGGCTAGGCCTGGGGGCCTGGCCTGCATCTTTGCTTGGCTGGATCTAGGTTCCTTCTTTGGGCAAATACAATTTATGTCCGCTGAATAAAAGCTCCCTGCATGTTTTCTCTTCACACTTTGGAATGTTACCAAAACCGGAAAGGAAAACCCCCGTAAATCTCTGCTCATCCAGACCTCTCTTGCTCTGAAAAGAAGCCCAGTCAAGCTCCCCATCAACCTCACGTCCGTCTCCAACTCCTCCAGCCCACACCGAGTTCTCCCTTTGCGCCCCTACAGCCCTGAACCATGAAACCCAGCCATGAGTCATCCTCTTTCCACAGAGGGGCTGTGCAGTCAGTAAATCCCAGGGCCCGAGAGGCCAGGACACCCGGACAGCCGGGTCCTGGGCTGACTCTGCTGCCTCACAGCGCGGTCCACTTGTGCGGCCTCTGTCTTCTCGTTGCATCCTTAGAGACGTGGGCGGCACATCCCTAAGCGGACCGGTTGCTCTGGGACTTCAAGCTCATGCGCCGCTTTCTCACTGTTGCTGGTTTCAAGTCACACGGGCAGAAACGATGCTTTATGTTCTGCTTCCTCCCTCCTCTTCACATGGCAACAGAGAGCTGGGCATGCAGTACTTTGTCTACTCACTAATGTAACGAGCATTTATGGAAATTCTCCTTCACACCAGGCACTACGCTGGATGCTGTATCACTGGTAAGGGAGACAGAGGATCTGAGCATCTCTAGAGAATTCTGTGGTCCTCACACTCCCCCACAGGCTCTTAAAAAACATCCTGGAGCTGCGCCTTCAGAATTTCTGCCCCAAATGGTTCTTCACCACCCCCCAATTTGTATTTCTTTTTTTAAATGTTTTTTATTTTAATTAATTTATTTTAATTGGAGGCTAATTACAATATTGTAGTGGTTTTGCCATACATTGACATGAATTAGCCATGGGTGTACATGTGTTCCCCATCCTGGACCCCCTTCCCTCCTCCCTTCCCATCCCACCCCTCAAGGTCATCCCAGTGAACCAGCCCTGAGCACCCTGTCTCATGCATCGAACCTGGGCCGGCGATCTGTTTCACATATGATAATATACATGTTTCAATGCTGTTCTTTCAAATCATCTCACCCTAGCCTTCTCCCACAGAGTCCAATTTGTATTTCTAACAAGCTGCTGGGTGATGCAGATGCGGTTGGTGGAGAGAACCACCTTGGGAGGCCTGGTTTGTTCTCGCAGCAGCTAATGACAGCACTCTTTCACCCAGGTGTTGTTATTTTAACAGCTGGCATCTGACCTCTTCAGGAAGGATCAGCCTCTGCTGCAAAAATAATGCCTTGATGAGCCTGCTTGGATGGGGTGAGACCCACTGGCTGTCAGCCAGCTCCAAGATATCAGGAAGTGGGAGTGACTTCTCAGGAGACAAAGTGAGGAATTTGTGGGGTTTGCTCCTGAAGGGAAAGGGGAGATGGATGGAGAGGCTGAGAGGAAGGCAGGAGAAAAGCAGGTGAGGTGTGGGACCACCTGCTCCTTTGGAGGGCTTTGTCCTGTGTGCTGGAAAACCTGTCTTTGTTGCTTTCCTCTGCCCCATGCACCCTCCTCAAATCCTCAACCCAAACAGGCAGGAACCCAGGAGAGAAGGTAATGCTCTCTGGGAAACACAGGGACCCTAAGAGGATCCAGAGGCCCCACTGGCTGCAGAGCTGGAACTCATGGTGCCGAAACTCCTATTGCCTGGCGTTTCAAGAGGAGGAGACCCTTGAGTGCATCTGGATTATGCCACGGCTGAAAGCCAAGTTTCCGTGAGGTCCTGTGGGACTGAAACAAGCATTTATTCCAGGTTCCTCTGACCATGGGATTTCCCAGGCAAGAATACTGGAGTGGGTTGCTATTTCCTTCTCCAGGGGATCTTCCCGACCCAGCGATCAAAAATGAGTCTTCTGTAGTGGAGGCAGATTCTTTACTGTCTGAGCCACCAGAGAAGCCCTTTATTTTATTTAATATGTTTTAATTTTAAACTTTGGGCCTTTCAGGAAAGAAAGGAGCTGAAATGCTGGTAAATTACCAAAATCACAATTTTATACCATATTGCACTAGTGTTGCAAACTGTTTCAAATTTACTTTGTTTCTTGACTTTTACCCCAGGCTTGTCAGAGAGAATTGCCTGGTATGTTTTATATTCCTGCTGGGAAACTGAGGCTCATGGAGACACACAATAAAGACTCAGCTTGGGGCAGATATTCAACCAGCCAGGCCAGTAGCTTACCTCAAAGGTTACCCGGGAAGGGCCTTGGTTCATCGTAGGGCTCTAGTTTCCTCTCAAATAAGGTAGCTATAGCGTTCAGTTCTAATTCTCAGCAAATGAACATTTCAAGCAGTACTTCAGAGTAGCCCAGTGAACACCTCTAATCCAGAGCCTTAGTGCTTTCCTTTAAAATCTGCTTGCCATTTGTCTGCAGGAGGAGATTAGGGAGGAGGGCAATCACACTTAACTCTCATTCGTTTTACAGCCATATCTTCTACTCCGAGATAAATCTTGTAGCTAAAAAGGTCTATGGAATGTAGGAGCCAGTTACGGCCAAGTCCTCTATTTTTTGGCAACATGTACTCCATCTGTCTTTATGATCAACAAACAAATCAATTGTATTTTAAATCAAAATGATGGGTTTCTGAGCAGCCCCTGAGGGGGCTTCCAGGGCTGGCCCAGGAGGATCTCGGGATGGGCCGGACCCAGAAACCTCTCCCACCCAGCTTGTCTCTTCAGGTACCATCTTTAGTCAGATGAGATAAGTTGAACTGGATTCCCTAGCAGGGAAGAGAACAGTACCCCCACAGACCTTTGGCCTCAGAGGGGCTGGAGGTGGGGTGGGGATGGGAATGGTTTGGGGTTCAAAAGAGGCACAGCTTCACACTGGGGGGCAGGAGGATTAAGAGTGACTTTTCCCAGGACTTCCCTGGCAGTCCAGTGGTTAAGACTGTGCTTTCATGTCAGGGAGCGCAGGTTCTATCCCTGGTCAGGGAACTAAGATCCTGCATGCCACGGGGCTTGGCCAATAATAGTAATAATAATTTTTTTTTTTTTTGAAGAGTGACCCTTCCTTTCTACCCTTGGCCCCAACCCCACACTTAACTATACTCACACTTAGAGATAAGGAGGGCCAGCGGGACACACCCCATACAAACAGCAGGTACTGTTTCTTAAGCCCTAATGTGCCGGATTCATTTCTCTCTCACAACTGACCTTGAGTGAGTGGCCCTACCTCACAGAAGAGGGAGCTCTGTCTGGGGAGCTTGAAACAACTAGCCCTGGTTAGTTAGTAGGTGGTCGAGTCGGGATTTGAACCTATATAGCTTCAAAGCCCATATTCTACATTATTCCATCAGTTCGTTCCCCAAAGTCTGCCTATGAGAAAATACAAGTGGGTGACTTTTTCCATAAATAAGAATTCACATCTTTTTAATTTGGAGACTATGTTCTTAGCTTTCTGTGTGTGTGTAACTGTTCATTCTTTTCTCAAAATCATGGTGATGGAAGATAATCATTCTCTCCACTTGCCTCTACTCCTTTCCCCTCCCGTCCTCCTTCTCTCACCTCCGTCCTCCCCCTCCTCTCCTCCCCCCTCCTCCTCCTCCTTTTCCTCCATCCTCTTTAGCTTGACCAAAAAATACCCACACCAAAACAAATCCCTGACAATCCTATTTTAGATCACGTTTCTATTATTTTTTTTCTTGTTCTATAAATTTGAAAAGTCTGGGACCTCTACTTTATATGAAAACACTCTTTGTAGTTTAAAATTGTCATAGCTCTGGAACCCAGGGCCACATCCATAGCCTAGTAAAATTTGATTTAGGATTTGCTGACAGAGAACATTTGGTTCAAATTTGATGATAAACTGTAGCTAGGACTCTTAGGGACATTTTAGTGAGAGGGCATCTCCTTTCTAAGCTGTCGCCTCTTGTTCCTTTGGGCTAATTCACTTCAGTCATGTCTGACTCTTTGTGACCCCGTGCACTGTAGCCTGACAGGCCCCTCTGTCGGTGGGATTCTCCTCCAGGCAAGAATACTAGAGTGGGTTGCCATTTCCTCCTCCAGGGGATCTTCTTGACCCAGGAACTGAAACTGTGGCTCCTGCATTGAAGGCAGATTCTTTATCACTTGAGCCACCTGGGAAGCTCTCTTTTTCTTTAAAATTTCCATTTTTTTCCTTCCTAGATGCTCTGGCTTCTTGAATTGACAGCATGTGCAAATCAATTAATATCTTGCTGAGACCATGCTTATTTTTGTTTTATACACAGTTAGTTTCTTTGTGTAGTAAAACCTGAGTGTATTTTTCTGTTTCAAGCATTCTAATGATTTTTACAAACAGTATGAAACTGTATTAGACTGTACTAGGCATGATGGCCCCCTTGCATGTGAACGAACCACAGCAAACTGGGGACTGACTGAGAAAATCTGCGGCCTGATCGGCACCCCCCACCGCCCTTGCTGACATCACATTCCATCATGTTGATTAGCCATGGACGGAGCTGCTGGTGACACTGCTCCTCTTTTGAACTCTGTCTTCCCATGGACTCAGGGCAACTGCAAGCCTCAGAGCCATGCCTTCAAACAGCCCTGTCTGCAGAATCCCAGCTCCAGGCCTCTGGAGTGTCTCTCAGCTCCAAGTCCTTTAGCTTGCTTTATGGGTGTACTAAATCATTCCACACACCATGGACCAGAGGAAAAGGGTGATTTATTAGACCTACCTGCTTGGTACTTGCAGAGTGAGAGTCCCATACTGAATGATTTTCTCTCTTCACGTTTTTTCTAAGTTTTAAATGTTTAAATAAAATACCCATGGAGTATCGCTTAGATGCAGACCAGGGATATTCTAGTCCTGTCAGACCCTTCGTGATGGTTTCCTAGGGATAACAAGGGTCACCTGCTTTCTCTCTCATTCTTCTCTTTGTTTCACCTTCCTCTTTCTCTCTGCCCTCTTCCCCACCTCCCTTTGATCAGAGAAAAAGGAAGAGTGCATTCGTTCACTGACCCATTCATTGCTCACCATTTGTTCACTCATTCATTCCAAGTGCTCCATTAGGTGGAACAGACCCAGCAGTGAACAAGGCAGTCGAGGTTCTTGCCCTCTCAGAGGGTGTGACCCAGAGGGTAAGGTCATGGTTACATGGGCATTTACAGTGTAGAGTGGTGCGTGCCAGGGAGGAGCGCTTTCTCAAGGGTCAGATGGGGCTTCCAGAAGGTTTCCCCCAGGCTGAAGGCTGAGCCCCTAGCACTGAGGAGTGAGTGACAATGCTGCCTACGATTCCCAGCTGACTATGCTGGATTTTCTCAGTTGTTGGGTCTAGTTGCTTTCTGTGTAGTAAAGAGTCTATTTAACCGGTACATTTTTTTCACTCATCAAGGTAGACTCTAAATTCTGCTTCACAAGGGCAGAATGGGAATCCAACAGTGAGAGACCGTGAGTAGAACTGGAACCTGACATTTCTGAGGAAAATGACTGTGATGAACACCTACCAACAGGGCAATGGATTTGGATTTGGAAATGAGAGAATGGATTTGAATGAACAGAGACTTTGAACGGAGATGTGGAATTGATTAAACCTCACGGACTGAGGTCTGAAGAAGGCAATGGCACGCACTCCAGTACTCTTGCCTGGAAAATCCCAGGGACGGAGGAGCCTGGTGGGCTGCTGTCTATGGGGGTCGCACAGAGTCGGACACGACTGAAGTGACTTAGCAGCAGCAGCATGGACTGAGGTCACAAAGAGTCAGAAATGACAGAGTCACTTTCACTTCACTTCAGCTAAAATTAGGGTTGGAACAGGCCTGTAGACAGAGCTCTCACCCTCCAACCAAGCATCTTCAATTACTCTAAAAAGGAAGCTATTAATGTCTACCTTACCCCTTCTGCAGGAAGGTGTTGCTTACTTCACTATCCAGCAGGAAGAAGAAAAGTTTTGTCTGCCAGATAACAGCCAATCAGAGGCTGGCAGTCCAACCAATAAGAAGCCTCCATACTTTGGATTCTCAGCCTCCTCCAATGGACTATGGTTATTTCAGTTCTCTCCAAGTCCCTCCTTTTCCTATTAAAAACAAATACCTCTTCCTTGTTCTCTGGACTGCCTATGCCCTGCTGTAACTAGCATATCCTGAATTGTAGTTCTTCTGTCTGTTCTTGATTAACCTGGCTTTTGCTAGTTAAATAACTGGCTATTTTATTTTTGAGGGTGACAGATGCATTTTAAGTAGCAGCCATGATGTCACAAAGCAGATGGAGACCTGACTCTACTTGAGAATACACCATCAAAGTGGCAGCTTGGAGCTGTTTAGGCTTGACATAGGCTCCCTTGGAGAATGGAGACCCAAGGCAAGTTTAAGTATGTAAGTGGTTCGAGTTGAAAGTGGAAGAGTATCCCAGTGAAATACCACAATTTGAGTTGGCAAACAAAGATTAAGATAAAAGTGTGTGCCTAGAAATGACAAACCTAGTCAGCGTATTAAAAAGCAGAGAATTACTTTGCCAATAAATGTCTGTATAGTCAAAACTGTGGTTTTTCCAGTAGTCATGTATGGATGTGAGAGTTGGAACATAAAGAAGGCTGACTGCCAAAGAATTGATGCTTTTGAGTTGTGTTGGAGAAGAGTTTGAGAGTCCCTTGGACCCCAAGGAGATCAAACCAGTCAATCCTAAAGGAAATCAGTCCTGAATATTCATTGGAAGGACTGATGCTGAAGCTGAAGCTCCAATACTTTGACTACCTGATTTGAACAGCCGACTCATTAGAAAAGACTCTGATGCTGGGAAAAATTGAAGGCAGAAGGAAAAAGGGATGACACAGGATGAGATGGTTGGATGGCATCACCAACTCAATGAACATGAGTTTGAGCAAGCTCCCAGAGATGGTGAAGGGAAGCTTGGTATGCTGAAGTCCATGGGATCTTAAAGAGTTGGACATGACTGAGTCACTGAACAACAGAAAGGAACAGATGACTTCTATACCATAAAGAGGATGTTGCACTGGGTGAGAAGGAAAGTTTGCCACTATCAAATAGCTTAACCAGAGCAGAATCAAACCGGGATAAATCCACTGAAACTGTATACAATTCACCCTGAGTGGGAGACTACAATAATACTTGGCAATTAAATTTATATAATCTTGTCTAAAAACACTGCCTTTGGCTTTGAATTATCTGAATGACCTTGTCCTAAAGTCACTGTTCCACGTTCTATAAGTGCCCAGGAGCCATAGTAGTCCAGGCAGTAAAATGTGTGTGTGTTAGTCACACAAGCTAAGGGTCTGGCTTGAACATCTGTGATTCAAATTCATTCATTCACAAGTTATAGTGTGCCTGCCGAATGCCATGAATCTTTTTGTCACCTGAGACTAGTTGCAAATAAAATATTAAACACACAGCAGTTCTGAGTCTATTGTAATTTATGTGGAAGTGCTGTGAAAACTTGAATGCCATAGCTTTTCAACTTTTTCATGGTCAAAGACCACTCTGAATGTCTGGTGAAAATTTGGACCCATTTTCAAGAGAAATACACACCAATATGCTTAAGATGTTTTGCAAATAATGTCAAGTTCACACATTTTCTGATGTACTATAGATTCCCTTATCTAAAGGGATTTTTACGTATGTTATTAATTGTGTATCTTTTTACATTTAAGTGAACATCACAATATAGATTTGTACATTTAACACCAACTCAGTGACGTACTATACATAGGAAAGAATACATGTATACAGAAAAGCCTGGAAAGATATGCACTAAAATGTAAATATTTGGATAATGATATTGTGGTTGGTTTTCCCAATTTAGAAATTGGGAAATTTTCACTAGTTGATTTGCACAAAAATAGCTGTTTCTTGTGACATTATAGAAATACTGAACAGAGCTTTCAGATGGGCTGAGTCACTTCAGTCGTGTCCGACTCTGTACAACCGCATGGACTATAGCCTGCCAAGCTCCTCTGTCCATGGAATTCTTCCAGCAAGAAAACTGGAGTAGATTGCCATTTCCTTCTCCAGGGGATTTTCCCAATCCAGGGCTCGAACCTGGGAAGCAAATCTAAAAAGACACTCTAGTGGACACTCCGTTTTGATGGCTGCTTCATTCACAGTATTTAGGCGTCTCTGGCCTTAATGTGATCCATGCCATGAGAACCTTCTTCTGACCTTCTGATTGGTTCATGGAGGGGAGGGGCTTGGCTCAGCGAAACCAATCAATGTGTTCCCCCCAAGGTTTTTCTGAATTCTAGCAAGGAGCCAGTTTCTCTGTGGTGACAGAAGCTGTGAGTGAGGTCTGTGGGTTTTGAAGCCTGGAGGGGGCCATATTGCCTGCTGGCCTGTAAATGAGAGAGAGAGAGAGAGAGAGAGAGAGAGAGAGAGAGAGAGGGAGACCCAATAGTTCCTGGAGCCCAGCTGCTCCCCAGTTCTTCCTGCATTTTGTTTTTTTCAATTCTTCCTTTGATTGTATACCTTTGACACTTACAATAGATTTCCTTTTTGTCTGGACTAGTTAGAGCTGGGTTTCAGGCACCTGAAGCCAAGTCGACACAATTAGCAAAAGTATTATATATTAAAAGTATTATATTATATATTATGTATGTTATATATTAACATATATGTATACTTACATATTTATAACTACTCAAGAATAAAATTTGACCCAAGCTGTGAAAGAAATGAAAACAATATTTCTTGACACAGAAAGTGGCTGGCTTAGGGTGCCTGGCTCTGTGTAGGCAAGAGGAGGTTCAAAGATCAGAAACAAACCAGCATGACTGGCTCAGGTCCTTAGATCGTTCTGTTCCTTTAGGAGGTAGAACTTGTCTTCTTGGCTCTGTGTAGAAACAGACAATAGCAGGATTGTTCAAACCCTGGTTATAACCATTAAAATTACAAGTCTCTTCTCTCATTTATGAGTGTGATGCTCAGGATAACAAATTTACAAGTGAATGAAAGATAAATGTATTTTCCAACTCAATGAGCTAGAAACTAAATCCCTGCATTAATTTGGCAATCTGAAGATATGAGCTCTGCTAAAGAGAAAAATCTCAGCAAATTGGTAGAGATACTCTGCAAGAATAATCACTTTACATGTGAGTTTGTGCTCTCTATAGAATATCCAGTTTCTTTTCAGTACATCTTTAGTTGTGATGGAAGTAGTGAAAAAATCCTGAGACATGGCTTAACTGTCTTAGGAATACTTCCCACTATGAAATTTTAGAACAACTTTTAAAAATTAAAATAGAATTCATCCAAGCAAAAGCTTCTTCAAATCCAGTCTTATCCAAATCCCTACTGAAAGTGTGGAAAACTGTATTTTTTCCATGGGCAAATTTCTATTGAGTTTAGAAATGGTCTGGCAAGGATAGTATTGTAGGTAGGCCATGATGGAGTCAGTTCCACCTCTGGAGGCTGGTTAGGGTGGCACAATCAAAGGGAAAGAGTTTACACCCAGACTGACTGTAAGATAATGAGACCAATTTAAATTTTTTTAATTCAATATACTATAACCTGCATACTCTAAGTAAAAGCTATGTTCACATTTCTTGAAGGTTGAGAGATACTTGTTATCACAATATTTTAAACAAAGACTTTGAGCCATTTGCCTGATAGCTTTAGATGATTCTGGATTTATAGCTATGAAATCAGTATTTTCAACCAGGCTTCCAAACTAGTTAGAATCTCAGTGTTTACTTTATTGTGGGTTTTTGTATGAATTACATAATTACTTTTCAGAAATGCACCGATTTTATTCCTATCAGCAGAGTAGAAGTTTCACTATACTCTCTGCTGGGCATTAGCCCACTTTTATGTCATGTTTTCACGCTTTGTTTGTCACGAAAGTGTCAACAGTGATGTCACATTGATTCAATTCAAATTTCTTTGGTTATTTATGAGGATTAAAATTTTTTCATGTTTTTAGCTTTTGGTAGAGCTAAGTTCTGAGAACTAACATATTTTTTGCACATGTTTGACTTTATTGATTTATGTAAGTTCTTTATGTAGCAATTTCAATCTTTTATTGCCATTTCTGCTACAAATATTTCCCCCATTTGTTATTTACTTTTAAATTATGATTTTTTTTAACCTCAGAGAATCTAATACTTTTTTCTTTGTGATTTCTCCCACTGAGTTTATCTTTAAAGTCCTTCCTCAACCTCAAATCAGATTCTACTTGCACAATATAACATAAATCTTATCTATTCATTGGAGCATGGAGGCCTAGTTGGGGTCATAAAGCAAAATCATTTTAGTTTATTTTTGTAAAATTGTAATACCGTTGATTTACAAAGTTGTGTTAGTTTTGGGTGTACAGCAAGGAGATTCAGTTATATAAATATATATATATTCTTTTTCATATTCTTTTCTATATGGGTTATTATAAGATATTGGATATAGTTTCCTATGCTATATAGTAGATCCTTGTTGCTTACCTATTTTAAATATAGTGTGTATCTCTTAATCCCAAATTCCCATTTATCCTTCACCCTCTTCCCCTTTGGTAACTGTAAATTTATTTTCTATGTCTCTGAGTCTATTTCTGTTTTGTAAATAAGTTCATTTATATCATCTTTTTAGATTCCACATATAAGTGATATTGAACAGTATGTTTTATTTATGCTGTTTTTAAAAAGAAAGAAAAAAAGACGAGAAAAGAGGGCATAATGAAAGGGCAAATATCCATAGCCCTGAGATTCGAGCGTGTTGACTGGGTCTGAGTCTCTGGGTCGAAGAAGAAGCTGGCAGAGACTTGCCTGTGCCCTCGTGGTGCTCCAGGGTTTCAGCCTGGTGTTCTGACCACAGTCAGGAAAATAGCTGAAGGCCTGGATTTGCTCACAACAGCCCCAGCGCAAGTTACAACTAAAACAGGAATCTCTCCTATCTCACCTGACCATCGCAGGGATTAAGTGCCCGGAAATCCAGGCATGAAATGACGGGGAGCCTTTCTAGGGAGGGAGGGTAAGTGTGGGAGGCTGGGGAGCCTGACTCCTTACGTCTTTTCCTTCTGCCTCCACATGCACCTTTCTCATTCTTATGACCTGCCACCAAGCCATGGACTCTAATGGATAAGGAATGGGAAAAGGGGGCATTTTTAGATTTCCACTCAATCCAAACACACTGCCGTTTTTCTCTTTATTTCCTTGAAACGAAACTTACACGAAGAGGCAGGACACAGTAAAGCTCAAACCAGGTAAAATATAGGTCTTATTCCAATAGAATCCCCACGAAAGGCTTGTGTCTAGAATAAGAGTTTCAAAAAAAAAAAAAAAAGAAAGAAAAAATGCCCTAAATGAGGAGCAGCTGTTTCTATTATGTTTAATCAAACTCTTAGGCCAAGAGTTCAGATGTTGCACTCCCATGGACTCCCAGGGGAACCCCAAAGTTATGATGTGGTAAGCATATCTAATGAATGAGGAAAAAAGTATTATTTCCTATATGTTGGCTGTGGAGGCATAATTTAGAAAAGGGAGCAACCGACAAGAAATCAGAAGTTTCTAGAATCAGTTCAGCTACTCTGTGACCTAATCTAAATCAATTTGCCTCTTTGAATTTCAGTTTCCTGTATATATTCCTATCCGTACAGCTATCTATTCAGAGGGCTAGTGTAACATATAGGAAAGCATTTTTTAACATTATATGGAACTATTAAAATGTGGAGCACAGTCTGTTCAACTGAAATAAATATTTAGCTCCGACTCCTAAACTATCCAGTCAAATAAACCACTGCTTGCAGTTTTAATTTGCAAATTCAAAAATACTAATTTGAAACTATTTTAATTTTAGCATGTATATATTTGAATGCCAAGTAAATACATAAAATCCTCTTTGAAGATGAATATCAAGACTGGATATTCATCACAGTTTAGCTGGCCAGTGTCATTAATAAATCCCATTTATAATTATGGAAACTTTTTACCTTGTAATCATTTTAGTGAGAGGAAGACCCTAGATGCACAGGTTAATTGTTTTCAGAATGAGAATGGTAATAAGTGTCTGATTCCTGTTTTTCTTGGGATATATGGATGGCCAGTCCGTTCACGCTGGAGCTCATGAGGCTGAGGTCAAATATTTGCTTTTATGACAGTTAGTGTTGCCATGTTCTCAAACTGGCCTGAAGCAGTCTAAGATGGACAGGTTTCTGATCCATCATCCTTGCTAGAAAAATTAAATAGGCTCCCTTATTGATGGTGAGTCAGTGCTAGGGTGTCTATCCGTGCTTACGTGGAGGTCAAATAACGATTAGTATAAAAGAGAAGCGATCACAGGACCTGGAAAGAAAAGACTTGTGTTAAGGAAACAAACAAAAGAACTGTGTATATTTGGGCTAGAGTCAATGAGAACTGGGTTTGCCACCTTTTTTTCACATCATGGCACATCTAGAAATGGTTACATCTGTGTAGCACTCTGGTGTTGACTGGAGGGAATTGGGGGCCCAGTCCCACTGCTTGTGGCCTCATGGAGAGCTGAGGGTCTCTGCTGGGAACTCTGCCTCAGCAAGCAGGCTAATCCCAACACATCCACACATTCCAGCTGGCCCTCTCTACCCTCTAAGTCAGCTCTTTCTCCCCATCATCTCATTCCTATGACTTACATCTCTACCCGAGTTGGAACTATTTGAGTTAATGCTGCATTTTCCCTTAGCTCCTTCTGGTGCATTCAACTCAGCAAATATTTACTCTGCAGAGCACTGTTTTCCACTGATTGAAATCAGTCATGGAACCAACTTAAAGTTTTGGCTTCTGTCCTTCTTCTCCAGTCTCATGGCCAACACCCCAACCCATCCCTCGGGCACACGCGGGATGACTAACAAGAGTTTTGCCTTGCATTTCTTCCCCTATTATATAGTCAGAGGCAGAATTCCATTCAGATGTTCCCCATTTCCTGCACGCCACCCATCGGCCAAATCTATCGCAGAGGCAGCAGGCAGGGAGCCCAGGGAACTCAGTTCACAGGCATCAGCATCTCAGAAGAGGGAGACGGCGAAGAAGGGCGGTGAATCGTGGGGGAGGAGGGCAAAGGGAGAAGAATCAGCTCACTTGCTAATTAATTTAGAAAGAAATGATTTCCTCACGTTACTTTCCTTTTCTGAAATGCCCTGAGGGAGCTTCTCATTGCCCTTAGAGTAAAATACAAATTTCTTCCAAAACCCTCAGCAGTCAGCCTCCGTCCTAGCTTGCCTTTTTGGATATGCATCCTGACCCTGACACTTACTGCACTACCACCTGCTCATTATTTAACGTCATGGGGCCTTTATTTCCTATTATACACGCAGGGCACAAGACCTTTCCTGCAGATCTGCTGAAAGGGCAGCCTGATCTCTGTGCTTTAGATCTGCTCTGCTATTTTCTGCAAGTTCCCCTGTGGCAGGAGCACAAACCCCACCTGAAACCTTCCTTTTAATCAGGTCTTCACTGATTTCTCACCTCCTCCACATTTAGCCCCTCTGTGTGCTGGCGACTTTTTGTATGTTAGAAGAATCTGAATTGAGAGTTATTTGAATTTTTGAGTTTGGGCTGCCGTGATGAGCGGCAATATGGCATTCTTGACTTCTGACATCCTTGAGTTACTGTACTTCTTTATTTTCTTAAAAAAAAAATCTTCTTGGAATGTAGTTGCTTTACAATGTTGTGCTGTTTTCTGCTGCGCAGCAAAGTGACTCAGCCANAAACCAGGTAAAATATAGGTCTTATTCCAATAGAATCCCCACGAAAGGCTTGTGTCTAGAATAAGAGTTTCAAAAAAAAAAAAAAAAAGAAAGAAAAAATGCCCTAAATGAGGAGCAGCTGTTTCTATTATGTTTAATCAAACTCTTAGGCCAAGAGTTCAGATGTTGCACTCCCATGGACTCCCAGGGGAACCCCAAAGTTATGATGTGGTAAGCATATCTAATGAATGAGGAAAAAAGTATTATTTCCTATATGTTGGCTGTGGAGGCATAATTTAGAAAAGGGAGCAACCGACAAGAAATCAGAAGTTTCTAGAATCAGTTCAGCTACTCTGTGACCTAATCTAAATCAATTTGCCTCTTTGAATTTCAGTTTCCTGTATATATTCCTATCCGTACAGCTATCTATTCAGAGGGCTAGTGTAACATATAGGAAAGCATTTTTTAACATTATATGGAACTATTAAAATGTGGAGCACAGTCTGTTCAACTGAAATAAATATTTAGCTCCGACTCCTAAACTATCCAGTCAAATAAACCACTGCTTGCAGTTTTAATTTGCAAATTCAAAAATACTAATTTGAAACTATTTTAATTTTAGCATGTATATATTTGAATGCCAAGTAAATACATAAAATCCTCTTTGAAGATGAATATCAAGACTGGATATTCATCACAGTTTAGCTGGCCAGTGTCATTAATAAATCCCATTTATAATTATGGAAACTTTTTACCTTGTAATCATTTTAGTGAGAGGAAGACCCTAGATGCACAGGTTAATTGTTTTCAGAATGAGAATGGTAATAAGTGTCTGATTCCTGTTTTTCTTGGGATATATGGATGGCCAGTCCGTTCACGCTGGAGCTCATGAGGCTGAGGTCAAATATTTGCTTTTATGACAGTTAGTGTTGCCATGTTCTCAAACTGGCCTGAAGCAGTCTAAGATGGACAGGTTTCTGATCCATCATCCTTGCTAGAAAAATTAAATAGGCTCCCTTATTGATGGTGAGTCAGTGCTAGGGTGTCTATCCGTGCTTACGTGGAGGTCAAATAACGATTAGTATAAAAGAGAAGCGATCACAGGACCTGGAAAGAAAAGACTTGTGTTAAGGAAACAAACAAAAGAACTGTGTATATTTGGGCTAGAGTCAATGAGAACTGGGTTTGCCACCTTTTTTTCACATCATGGCACATCTAGAAATGGTTACATCTGTGTAGCACTCTGGTGTTGACTGGAGGGAATTGGGGGCCCAGTCCCACTGCTTGTGGCCTCATGGAGAGCTGAGGGTCTCTGCTGGGAACTCTGCCTCAGCAAGCAGGCTAATCCCAACACATCCACACATTCCAGCTGGCCCTCTCTACCCTCTAAGTCAGCTCTTTCTCCCCATCATCTCATTCCTATGACTTACATCTCTACCCGAGTTGGAACTATTTGAGTTAATGCTGCATTTTCCCTTAGCTCCTTCTGGTGCATTCAACTCAGCAAATATTTACTCTGCAGAGCACTGTTTTCCACTGATTGAAATCAGTCATGGAACCAACTTAAAGTTTTGGCTTCTGTCCTTCTTCTCCAGTCTCATGGCCAACACCCCAACCCATCCCTCGGGCACACGCGGGATGACTAACAAGAGTTTTGCCTTGCATTTCTTCCCCTATTATATAGTCAGAGGCAGAATTCCATTCAGATGTTCCCCATTTCCTGCACGCCACCCATCGGCCAAATCTATCGCAGAGGCAGCAGGCAGGGAGCCCAGGGAACTCAGTTCACAGGCATCAGCATCTCAGAAGAGGGAGACGGCGAAGAAGGGCGGTGAATCGTGGGGGAGGAGGGCAAAGGGAGAAGAATCAGCTCACTTGCTAATTAATTTAGAAAGAAATGATTTCCTCACGTTACTTTCCTTTTCTGAAATGCCCTGAGGGAGCTTCTCATTGCCCTTAGAGTAAAATACAAATTTCTTCCAAAACCCTCAGCAGTCAGCCTCCGTCCTAGCTTGCCTTTTTGGATATGCATCCTGACCCTGACACTTACTGCACTACCACCTGCTCATTATTTAACGTCATGGGGCCTTTATTTCCTATTATACACGCAGGGCACAAGACCTTTCCTGCAGATCTGCTGAAAGGGCAGCCTGATCTCTGTGCTTTAGATCTGCTCTGCTATTTTCTGCAAGTTCCCCTGTGGCAGGAGCACAAACCCCACCTGAAACCTTCCTTTTAATCAGGTCTTCACTGATTTCTCACCTCCTCCACATTTAGCCCCTCTGTGTGCTGGCGACTTTTTGTATGTTAGAAGAATCTGAATTGAGAGTTATTTGAATTTTTGAGTTTGGGCTGCCGTGATGAGCGGCAATATGGCATTCTTGACTTCTGACATCCTTGAGTTACTGTACTTCTTTATTTTCTTAAAAAAAAAATCTTCTTGGAATGTAGTTGCTTTACAATGTTGTGCTGTTTTCTGCTGCGCAGCAAAGTGACTCAGCCATACATATATCTCCTCTTTTTTGGATTTCCTTCCCATTTGTTAGATTGCCGCAGAGCGCTGAGTAGAGTTCCTTGTGTAATACGGTAGGTTCTCCTTGTTCATCGGTTTTATACATAGCATCAGTAGTGTATATACGTGTCAATCTCAATTTCCCAATTCATCCAACCCTCTCCCCTTTTCTTCCTTGGAGTCCATACCTTTGTTCTCTACCTCTGTGTCTCTATTTCTTCATTGTATTACTTTTCACTTACCTTTATAGCTGCAATGGTGGGATTGCTTAAGGGTTATCACGATCATTGAGTCATCACGTGAGCCACTTCTTGATCATCGAATCAGAGCTTCAACACACTCAGGAAAGATCATCTGATAAAGACTGACAAAGACTATAGTCATTTAAAAACTAAACTAAAGTAGGTTACACAGCCTGGGAGAAATAATGGCCTCTGACGGACTGATGCTGTGTTTTGAATACCTTAACCATCACTTGCTTCTGGCCCATACTAGTCTAAAGCCTTGAAGGAAAATAAGCAGGTATAGGAGAAAAATTAGGTTTGGAAAGACCTTGGGATTTCTTGAGTAATTCGTTATGGATACGGCTCCCCCTAGTGTACTGAGCAACACAGGTACCCCAGTGTGCAGAGGCTGAGCTCAAGTTCAAGAGCTGAGTGTTCTTATCTCCAAACACCAATCTTATCTGAACAACTTGAGATCTCTCTCTTGCCACTGTTTTTCTTCCTACTGTTTAACAAACCACAGACCAGAGAAGACGAGGGGCAGATGTCTTGCACACGATTTGATTTGAGCACCGTTGTCATGGAAGTACTGAATTGATTTGAGGGACCCAAATCAAATTAAAAAGCACAGACAATTTTAAAAGATTTTCTCAAGAGGGAGGGAAATGCAAGTAGGGAGAATAGGCAAAAATTAAGTTGACCCTTGTTAATTATTTGATGTTATTTGCCTTCATCTTCTATTTGCCAAAATGTTAATCATCAGTAAATACATTTCCCCCAAGCATATGGACCATGAGTGTGTTTTTCAGTTGATAAGCCGTGTCCGAGTCTTTGCAACCCCATGGACTGCAGCATGCCGGGCTTCCCTGTCATTCACTATCTCTGAGAGTTTCCTCAAACTCATGTCCACTGAGTCAGTGATGCCATCCAACCATCTCATCCTCTGTCGTCCCCTTCTCCCCCTGGCCTCAATCTTTCCCAGCATCAGGGTCTTTTCTAATGAGTTCTTTGCATCAGGTGGCCAAAGTATTGGCGCTTCAGCATCAGTCCTTCTAATGAATATTCATGGACCATTGGAAGACCAAAAAATGAACCATAGCACAGGGAAAGAGACTCTCCTAGTGAGGAAAAAATGACTTACATTAAAACAGTACTTCTCAGAGCATCATCTCCAGAATACTAGTTCCACAGGCTACAGAGTCTTACAGTAAGAGTTTCACAGCAACTAGTTTTGAAAAATGAAGGATTTGAGAAAATAAACTGATTCTTTTAGCTGCAATATTCCTTTAGGCCCTTGGCATGCTCTGAAAATGTCACTGTGTTTTCAACAAATGAACACAGGGCTTTTCTTCCATGTGCATCTCACACACCTGGCTTGTGAATTATCCTTTGGGAACATGCACTGGACTAGAATTTCAGTAACTTTCGGTCAAAGACAGAGAACACATAGGAGAGTGTGCCACAGGAGGAAAGGAAGCAGGACATTCGACACAAGCGGCAAAAAGGATGGCTGCAAGGAAGTCTGTGGTCAGTGTCAGAGCTCTCCTCTGCCTGTGAAACATTAGTAACACAACATATTACAGTCTCCACCCGTGGTGGTTCTGTAGCAGAAAGCAGATCCTCAGAAAGATTTGCCATGCTGAACACATCACCAGCCCACAAGATCATTCCCAGATTCCTCCCACAACATCAGAGCAGTGATGCCACTTCTGAGAACAAGAAACAAGACTCTAAAAAGTACAGTACTCCATCCTATCAGGTTTTCAGCTTTTATTGAAACTTTTCCTTGGAGCCCAAGAAAATAAAATCTGCCACTTTCCCCCCTTCTATTTGCCATGAAGTGATGGGACTGGATGCCATGATCTAAGTTTTTTGAATGTTGAGTTTTAAGCCAGCTTTTTCACTCTCCTCTTTCACTCTCATCAAGAGGCTCTTTAGTTCTACTTCACTTTCTGCCATTAGAGTTCTATGATCTGCATATCTGAGGTTGTTGATATTTTTCCTGGCAATCTTGATTCTAGCTTGGGATTCATCCAGCTTGGCATTTCACATGATATATTTCTGCGTAGAAGTTAAATAAGCAAGGTGACAACATACAGCCTTGTTGTACTCATTTCCTAATTTTGAACCAGTCCGTTGTTCCATGTAAGGTTCTAACTGTTACCTCTTGACCTACAGGTTTCTCAGGAGATAGGTAAGGTGGTCTGGTTCTCCCATCTCTTCAAGAATTTTCTATAGTTTGTTGTGATCCACACAAAGACTTTAGCATATCCAATGAATCAGAAGTACACGTTTTTCTGGAATTCCCTTGCTTTAGCTATGATCCAACATATGCTGGCAATGTGATGTCTAGTTCCTATGCCTTTTCTAAACCCATCTGGAAGTTCTCTGTTCTGGTGAAGTCTAGCTTGAAGGATTGTGAGCATAACCTGCTGAAGTCTAGCTTGAAGGACTATGAGCGTAAACCTCACTAGCATCCAAAATAAGCACAATTGTCTGGTAGTTGGAACATTCTTTGGCATTGCCTTTCTTTGGGACTGGAATGAAAACTGACCTTTTCCAGTCCTGTGGCCATTGCTGAATTTTCCAAATTTGCTGGCATATTGAGTGCAGCACTTTAACAGCATTGTATTTCAGGATTTGAAATAGGTCAACTGGAATTCCATCGTTTCCACTAGCTTTGTTTGTAGTAATGCTTTCTAAGGCCCGCTTGACTTCACAGTCCAGGATGTCTGGCTCTAGGTGAGTGAAAACACTATCATGGTTATCTGGGTCATTAAGACCTTTTTTGTATAGTTCTGTGTATTCTTGCCACCTTTTCTTAATCTCTTCTGCTTCTGTTAGGTCCTTACCACTTCTGCCCTTTATCATGCCCATCCTTGCATGAAATATTCCCTTGATATCTCCAGTTTTCTTGAAAGGATCTCTAGTCTTTCCCATTCTATTGTTTTCTTCTACTTCTGTGCATTGTTCATTGAAGAAGGCCTCCTTATCTCTCCTTGCTATTCTCTGGGACTCTGCATTGAGGGCTGTATCTTTCCCTTCCTCATACACAACCTGTACCAATACACAAGGACGGTTTTAAGCTCCTTATTAACAGGATCAGAAATACAGGGTACTCTAAAGGAGTTAGAGGAAGTCTGTATTTAGTAGAAACTGTGACTTAAAGAGGAATTCTGTAACTCACAGCTAGATAAATTCCCAAAGAGAATGTTGAAAAAATGGAAATCCACAGAGTGGTTTGCTTCGGATAATAACGCTAATAGATGTACAGTAGAATGAGCATCTTCCTTTTGGCTTCATTCACATCTCAGAAGTGCTGCTTTCCATCGACTCATTGGTATGCTGAGCAACGACACTTGAGACATGAGGGACTGAGGGCATCTGCAGACCTGGACTTACATGTAATTCTGTTCTCTTTTTCTGGAGACACAGCATTTAGGGCAGAAAATGCTCAGCCCCAGTCAGCCCCAGAGGGACTGTGATTCTTAGTCTCTTAGTATATGGGGGTGGAGGGTGAGACAAGGTTCATCCCAGAAGCAGCTCTTGGTTGTCAAGGGACGTCCTGTTTTCTTCTTAATGCTTTCCAGCTGAGTTGACTTCAGGCCTGGGGAGGTCAAGTGATTTACTCAAACACCCAGTGGAATCAACCAGCTGGGACTTGAACTGGGGGCTTTTCTGCTTGCCCTGGTCAGGCAACATTCTGCTTCCTGCTTTCTGCCTCCTCTCTGAACTGTACCCAGCAGCCAGCGGGCTGTGTCTGGTGCAGCTTGTCCTCCCAGCTGTCCCCACTCAGGACTGGAAGAAGAGGCATGTTACAGGTCAAATCTCAATGTTCTGGCACTGCAGCATCAGGCAAATTGCTCCATGCCTGCTCAAAGCATACAGTGTCCGGTGAGAGTCAGAATGAAGATAGCTACACCCACATGCCAAGATTGGAATAGGAAAAACTTAGCTCACACTTTTCCTTTGCGTGCTGATTTTTCTTCACTTTCCTTTTTTTCCTTTTTCTTTCTTTTTTTTTTCCTAAAGGAGGGAATCCCCTTGTTTACAAGTTGAAATCCAAGATGTACAAGTGGTCAGTTCACAATTCTGTGACCCATGAACATCTGTGNGTGTGTGTGTGTTTTAAACAGATTCTTAACCCTGGTTTTAGCTTAAACGTGTCTTCTCTTTTGCAGGATATTCAAAATACTTTAAAAAATCATTTTCTTTGTTTCCAGATGGAAGTAAGTTATTTTAGTAAAATAAATCTTTATTTTTACTCGAAAGGAGTTTCACCATTTTGACATGAGTCTTTTTCCTGAATGGCTATGGATCATCATTTTGCCTTTTAAGAAATGCTGCCATTACCTATAAAATTCATTTGAGGCCAAATAGCTCATTGGATAGGCCTGCAGGTAACAGCCCATTTATAAAGAACTTCAGACCACACAAGCAGCTCCAGAGTGGGACAGAATCTTAGTTTTGTTTAGTCCTTTTGCCTTTAAAGTGCACTCAAACAGCCTGTGACCGGGTTACAGACAAATTAAGTGATAAAGAAAGGTAACCACTTATCACTTAGCTGTTTAGGACTCTCAGATTCTTACTTGAAGTAAGGCATGTTATATTTTACCCTAACAGGTTTTGCTTTCATTTAGTACCAAGATTCTGGTTCTTTTCTTTTACGAAACAGTCACGTGGAGTCAGACTGGAGTGTCCAGTGTCTAGAAAGCATGGAGATTTCCTGTCTCTCTGTAAGTCCCAGAGAAACTTCTCAGGGAGAGCATTTCCGGGTCAGAAGCTACTCATCTCGGGAGGTGAGAATCACCCAGCTGTGGAGGCACTACACGTCTCGGGAAAGAGATCAGAGTATACACCTGAGATGGCAAGCCTTATCTTCCCACGTGACCACAGGCGGCAGCGTAGATCCCTCCTGTCAAGGTTGAGGATTCCAACCAANGAAGCTACTCATCTCGGGAAGTGAGAGTCACCCAGCTGTGGAGGCACTACACGTCTCGGGAAAGAGATCAGAGTATACACCTGAGATGGCAAGCCTTATCTTCCCACGTGACCACAGGCGGCAGCGTAGATCCCTCCTGTCAAGGTTGAGGATTCCAACCAAGCACCCTGACGCCCAACCAACCAGGGCAGGAAACAACACAAGCAGCAGTCGCTTAGTGTCATCTAATTACAGGGGCTCAGAGGTTAAAACGTCTGCCTCCAATGCGGGAGACCTGGGTTCGATCCCTGGGTCGGGAAGATGCCCTGGAGAAAGAAATGGCAACCCACTCCAGTATTCTTGCCTGGAGAACCCCATGGACGGAGGAGCCTGGTGGGCTACAGTCCACGGGGTCGCAAAGAGTCAGACACGACTGAGTGACTTCACCTCACCTCACCTCTTCCAGATTTTTAACAATGCATCTTTCCCCAGATCACATCTTAAGGAAGAAGCGCTGGCCCATTAAGCAGGCTGAGGGGGCAGTGAGAATCTGCAGGCACTTTTATTTCCAGCTATCAACAGAATGGGAAAAAATGTCAACTTACTTATATTCATTTATTTACATGGATAATGAATAAGTTAAGAAACACTTCATCTCAAACACAGATTGCTTTTATTTTAGCTAAGCTAATGTTTCAGTTCCATATATACTTTTGAATTTCCATCAATGTCAAATACCATTTTTTCTTTCTTCTTGAAAAAAGAAACAAAAAACAAAAACAAAACGATTTACAAGCACTTTTAGGGCACTCAAGGAAAGTAGGCTGAAGGTTCATAATAATAATTTTCCTTTTAAAAAACATCCATCAGACCAAAATAAAATCATTTTAATTAACTCCTTCCTGAGTAACTAAAACCTTGGAATGTGCTGAAAGGTTATAATAAATAAGGCAGTCAAAGATCAACCAGCTTAAAATGTATTTTTTAAATTAAACTATGTAAAATGTACAATATATTTCATGAAGTACAAACTGTGTTGGGCTCAGGGCCAAAGAAATGTTGTCGTGTGTGCCAAATAAACTGATGAAGTGCCTTGACTTCTAGGGCCCAGAGGCTGTTTGTTGGGGCAAAATTACATCAAGTCGTGGTAAGTAAATCAGTCAGCCTCTGATGTTGCAGTGATCACTGCTGACAATAATTGCTTTTGAACACACAGGTAGAAGTGCTCACATACACTTGCATTAAGAGGTGCATTTTTTAAAGATGACCAATTGTCCTGATGTTCTGACAACATCAGAGAACACTCAGCGGACCTTATTTTCAGATAGTGGGATCACACAGTGTATAAACTAAGGATTGTTCTTTATAGGCGGTTTCAAAGAAGTGACTCACAATGTACCAGGCAACAGCTCTTGTTCTTAAGTTGACTGTGATAGCTGTTCTCTGGGTTGATTTTTAAAGTAAGCCTAACAATAGGGCCCTGGTCTCTCTAAACAGGACAAAGGATATTTCCTCTTCTAAGCACATTTCCCTGCATCGCTTTCCTGCCCCAGTTCTCTGAGACAGAAAGGAGACTCACAAGTGGCCAAATACTGGACTCTGTGCCTCTGTGGTCCCAGCCTTCACTGGACTCCTGCGGGGTGGAGCCTTCTCAATACATCTCATGATAAAGTAGCTTTAGTGCACACTTGACAGGTTCCAAACGACTTGCTTTATATCTTGGCTACTGTCCAATGTTAGTGAACGAAGAAAAAATTCTAGAGAGACTTGTTGGTTTCTGAAAAGTAGAAAATGTGTAGCTTGTGTAAAGTCTGAGTCTTATTTACTGTGAAGTATTCCCAACTCACACTTTGCTAGTGCTCCTGAAGGGCTGGCTCTAGGGGAAAAAATCTGAAGGAGACAAAATTTGTCCCTAGTATCCTGCCAGCCACCACCCCCTGCACTGCTGCTTCCAGGCCGACTACGTATTATCTGCCCAGAAGTATATGTGTTTTTGGAAGGGGATGGTCACAGATGAAGACATTTCAAAATCCAAAGAAATAGATTGCTGATGACTGAACCAAGGCATCTCGGAGAGGGGGCAGGTGAAGGGAATGGGCTGGGGAGGAGATATTTTGGAGCAATGGGCCTGCCGAGCTTCTACTAAGATCACCTTGGGGGCAGACACTCATGAAGCTGGCCAAGCATCTCTTATCTAGAAGCTCCTGCTTTTCTTACTGACCTCCTAGTAAGAGTTTCTCAGGAGGGAGCTGCTTCCATAATAAATGGACTTCAGTTTGACTGCTGCTTGCACAGAACTCAGTATCACCTTCCACCCAGAACACGTACCTCTTAAGGGACCAGAAGGTGAAAGGTGCCAGCTACTTGGGACCCTGCTGGCCAAGGGTGTGCCTGATAGATCATGCCCTTTCTGTGGTCAGGCTTAGAACTTAGGCCACAGGAGACAAGTGTCAGAGCTACAATCAGTTCCTGGATTTCCAGGTAAAACAATGCTAATGAGAGATGTTTCGTACCAGGAAAAAAGGATACAGTCATGCCATTTTCCTAGACCACATGTCCTTCAGAGTCCATCTGTCTTGCCCATGCTCTTCCTTACACAGCCAACAAATTCTTTTCCCGGCTATGCTACTTTGAAGTCTGGCAGAATGGAGCTTGTGAACAGAATGTCTCAATGGAGCCTGCCATGCACTTTGACCTTGAGAGGTACTCAAGGCTCTGGACTGATCGAGGGTGTGGCAGAAGCCGACTTGCTCTTTCAGAGACAATACATGTGTTGCTCTGGGTGAAAGTGTCCCCCGAGATGGACCAGGGACAGAATTCTTCCCGTGTGGGCAGAAATCACTTATCCAGGGACATCCTCCCTTTCTGATGTCCTTGTCTGTCTTACCGTTTCCTCTTAGAGCCTTCTAGAGTAGGCTTCCTGGGTCTCTGCAGTGGTTTTGCGTTTTTGCTGAAATATACAAGTCTGGACATTTTCAACCACTGAGGTAATACTTTTACAGGTGACAAATGATGAGTTACTGGGCTGTCGGCTCTATTTCTCCCTCTTCTCTCATTTATACTAGGGGAAGAAAAGCTATTTTATGACAAGATGCCTTGTGATGGAGCTGTCTAATATACCTGGGAAGGACCCAAGGAGCCAGAAAAACACAGAATAAAATTAAAACAAATAAAACCCGCAAAACCGGGCATCTCCCAATGACCCCAACCTGTGGGAACGTTTGTTCTTTTTAATGCTGTGAAGCATTAATTTCGTCCCTTAAGGATTTTTTTTCTTCCCCCAACACACACACAGACACACACACACACAAAAGCGCACACACACACACACACACACACACACACACACTTTCTGGAAAGGGAGATTAAGCCACTGGAGGCAACACAGCGCTGGCATCACCTCTTATAAATATCTTCAAGCCACTTCTCGTCATCCTGTTCCTCATCATCAATCGGCTCCTCGGTTTCCAGTGGGGTCGGAATGAAGAACTGGGGTCTCAACGGTGGGCGGCTGACGCGAGACTTGAGTCCGAACTTGCGCTTCAGCAGGTGGAACTGCTCCTTGACGTAGTGGTAGAACTCGTACTCGAATCTCATTCGCTGGTAGAGAATCTGCACGGCCTCAGGAGAGGGGACGGTCTTCTTCACGGTCACAGTCATGTTTCCAAGTTTCCTATGCTCTGGAAAAGAAGCGAGGTTGCATGTGAGCCACAGTCTGCAATGTCCCAGCTTAGAGAGGATCGTGGTGAGCTCCTGAGTTACCTGGTGACGCTGGCAGCTCCCAAGGTAAGAGTCTCAACCAACATACCAGGACTAGAAGGGAAAAGTGGCTGCCCGGCAATACTGGGAAAGGTTTCGTCGTATTCCAGGTGTTACCATCAACACAAGATGACTACACCTCAACTAGCTAACATCCCTTTCACGAGATATGAACTGATGGAACTTGGTCAGGATGCAGGGCTAACTGTAAGTGATACAGTCTTTTGAGCAGCAAGATCTACCTGCTTTTCATCTTTTATTTCCTGTTACTTTCAGAAGGAAGCACAAAAAAAGGCTGTCTCACCACTTTCTAATCACCTTGGTTTTTCTAATTTGAAAATATGGACATCCCGGGGATCTTCCTGACCCAAGGATCAAACCCAGGTCTCCTGCATTGCAGGCAGATTCTTTACCAGCTGAGCCGCCAGGGAAAGGTCAGTTGTCTAAATGTGTTGTCACCAGATTTTCAACATGTACTCATGACAGGACTCATCAAAACCTGGTTTCTGTCCCCTCAGTGCTCCAGTGCAGTCAGAGTGCTCTTGCTTCCTGGTTGATAACTCAGCGGCATCTTTCAGGACTTCACAGCATGACCTCACAGCACCAAAGGCCACACACGCCACCTTGGAGCCGCCCTTCTGTGGCCTCTGCAGGAGTGCTTCCCTGGTGGTCCTGGCCTCCTGATTGCTCCTTCAGTGCTCCAGGCCCCGGGCTCATCCCGTCTGTCCCTTGCATGGTAGTGCTCCCAGGTCTCCAGTCCTGCCTCTTTCTACTCCCTTCCTTCCTCTCTGACCGGTTTCATTCAGTCCTCCACCCTCTAGTTTTCATACCACTGTGGACACAAAACCTAAGTTTATATGAAACAGTTATCGCTTCTCAGCCCTTTTGTTTTCCACAGAGCTGCCAAATAATAGGAAGGAGAATGACATTGCCAGGGGGTTATTTCATGGTCAGAAACAGGAGTGCTAAAAAAATAAATAAATAAAAAAGCAGGAGTGCGATTCTGTGGCAGGAGAAGCAGAGATTCAGATGCAATCAACACTGACGGTAAATATCTGTTACGGGTTTGGATTATGCCCACATGCATGCTATTTTATTTAACATTCCCAATCAGCCTGTGGGGTGTCGTGGCCCCTATCTTGCAGATGGGGAAATAGAAGCTCTTGAAAATTAAATGACTTGCCCAAGGTCATGGCTAGTGAGTAAGCGACACAGCTGAACTGGAGCCCAGGTTTCTCGTTTGTGATGAGGTTTCCCCTAAGTACTGGGCTGTAGCCCATGCAGCTTTTGTAAGCCTGCAGAAAATTATCACCTTCATATGGAAAGACTAGAGGGCAGTTTGCCTTTTACGGTTAGCAGAGAATTTTTAAAATCACATTTCGAAGACATATGGTTAAGTGTCTTGCTCTACAATAATCAGTGCTATGGAAAAATCATTCCAGTGCTAAGTGTTCTACATTTTTGTAAAATGCCAGACTTTCCCTCCAAACAAAACAAAGCTACGTGAACTATGGGCTCAGCCTCTCTCCAGATTGCCCTAATAGCAGTACTAGAGGAAGTTGTTAGGAATTTTTGGGGACTGTTGTTATTTCAGCCAGAAAACAATCATGCTTTAAAAATCCATACTTATTAGCAGTATCCTTTGGGGAGTGAGGCAGCCCTCGTTAGGTGGGTATATACTGTTGAGCATAACCATCAAGAAGTGGAGAACTAACTTCACGTGGATCTTTTGAGAAGCAGGACCCCAGAGATGACGTTGAGGTGCTCACATCTCATGGGTCCCCTGGTGAACATTTCAAAAGAAGACTCCAATACAGAGCAGCTTCCATTAAGGCAGGGGAGGCAAGCGGGCAGTCTGAGATCTGACTGGCGGGCTATGTGTTATTTGACCTGAGGGTACTTTTTTTTAAAGAAATTGACTTAGTTGTTTTAAGATTTGGTCTATTTCACAAGGAAGTCTGGATTTCTGGCTTCTCTCAAAGTGAGGTGATATTCTTCTGGAGCTGAGCAAGGCCGCCCCTCACTGCTGGAGGTCACAGCTCTCCACTGTGTCTCAGACTCTAAACGTCAGTTCATTCTTTTATGTTACCTGCCTGGCTGCTATAGAAATTTGAATTTTAGGCTTCTAATTAAAAGGTTTTGAATTCTGAGTTACAGAAACCTAGGAAGCAAGTGCTTTGTGTCCAAATTAAGGCTCTAATTTGAGCTCATCTGTGTGTCCCATCCTCTTTTGTGTATTTAGGTCACCCTTGCTCCTTACTTTCTGCATTTATGGAATGAGTTTTCCGTACCAGGCATAGGAGTTACCGGTAGTGAATGTGACTTTATCATCATTATCATCTTTAGGCATTTCTGAGTGCTTTTTCAGTGCAAGGACTGTTAAGTTATCTAGCATGCATTTAATCTTTCCAAAGTGAGGCAGGCTCTCTTATTATCACCATTTTACAGATGTGACATTGGAATTTGGTACCTTGGCTCAAGGTCGCACAGCTGGTAAGTGGAGAAGCCACAAGCTGGGTCTGAGACAGTCTGACTACTGAGCCCAAACTCTTAACCCTTCACGTTTCTTATGGTTCGACAGAGCTCACAGTATAAGCTTGTGGGCTTGCTCACCATGGGGGCAGACAGGACATTTCCCTCTGGTTGGATTCATGGCATCAGTGTTTCCTTACCTTGGTCAGAAGCCCCTAGTAGAGGGACCAAGCCCAGTGAGCTTGTCTTAAGTACTCCACATGGAGTTGGGCCTTTTTTTTTAAAGAAGCAATCTTTTTCAAGTGCAGGGACTTTGGTTTTGTTTTTTAAGTTTTTATTTAAAATTTTTTGGCCGTGCCATGCAGTATGCAGGATCTTCGTTTCCCGGGCCAGGGATCGAACTTTCATCCCCTGCAGTGGAATCGTAGAGTCTTAACCACTGGACCACCAGGGAGGTCCTCAGTTGGCTCTTTCGTAACTACTCTAAGTATTTGATCATGTCGACCTGCTCTGTGGGCCAGCCTACATGTATAGGGTACATCTCTGCGTGTGTGTGTGTGTGTTTCCAAAAGATGGAAAACTTTTAGGAGGCCTCTGAGCCACCTTGAAACTTCAAAAAGAAATTTCCCTGGACTTGCCGTCTTCCACCAGTTCCACCTAGCCGCTCTTCTAATGGAGCCTGTTATGCTGAGAACGTCTGAAGAGGGATGGTACCCCCTCTGTCCTTGTACGTTCACAGCTCAGCACCTGGGGAAACAGTGCCCTCCACTCATGCTTGTGGAGTGAAGGAGAAGAAACCAGCAGAAGGAAGAGGATGTAGTCAGATCTGAAGAAGGCTTGGCTGTGTCTGTGAGGCGCAGACACAGTCAAGTGGAGACAAAGGCAGTATCTGAGCGTGCTTCATAGAAAACCCTCAAGAGACCCATGCATGCTGGGTCTACCCTCGCATCTGGGATGTTTCAGCTCCCACTGGAGTCTATAAATTCCAGTGTTTAGCTTTGTGGTTCAGTTGCCTTTTGGGAATGACACTGCTGGCTATGTCATGTTTTTCTGCCTCTGTCCTTTAATTAATAAATACATTTTGGCAAAGGAAAGCTGTGGTTTCAGGAGGCTTTTAATTTTTTTTTCACTTTTCTTATTTACCTTGAGGGATTGGCCAAAGAAGACCCATTAAATCATAATAATTGCTGAAAATTTCCTCAAAGTTAGGCACTGGCTTTGAGCTGTGAAATGATCCTAAGGGCAAATAAACAAGCAAACAGAAAACAACTTCTGATCTCTTTATTTGAGTAGCAAAAGAAGGATGGTTATTTTCCTTACAGACACGTCCAAAGTCAGCCATAGAGTCAGGACTATGTGAGGACAAACTCGTCCAGGCTCCCAAGTTCTGGCTTCTCACTGAGAAGTGGCTCACAATGGGGACCCCTTTCTACACCGCCAACCCCCAATAACAGAAAATTCTGCAGCTGATCGTCCGATGCTGGCAGAGACAAAAAACCCCAGACTATACAATAAGGTAGGTTGGAAGACTGCTGAGTTGGGTCAGCTTTCTGCATTATTAAAACTTTATAAAAAGTGGCATAAACAGCTCAATAACCAGCCTTCCCCTGAATTTTTTCCCCAACCCATCAAAATAGCGTCCCTTCATTTGCATAGAGCTCTGTGGATTAGCATGTTTTCACTATCCTCACAACAACCCATTTAACCTGAAGATGCAAGAAGTCACAGGACTAGTTCAAGGTTGCATGAGTGACTGTCCTGAAACTAGAAATCAAGCTTTCTGACTCCCAGTCTAGCACCTTTTTGCTTCATCACTGGCTGTTAATTTCCAAATTGAGTGGAAATCTATAACCACCCACTTCTCCTTGCCCTGTGTGTATTCTGGCATTAAGGACATCGGTTGAAAAGAAGGGCTTGAGTGTTCTAAGTCAAGGGGAATGCTTTGGTAAGTCTGGGAGGATCTGGTGAAAAACCTGCAAGCCAGCAAAAATGTTTTCAGACTGAAAGAGACTGTGTCTTTTTCATTTTTAGATCCCCAGTGCCCAGCTCCATGCCTGGCACATAACGACCCTCAATAAAGGTTTGTTGATTTGAAACCTGTATGTTAAATCCATCTGTAAGACTGGATTAACGCGAAGGGCAACTTTTGGTGTTGACTGTACATATGTTTTGGGGGTTTTTTTGCTGAATTCTTTCCTTAGTGGAAGGTCCTGCCTGAGCAAAGTTTCCATGTCTAGAAATCAAGTTTCTCTAGGGTAGGCTGATAGGGGAGGTTAGGCTCACAGGTCCTTCAGGAAAGGCAGCATTATCTGCTTTTCTGAGCCACTCTATTGGAGAGCGCTGTGTTACGGTGGCAGATCATTTCATTGTTGGTTTCAGTTGTTAAGTCAAGTCCAACGCTGTGACACCACGTACTGCAGCATGCCAGGCTTTTCTGTCCTTCACTATCTCCCAGAGTTTGCTCAGATACTTGGATATCAAGGAGATCAAACCAGCCAATCCTAAAGGAAATCAACCCTGAATACCATTGGCCAGACTGATGCTGAAGCTACAATACTTTGGCCACCTGATGCGAAGAAAGGCTGAAGACAGGAATCTCTTCTCAGAGAATGACAGAGGATGAGATGACTGGATGGTATCACCAACTCAGTGGACATGAATTTGAGCAAACTCCAGGAGATAGTGAAGGACAGGGAAGCCTGGCGTGCTGCAGTCCACAGGGCTGAAAAGAGTCAGACATGACTTAGTGACTGAATAAGAAATGTTGCAATAAGGGACTTTTACTACAAACATTAATACCTGTGCAGAAAAATATAATACACACCATGATCTTGTGGCTAATGAGTTTATGTCACATGTATTATTTACAGTCATTCATTAAAAAAAATCTAAACACTGTTGGGGCAATAAAACATCTTTGTGACCTAATTTTTCTATCCTAATGTTGTTCAATTACTTAATTTGTCATCATTTGGGGGTACTTTTTAATTGCTAGTTCTCCAACAGCAAAAGAAAATGTTTCATTTAGAAGGAAAACATTCATTCAGATCACATGCACTTGACCCAAGTGCAAAGGGCTTGCTGTGAACATAATTTAAACTGTGGCTCTTTGGCTAGACGTGCACGCTCCCTGGGGGGAAGAACTTCAGACCAGCCCACTGGGAGTATCCTCAGGGAAAGGACTGCAAAGGACCACTTCCACAATGACCTTGGAAAGGCTCCATTCAGCACCAAGTGCTCCTGTCTGCATAGGATGCCTGCCAGTCAAAGGCAAGCAGGCTAGGTTTCCTCACTGTTCTCCCAGGGCACTGCCAAGCAAACACTGAGAACTTAACTTTTTTGTATGTGTGTGTGTGTTAGTCGCTCAGTCACGTTTGACTCTGTGGGACCCCATGGACTGCAGCCCACCAGGCTCCTCTGTCCATGGAATTCTCCAGGCAAGAATACTGGAGTGGGTAGCCATTCTCTTCTCCAGGGACTCTTCCCAACACAGAGGTAGAACCCAGGTCTTCTGCATTGGCAGGTGGATTCTTTACCATATGAGCCACTAGGAATGCCCTTAACTTTTTAAATGTAATGCTAAATATCATTTACCAGCAACCTGTCTGTATGCAAGATTGAACAGTGACTAACTATGCACCCAACAGGGCCACAGGCTGAGGTCATCCACGGATATTACTTTACTGCCCATGATGTAGATTTTTGCAAAAGCAGTGGCTCTTTCTAGCTTTGCCATACTGACATTATATTTGGACTGGTTCATAATCTTCAGAACTCTTAAAAGTCCCTCTAATGTAAATAACAAGGAAATCACAGACCTGCCCCGTGAAGTCTCCCTCCCTACTCCTCTTCATCTGTCAAACGAGCATAATGGAAAAACGATGTCGCCCTGGCTCTGGGCCAAAATAAACAATCTGGAAATACTGTGTAAACCCAGCTGCTGCACCAGAGGACAGAGGCCTTGCTTTATGACCTCCAAGATGGTTCACCATATGCAAAGTAACAAAACTTCACCGCAGACTTGCCATCTTTTCTGATCCTGGCCTGGTTCTGCATCCCCTCCCTTGACTGCAGTAAATACACACCTACCAAAGCCCCCTCGCCCCAACAATCTGAGTTTGTCTGAACCTGGTCCAGCAGAGATGATGGGCAAAGGTAATGAATACAAATTGAATAACAACCAGATGTGGGGCCACATTTTACCACTCGGGGGGAAAAAGCATTATCGAAAGACAGGCATCAATTCTTCAGCTTCAGGGGAGCTGAGAGGTGATCCACCAAGAAGCCCCTGCTCTTTTAAAAAAGTGAACTGGGGTTTACACATCTCAGGTCAGAGTACATCCAGACATTTCCAGCACCCAAGGGAAGAGGTATACTTTTCTGGGTGGCAGGTGTGATGAAAGTCAAGGTCAGGTGGAGTGGGGCTGGGGCATTAACCAGCATGAGGCAGTGCTGCCAAGCCCCACGCCCTGCCGGCTGCTCCCAAAACCGGGTGAACATGATGCTCGCCACAGATAGAGTAAACTCATTTCCTGAATTACACAGGGAGGCCACACAGTTCAAACACAGGCGGCTCCCCTGCAGCTGCCTGCACCGGAAATGAATGTGTGTCACCGTGGCTTGCAGCAGTGTGTTGGCTGAAATGGCCACGTTTGATTTGCCACAGGGATGATGGATGGCATGTTAAGACCAGCTTCTCGGAGGTAAGGCAATTAGGGAAGAAAAGAACAAAAAGCGCTTCATGGCTGACTAGGAGCCTGGGGTTGGTAAAATCAACAGAGGGATTTTTTTTTTTTTTTTTTTGCAATCTTCTTTCCAGATCTGGAAATACCAATAATTAAAAAATAAATTGAGCTCACTTTGAATTTCAAGAACACCTTGATTCTATGTAGCCAAGTGAAAGTTACAGGATTTACTTCTTTTTCTTTTTAATGGCTGAAAGTGCTGGGCTCCCTTGATGGATGAGATAAAAGATTCTTTTTTTTTCCCACCCCCTGGTCACAGCTTGCAGCTTGTGGGATCTTAGTTCCCCAGCTAGGGATGGAACCCAAGTCCCCTGCATTGGGAGCTTGAAGTCTTAACCACTGGACCACCATGGAAGTCCCAAGACTTGTTATAATGTCTCTGATTTGCTTTGAATTTTGGAAGCAAAAGCAACTGGCTTGTGGGTCACGAGGGCCCACTGAGAGGACAGCAGGCAAGCAGCCCTGGAAGGAAGCATGCATTTCTAGAGATATTGTTCAGGCAGTGTCCTAACCCCATGGACTCTTGAGGTGAGGGCTGCCCACTGGAGGGGCTCCCAGGTTTTTGGTTTGGGGAATCCAATTCGACAACACTTACCCTCAGTTGCTGGGGGTGGGTGGTGGAGGGTTTTCTTGCCTGGCCTCTGCTCATTCGTCGTCTCTGTATTAAGTATCTACTAAGCAAGAGATTGGGGGCAGGAGGAGAAGNTGGAGGGGCTCCCAGGTTTTTGGTTTGGGGAATCCAATTCGACAACACTTACCCTCAGTTGCTGGGGGTGGGTGGTGGAGGGTTTTCTTGCCTGGCCTCTGCTCATTCGTCGTCTCTGTATTAAGTATCTACTAAGCAAGAGATTGGGGGCAGGAGGAGAAGGGGGACGACAGAGAATGAGATGGCTGGATGGCATCACCGACTCGATGGACATGAGTTTGGGTGAACTCCGGGAGTTGGTGATGGACAGGGAGGCCTGGCGTGCTGCGATTCATGGGGTTGCAAAGAGTCGGATGCGACTGCGTGACTGAACTGAACTGACTGAACTGAAGCACAAAAAATGAGTCCAGAAAATAAGAACTGAACTGAACTGAAAAGCTGAAACCACAGGCTCTCAGCTAGAGGAGGAAAAGTAAACAATACAGAGAGAAACGAGTGTATAATTCACCCAGCAACTTCCCAAGAGATCTGAGAATCCTCGCTTTACTGCAGGCCCGGAAGGGCTCCGTCAGAGGGGAGCATCAGAGGAGAGATGAGACGTGGGGGCACCGAGGGGTGGGCGCTGAGGGCTACCTTTGAGTCCTTCTGTGCAACCAAGTGAACACCTGGCTGCACAATGCAATTATTTCCAATTAGCACCCCAGCCGATTCTGATGGTGTCCAACCCCACTCGGATCCCAAAGCTTAGAAAGAAATGTGTCAGGGCTGGAAGAGACATCCCTGCTCTCCTGTTCACACACTCATGAGCTCCGAGAAATGGGGGTGAGGGGCTCCCCGGTGCCCACCAGGTCAGCTGGCCCAGTTTCCCAGTCTCTCCTGTTGCCCTTGTTCACCGGGTGGAGGGCATTTATTTGTTCCTGTTTCTTTCCTCCCCAACTTTGGCCTCATGACCCAGATCATAAAAAAGCTGCTATATTTCTTTGAAAGGATATCCCACCCAATTAGACACGCATGCTTTCCCCAACACAGCATTTTGCCATTAAAATACTGGCTTGAGCGTGAGAATGGTAACAACTGAAGGATTTATTTTCACTGCAACAATTGAACTGAACATTTATGTTAGAAAATACATTTCTGAAAAAAAATTATTGGAAGACTTACTGTGGCAATATTAAGAAAATGTTAGAAATAGACTTTCTGTTCGAAACCTTTATTGAGAAATGCATTTTTGTTGCCTTTTCTACTTTATCTGTCAATATTGTGGAAGCCCTTACCAATGACCAATGAGGGCAGCTTAATCAAATGGATTTATCTGAACAAAATGGATGAAGAGAAACACTGACCCAGTAGTTCTGTCCGACTGTCTTGACATCTGACGATCTCATAAATTCTGCTTTTACTTTATATGCAAGTTTCTTCTTCTCTCTCTTCCTCACAGTCTGTATATTGTTAGCAGGCTTAGGCTGCTTGTCTTCCACACACACACACACTCACACACACATGCTCCTCTCATTTGCCAGGGAAGAGGCCCTCCCCTGCAAACACACTGCTTCATCTAAGTCTAGCTCTGAAGGTATTAAAGACAACTGCTGACACACACAGTTACTCTGCCACAGTACAGATGGTGACTCACCCACAGGACATTTCTTTGTGCCTTTTTAAAATTTCTCTGTTATTTTCTTCTCTAGGGTTTCATGTAGATCAAGCCACCTATCTGCTTATGTATAGGATCAAAATAAAGTCCTTGTGCAGTTTATAAGCCTTTAGCTTTAAATATCAATTTTTGGAAAAGTCTTTTACAGCTTAAAAATTCATTTTTCTAGTTACGATGTACACTGTATATACAAACCATATGTATACATACTAACATACATATATACATATACACATATGCAAATATATAGATTTGGGAAAAAGATTAAGTGGATAAAGTGATTTTATATCATCACATTTATTGTAGTAATATATATCCTTCTAGTCTTTTTCTTATTTATATATGCTGCTAAGTCACTTCAGTCGTGTCTGACTCTGTGCGACCCCATAGACGGCAGCCCACCACGCTCCCCCGTACTTGGGATTCTCCAGGCAAGAACACTGGAGTGGGTTGCCATTTCCTTCCCCAATGCATGAAAGTGAAAAGTGAAAGTGAAGTCGCTCAGTCGTGTCCGACTCTTCGCGACCCCATGGACTGCAGCCCACAAGGCTCCTCTGTCCATGGGATTTCCCAGGCAAGAGTACTGCAGTGCGATGCCATTGCCTTCTCCGTATTCATGTATATGAGTTGTAAAATAGATCTCTGCTATACTGCTTATTTAGTTTTATAGTCTTTTAAACTTAACTGATGACAAGGATTCACCTACAGTTTAATTATTCCAAGTCATATTTTGCAATATATATATATATATATATATGTATGTATATGTATATATTTTGGCTGCACCGCATGGCTTTGAAGGAACTCAGTTCCCCGATCAGGGATTGAACTTGAGCTTTTAGCAGTGAAAGCGCTGAGTCCTAACTACTGACATCCAGGGAATTCCTTGCAATGTGTTTTTATGTGCTCCACTTTATGGATGCTGTATAGGTCACATGCTAGTTTGCTACTGTTACATAACTGAGTTGTTTTACAGTTTCTGTGACTGAATAATATGACATAATCATCCACGTTCATGAGTGACCATGTGCCTTTTTGCACATCTCCCTAAAACAAATGGTAGCTTTAGGTATTGAGTAGTGAACCTTCTTCTGATAGCTGATAAGGTCTTCAGTTCTGATAGCTCTTTTGTCAAAGACCGTGAAATTTGTGTAATGTAGTTTTCCTAAATTTTAAGACATTTTCTTTAACTTTACAGAGTGTCAACCCAACTATAACTTAACTAAAGACCTAAAATGCATAGGACTTTTTGAAGATCGTGTACCTAGTATTTGTGACAAAGAAAGTCCTTAAGCATAGCATCTAATATGGGAGTGCTATGGTTTAGTACATAAAAATTCTTAGTAAGTTTTGCCATATGATGAGTAGTTCCTCATTCTTGGACTCTATAAACTAGATATTCAGAATCTAGCTTTTGTTTTATCATTAATTCTAGATAAATTTTCTCAGCACAATATGGTCTAATTCATTCTCATCGTTGTTGTTTTAGAGTTATATTTATCACAGTGATCAGTCTTGATGAGTGAACTTAAGGTTGAGTCCCAAGAACAAGCAACTTGGATGTTCCCTCTGGAATGTTAAACATGGTGAGATTTTGATAAACCCTTGAAGGGCTTTGAATGAAGTAGCTGTTACATGGAATTCAAGCATGTCGATAGGCGAGATATTTAACCTCTTGCTCAGGCACTAAAAAGTTAGGTTAATAAGAGGTGCTACTCAAAATAACCATATCCAAGTCAGGAAAGCCTGAAGTGAAGTTCCAAGGATGCCGTTAATTCCACTGAGAGAATTTACAATGTTACTTTAAAATTACTTTATCTGGGTAACTGATAGCACACTGGTAGTACCAGGTCTTAGGAGGATGTGAATTAACAGCTTTGTCTCCTCTTGAGATCAGATTTTCGACTGCATGCTCTTTAAGAGAGTATGAATATCTAAAAGGCCCAAATTGCTTTGCAGATGAAATTGCCACTGTCCATTTGTATGGAGGAGATCCATTCGTTTACCTAAGCAAGGTCTGAAATTGACAAGCTAATACCAGAAGGTATAAGACCACCTTCAGGGAAAATGCCTGGGTACCATGGCTATTACTTTGAAGAACAGTGGTAAATATTTGCTGTGAACATTTAAATACTGTAAGAATGTTAAAGAGGTTAAAATTTACAAATGTAATCTGAGAATAAAACAATACATTTCTCACTATCTTTTTGAAAGGTTTGATTGTGATAGAAACTTGTCTTTGTAACTAGAACTTGCTATGAAAGATGATTGTTGTTTCTCAGTCACTAAGTCATGTCTAACTCTTTGTGACCTCATGGGCTGCAGCACGCCAGACTCCTCTGTCCTCCACCATCTCCCAGAGTTTGCTCAAATTTATGCCCATCGCGTTGGTGATGCTGTCTAACCATCTCATCCTCTGCCACTCCCTTCTCCTTTCGCCTTCAATCTTTCCCAGCATCAGGCTCTTTTCCAGTGAGTCGATTTGAAAGACGGCGGGCTACAGTCGCTGCAGGTGTCCAAGAGAAGACATTTAAATGATTAATTGCTTTTGGGCAGAAGCTGCTATTAGAAACAGATAGTGGGGGAGAAGTATATCTATTGAGGTAGAATAGAAATGTAAACGTCTTCTGATGAGAAAAATTAAGTTCTTTCATTCTCCTGACATATGAAGGAGAAGAGGGGGGACAACGACAGGTGTTGACAGTTAGTGGCTTATAAACGAAGATGGTCAGTGGGGATGCAAACTTCCCTGGCTGATGGCTATGAGAAACTGCAGAAATCTGTGATGTTCAGCGGAAGGGAGAGAGAGGACCAGCTGCCGGTTTGGATGTGACACGAGCCTGAAATTGTGTTGCTGAGCTCCAGATTTCCTCTTTGGTAAGACGGGAGGCAAGGAGAGAACTAAAAAGAATCCCAGTAACTCAGCTGGTAAAGAACCCGCCTGCCAATGCAGGAGATGTAAGAGACGCAGGTTCGATCCCTGGGTTGGGAAGATCCCCTGGAGGAGGAAATGACAACCCACTCCAGTATTCTTGCCTGGAAAATTCCATGGACAGAGGAACCTGGCGGGCTACAGTCCATGGGGTTGCAAAGAGTCGAACACGACAGAGCAGACATGCATGCAATGCTGGAGAGACCGTGCTGGTGCATTAGCAGCAGCCAGGAAAGGGATGCTAATGTTTCCAAAAAGTGCTCACAGGCATCATTAAGTTCTGTGAGTCCCGGTTCACTTCAGAAACTGTCTTAGAGACAGGTGAAGTGGGAGACAGGAAAAAAGAATAATTTGAATGACATGTAAGACATGGAAAAAATATCTATCCAAAGGATGGAAAATCAAAGATGTTTGAAGGAGAAAAATCAACAAATGGAAAAGCTGTAACCCATTACATTTTGGTTTTCTTGGGGCATGAAATGAAGTTTCATGATGTTCATGATGTTCTAAAACAACAAACTAACGGCATCAAATTGAATAAATGAATTAGCATTGAATCCATACTATGTATTATTTTTTACCTCATTTCGATATAATAGAAACTGGTTAGTTATGTCATGGTCCTCTTCTTAAATCATACCCAGAGAAACATTTTAAGAATTTCAAATGGTTTCTACATTCTAGCAAAACCAGCCATAAGACAGGCTGGTTCATTTATGACTTTCCAGCAACCTTTCACTTTAATGGCTTTTGCCAAATGATTTATTTACTTGGTTCGAGCTGAGGTAACCTCCTGGCTGCACTGCTTGCAGCCCTCACAGCTCAGAGTCTAAGGTCCCGAGTTTCTTCATTAAGATGTCTTGTGAGTTTCTGCGGAGGCTGAGGATTCTTATGAAGAGAAACTAGGAGTCCCGGTTCAGTTTTTAAATGTCCTGCTTTCCCTCACCTTTCTCTTTGGAGAAGAGAGGAAAATCACTGACACTTTCTGACCCATCAAATGTTATAAAGTAGTGAAGTTTCTGTACCTTTGCAAAAGGCTGAGCATTTCAAGTCCTTGCAAGTTCCATGGTTCTGATTCACATTTCTCTTGTCTTTACTGCCTTACTCCCTTTTACATTACTAGATAAATCTACTAAAATTCATCTAAAATAGCAGGTTTTAAAAATAAAACCTGTATGGATTCATTAGCTTTTCCATTAAGCATTGGGGTCACTTTTGGCCCCAGGAGCATCTGGAATTGCAAGAGACTATAAAGACAGTTGCTACTATGTCTATAACCTCCTTTAGCTATGAGCTCATGGAGATGATGAGGTTGAAGATAAAAGTCGTAGAACATGCTAGCAAGAGTTAGCATGTACTCCATGAAAACTGTACCATTTCTACCAAAAAAAGATTCTAATTTAATAATACTACTTAACTCAATCATCAGTTTTTGGGTTTTACTTGAGATAAGAAATGAAGAAGAAAAGCTGAAGAACTGATGCTTTTGAACTGTGGTGTTGGAGAAGACTCTTGAGAGTCCCCTGGATTGCAAGGAGAGCCAACCAGTCCATCTTAAAGGAGATCAGTCCTGAATATTCATTGGAAGGACTGATGCTGAAGCTGAAAGTCCATTACTTTGGCCATCTGATGTGAAGAACTGACTCCTTGGAAAAAAACCCTGATGCTGGGAAAGACTGAAGGCAGGAGGAGAAGGGGACAATGGAGGATGAGATGGTTGGATGGTATCACTGACTCTGTGGACATGAATTTGGACAAGTTCTGTATGTTGGTGATGGACAAGGAAGCCTGGTGTTCTGCAGTCCATGGAGTCGCAAAGAGTCGGACACCACTGAGAGACTGAACTAAACTGATTAAATGAAGGCTTGGTTTGCTGGAAATGAAGTTGAGGGAAAGAGCTTTGGTTCTTTTTCGGATAGACTTTTCTTCTTTTCTGAGTGTTGCAGGACCCTCTGGACCATAACAACTTCTGTTTTTCCCCTTCTTTTTTTATCCCACCAAGTCCAAAGCAGCAGGAGGTGGAGAGCCACTGGGCATGATGGAATGGGGTGGCATTTGTGCAGGGAGTCACTCCTGCCCCCAAGTTTTGCTGGTGCTCTGGCGGGAGTGATAGGTAGTGGCATACGATCCACTGTTCTCTCTCTCTCTCAAGCCCCCAGCAGTGATCATGGCCAGGCAATGATCCTCATACCTGTGTTTCTGGTCACCGTGCCCGACGGTCCAAAACTGGCCCTAGACACAAGCTCCAATTCTCCCAATTTGGGGCTGAAAGGACAGTACCCTGAGGATCACTGAAGGCTTTTAGACCCTCATGACCTCTGTGCATTCCCTCAGATATTCAGATCTGATTCTTTGAGAAGTTAATGGTTGCAACTGAGCACATAATTCTTTATATCTACTTAGAATGTTTATGAGGGAATCAGTTTCTAGTTCCATATAACACCATTGATGATGAGCTAATGCTGTTATTGTTCAGTCGCTCAGTCATGCCAGACCCTGCAACTCCATAGACTGCCTCACACCAGGCTTCTCTGCCCTTTACTATCTCCCAGAGTTTGCTCAAACTCATGTCCATTGAGTCAGTGATGCCATCAATGGTGTATATATACAATGGAATACTACTCAGTCATAAGAAGAATGAAATAATGCTATTTGTAGCAATATGGATGGACCTAGAGATTATCCATCTAAGTGAAGTAAGTCAGAAAGAAAAAGACAAGTATCATATGTTACCACTTTTATGTGGAATTTAAAATATGATACAAATGAACTTACTTACAAAACAGAAACAAAACAAACTTATGGTTACCAAAGAGGAAAGGGAGGTGGGGAGATAAATCAGGGGTTTGAGCTTTAGTAGATACAAACTATTATATATAAAATAAAATAACAAGGTTCTACTGTATAACACAGGGAACTACCTATATATTTAATATCTTGTGACAACTTATAATGAAAAAGAGTCTGAAAAAGATATATAATAAATATAAATATATAACTGAATCACTTTGCTGTATATCAGAAACTAACACAACACTATAAATCAACTGTACTTTAAAAAAATTGATTTCACTACTTAGTAATCATATTTATTTCTGTAGGTTGTATATTTTGATAAATATCTTTAAAAATAAATATTACTGAAGGGCAACTTGCTATAATTTTAACAGTGAATATATCATGGAATATCTGCTTATCTAAGCAACTAGAATAATGATGATAGGATCATGAAAAAGATCTTAAAGAAGTGCTCATTAATCACCTTTCTGTTCTATACGATAAATCACGTACTCTGAGAATTTTTAAGACTCCAGCAGACATTTGCAGCAACTAGACTGGAAACAATTCCAATTTTTGCTTTGCTATTTTAGAAAAATAAGCGATTTTCCTTGGATTGTTTGCTTTCTTAAATTCCATTCCCCGATTCATTAAAATCCTTCTCTAAAGCAAAACTGCTGCAAGACTGATACAAAAGACTTCACTGTTCACCAGACTGAGGCTTTGCAAGCACTCTATTAAAGCAGTCAGCTTATTTCAACTAATAATGTATTTCTCCAGGAAAAAACCAGAACAAAGTAACATATCTAGTATATAAACGAACATCATCTCAACAGAATTTCCAAGCTTTCCAGAAACCCTGGATTCTAAGAATTTAACAGAAAAAAAAATTTCCCAGAATCATAACTTTTACTAACTAACCTATTTCCCTCAGAGCTTCACGTTTTCAGTTTTGCCCTTTACATGGAAAGGCAGTAGAATGGCCAAGAGCAGAGGGTACTGAAAACCCAGGCCTGAATGTGAAAACCGGCTCTGCTGATGACTGGCTCACTGACCTGCAAAATGGGGATAAAAACAGTATCTATCTCATAGGGATGTGATTAGGATGAAATGAAATGATATATCTAAAGGGCTTAGAAAGTGTGCGTAGGACACAACAGCAATTATTGATATTCAGCGTTATTATCATCTTTCTCAAAATTTATTCTCTTGGAGGAGCAGTATTCCGCTATTAAAACAGAAAAATGCTTAGCTTCCCAACTGAAACAAAAAAATTTAAGTTTAATTGAAACTTAGTGGATAAATTATACTTCCTGCAATTAGGGATATCAAGACTTTAAGAAGCCCTGCTCCTTCAAAATTTTAAGAACTGGTGGTTCGGTGCGAGTAAAGATTTGTATCTCATAGAGCAAGCTTTTTTGTACCAAGGACCGGTTTTGTGGAAGACAGTTTTTTCACTGACTGGGAGTTGAGGGGAGGGATGGTTTCTGGGTGATTCAAGCGCATTACATTTATTGTGCACTTTATATTTCTATTATTATTACATCAGCCCCACCTCAGATTATCAAGCACTGGATACCAGGGACTGGGGACTCCTGCCATAGAGTATTCATGTACAGTTATAGATAGATTTTTTCTTGCCTACATATTAACTAGTTTTATAATCTATTCCTTTTGCTTAACTAATGTCACACAATCTAGAATTGATTATGTAATGCTTCAAATGTCAAAAATTTATTTTGGATGTTTCATGTCTTTCTCTCTCCAGAGTTCCATTTGGGAAGGACTATTTCCTATCCATTTTCTCTTCTGCTGCATTTTGCCTGGGCTGGACAAATAACAAACTTAAAAAAAAATTCTTCATGACTACAACATCTGAAATGCTTTCAGAGAAGAAATAAATGGAATATTTTGTAAGAAACTCTCCCCAACCCATTATTATACTAGTGGGCAGTTTAGGGAAATATAATAAAATGCTCAAGTTAGAATGGACAGAACATGGCCCTGCTGAGATTTGGAGCTGTGCATTCAACCTTCTGCCTAGTCCCTGGGGTATGCAATTTGATCAAAACCAATTCAGACTTGCTTTCTTATAGCATAACATGCTACTTAGCTAAATAATAAAACACAAAGAGAATCAATTTGAGATGGTTGGTTGAAAGACCCTTAGTGTTAGTCACTCAGTTGTGTCCAGCTCTTTGCAACCCCATGGACTGTAGCCACCAGGCTCTTCTGTCCAAAGGATTTCCCAGACAAGAATCCTAGAGTGGGTAGCTATTTCCTTCTCCAGGGTATTTCCCCAACCCAGGGATTGAACCTGGGTATCCCGCATTGCAGGCAAGTTCTTTGCTGTCTGACCCATGAAGGAAGCCCCTAAAGACCCAATAATATCCATGAATTAGTGTTAGGAAAATTGGATCTAGTCCCAAGGCTTTTCCTTTTCTGTGCTGGCTTTCCCTTTGTTTGGACCACATTCACCACGTGGCATGTGGGATCTTAGTTCTTCAACCAGGGTTTGAACCTGCACCCCTTGCAGTGGAAGAACAGTGTCTTAACCACTGGACCACCAAGGGAAGTCCCTCCAGTTTTTTTTTCCCCCAGAAAATAATAGCCACTATCTGGCAGAGGCCCTCAAGAAGGACAAATGGGCTGCCTCACTCCATAGGTCTTTTCCAGCCAGCTCTATTTCACAGAGCTGACCAAGGACTGCCGAGGGTAGTTTTGGAGTTCTCTACTTTTGAACATAGGTGTTTCCCCATGAACATGGCTGTGTAAAACCTATAGCTCCTTGTGAAACTGAGATTTCACTGATGACTAAACAAGTTTTCTGGAGGCTCAGTCTCAGCTTATGGCATCCATACTCCACCTTGAGTCTTCTGGGTTTTGTTGGGCTGTGGCCTTCACTTTTACCACCCATCCCCAACACTGTTGTCATCTTTTCTTGAGCTGCCTTCCGGATCTGTCTCCAGATTGCAGCCACCTGATGAGTCCAGTGTTTGAGTTGCTTGTGCCTTCTGTCCCAGCCACCATCCCAGCTTGGCTGAACCACCTGCCTGGGTGTTGCCTTGACCTAAGGGCCTTTACAAACACTCCAAAGTGAAAAAGAACTGCTGCTGCTGCTGCTAAGTTGCTTCAGTTGTGTCCAACTTTGTGCAACCCCATTGACGGCAGCCCACCAGGCTCCGCCGTCCAGGGGATTCTCCAGGCAAGAACACTGGAGTGGATGAAAAAGAACCAGAGACAGTCAAATGATCATGCAGTAGTCCAAGTCAAATGGGAGGAGGCATAACAGTTCACTCTCACATTCCATTTCCCTGCATCTCCTGACTCCTGACATTTAGTTTTTTAAACGGTGGGATTATGGTTTATTTTATTTTGGCCACACCGTGAGGTATGCAGGATCTTAGTTCCCCAATCAGGAATTGAACCCTCACCCCCTGCTGTGAAAGTGCAAAGTCTTAACCACTGGACCACCAGGGAAGTCCCTCAAGTTTCTTGTGTGTGTGTGTGTGTGCGCGCGCGCGCAATTGATCATTACTTTTATAAAAACTCAGAATCAATTTATATGATAATTATGGCTAATATGCATCCAAGGAAAAGTCCATGGCCTTTAATTTCTGCCACTTCATTTTGAAGCAGTTTTGAAAATCTACTTGATCGAAAAGTATCAACAAAGTCTAAACTTCACTCCTGAATAGCACTAGTGTTTACCTCTCAGGAAGGATCCTCATCAGTCAAGAGAAAAAGTAAACAGGCAAATGTCATTTTAACATTCCTTTAGAATCGTGCTATGGAATGCCAGGGGGGTTGACCAGAATTTGGAGTGTCTACACCTAGCAAAACTCATAAATCAATGACCTCAAGATATCACAGCATGAAGACTTTATTAGGTGCCATCTGTAATCACTCAATTAAAAACAAATGAAGGATGCATATTTAAACCTCACTCTCTGACACGAAAATAATTGCTCATTTCACATCTGGTTTGGCTAACCCTGATACTGACGTTTAATCTTCATACGACGATGACTTGTGGGGCAGAAAGTGAGTCAGCTACTGCAGAGTAAAGCCAATTTGTTTTCAGGCGAAGGATGGTCATGCTGCAATAGAAGCGAACTATGAGCTAACCTCCTGTAATTAAACCATCTTAAGATCTATGTGACTGCCCCCAAAGGTCAAGGATTCAGCCCTAGGAAGCTACTTTCTGCCCTTTTGGTGTTTACACTGTAGTTCATACAGCAAGATAAAAATCTGGAGGCTATGTGACAAGTTAAGTAGAGTTATAGAATTTTACTATTTCAGGGTTAGAAACCCTTACGTCATTTCAAAACGCCAATATTCAGAAAGAGCTGTGTGTGGGTATCCAAAGTTGGGTTCATTGGCTAGAATTTGGTTGGCAATTCAAAGAATTCCAAGGGAGAGTTGCTGATGATAGACTTGACATCTTTAGGGGTGGAGCTGGTGAAATGACAAAAACTTGGCCTTGGATTCCATCTGCAGGTATCTGTGCTGCCCTCCAGGAAATGATGTTCCTTATTTGTCCCTTCCTGCTCCATGTGGCTGCATGTGCAGAAAAGAATATGGAAGAGAGAAGGGATGAAAGGTCTGTTCCATACTAGCAATGCCATAGAGATCTAGGGGGCATTGTTTCTACTTCCGTCTTTCACATATAAATTGCATGTGACCATTCAATTATTTTCCTAAAATTAATAATCCTTTTCCAAAAATTAAAATTCTACTTATATGCTCACTATGTATTAGTTGGGAAATAAAGGAAAAGTCACTAGGATCCCTATCACCCAGAGATAGAATAATGGTCTTGAAATCTTTGAGATACTCCAATTTAATTGTATTCCTGAGTCTATATAGTTTTTCAAATAGAGTTGGTGCCACATTTTAAACACTGTTGGTATCTTTTTCTCTTGAACTTCATGTCCAATCACATTTGGAGAAATCACCTATGCCATTAAATGTATGTGAGAATATGTTGACTGAGACAGTAAAGAATCCACCTGCAATGCAGGAGATCTAGGTTCAATCTCTGGGTCAGAAAGATCCCCTGGAGAAAAGAATGGCTACCCACTCCAGTATTCTTGCCTGGAGAATCCCCATGAACAGAGGAACCTGGCAGGCGATAGATAGTCCATGGGGTTGCAGAGTCAGACATGACTGAGCGACTAACATACTCACACACTGAAAGTACTCAATTCTATGAGTTTTGATAGCTATAGATACATGTGAAACCACTGCCACAATCAAGATACAGGATGTTTCGATCAGTCCTCCAGCTATGACGTTCTGAAGATTTTTAATATGTATTGTTAAATTATCCTAAACATTTATTATTAAATTATTTTTACCCCAGCTTGTAGCTATTTGTCCTAACCTCTAGCAGTCTCCTAAAATGCTATTTCTCTGCAAAATCCTCATTAGAGACTCTCTCATTCTGCCAGTGTTTGTCCCTGTAACAGATGTTTTAATAGAAAACAAGGTGCACTGGGATGACCCAGAGGGATGGTATGGGAAGGGAAGTGGGAGGTNTTACCCCAGCTTGTAGCTATTTGTCCTAACCTCTAGCAGTCTCCTAAAATGCTATTTCTCTGCAAAATCCTCATTAGAGACTCTCTCATTCTGCCAGTGTTTGTCCCTGTAACAGATGTTTTAATAGAAAACAAGGTGCACTGGGATGACCCAGAGGGATGGTATGGGAAGGGAAGTGGGAGGTGGGTTCAGGATGGGGAACACGTGTACACCCGTGGCGGATTCATGTTGATGTATGGCAAAACCAGTACAATATCATAAAGTAATTAGCCTCCAATTAAAATAAATGTATATTTTAAAAATTAAACAGTTAACACACACAAAAAAGAAAACAAGATGTCCTTTTTAATGTGCATTTCCTAGCTTATTAGTAAGGGTGGGCTTATTTCTTAAAATTGTTATTGGCCACTTGTATTTTTCCATTTTTTTCTATTGATGTTTTCCTTATGGATTTATAAAAATTCTTTATTAATATTAATGATAAGATGCTAACAATATGAAATCTTATCATTGCTGCAAAAAATAATTTTGCTAAGTGTGTTAAACATATTCACTTTAAACTTTTAATTAAATGTATATATTCTTTATTCTCTTTGTATGTATCTATGTGTTTTGTTGCTTTTATACTTAGTAAACCCATCACAGTACTCCATCATCACAAAAATAGCCACCTAGTTTTTTTTTTTTTTTTTTTCAGATTTTAGGATTTNCCGGCGCTCAAGTGAGCCGGCTCCGCAGCCGCCGGCGCTCAAGTGAGCCGGCTCCGCAGCCGCCGGCGCTCAAGTGAGCCGGCTCCGCAGCCGCCGGCGCTCAAGTGAGCCGGCTCCGCAGCCGCCGGCGCTCAAGTGAGCCGGCTCCGCAGCCGCCGGCGCTCAAGTCCCTAGTTTTCTTCTATTTCTACTGTTTCCATTAAAAAAGAAAAACTACTCTTTAGAACCATCTGGAATTTATTAAGCCCTATAATATAACATGAGATTCCATTTTTTTCTCTGAAAATGTAGCCAACTATATGACACCTTTATTTACTCTTTCTGTGTAATCGTCTCTAAATGACACCACAGCACTTTTTGCACCAGCAACTGTTTCTGTTCCACTGGCTTGTCTGTCTGACCTTGCGCCTTTGTATCATCACACTAAACCTAGCAACTTTCTAACATCCCAGAATCTTGTAGGGCAAATTTCCCCTCATTTCTTTAAAAAAAATCACTAACTCACATGTTTATTCTTCTAGATAAGCTTGAGAATCACCTTAAGTTTAAATTTTTTTCTTCCAGTTATGTGCTAAGGGACTTCCCTGGCAGTCCAGGGATTAAGATTCCTCGCTGCCAATGCAGGGGGCATGGGTTCCATCTCTGGCCTAGAAGCCCCATCTTCCCCCAAAAAAAGAAAGAAAAGAAAGAAAAGAAATTATATGCTAATTTGAGAAAAAGGACACATTTACAACATTCTACATCTTCAGGCACGAACACGGATTATCTTCCTGTTGTATATTTCTGTAGTGATCGTTGTTCCCTAAACAAAGTTTGTTGCTCACATTTCAAGTAGAAATTCTGGGGTCTCTCGAGGGCTAGAACTATTGAGGAAAAATTCTGAGCTTATGTAAAGCACACTACACACAAATGGCAAAGGGTGGAAAAAGCACAAAAAATTAACTTTCACCAAGCCAAGAGGATTTTTATGTTTTGAAACACTCCACAAATTTATGGAATTCTGTTTCTCTGGACTTCCCTGGTGGCTCAGACAATAAAGAATCCGCCTGCAAAGAGGAAGACCTGGGGTCGAACCCTGGGTTGGTAAGATCCTCTGGAGAAGGGAATGGCAACCCACTCAAGTACTCTTGCCTGGAGAATTCCACGGACAGAGGAACCTGGTGGGCTACGGTCCATGGGGTTGCAAAGAGTTGAACATGACTGAGTGACTGATACACACACACACACACACACACACGTTTCCCTGACTCTGACTAGTGAAGCCTGGTTTATATAAAATCGTAATTCTAGTACATTGAAGAAATAAGGGTTCTAATCAAAGTGCTATTCTGTAACAATTCCTTCACTCTTCTTAAAAACTGTTAATTTGGCATTAGCAACTACTAATAAAATGTGCCTAAGTATTAGCACCATTCTTTTTTCCACTAGGTTACCTACTCCATTTTACAGATATGTAGAAACACAGCCTGGCTTCAATTTGCATCTGGGATGGGGTGTGTTTGTACTTTCTCTTGGTTTATATTGCAAATAAATGAGAACAAGTGGGAACGTGCTGCAGGATGTGGTCGGTCGACTTCATGTGCCCTCAACAGCTGCATAAGAAAACCACTCTATTGATTTCAAAGGTGATTCTCAAAATCATGCAGAAGGAAAACAATCCCTCCTTAATTCCCGACAAGAGACACTGCTTTAAAGTCAAGCCGCTCAGAGCAGTAGGCACTAAATGGGCAGTTCTTCTATGACAGGAAAAGCTGAGTCCCACAGAGGACTCAGGCCACACACCACCACAGAGCATGCCAGTGAATACCGGAACTCAGCACTGTGACAAATAGACTTTGGAACCACTGTGCTGGTCTCGCCTTTGAAACTCAAAGACTGGGCTAGTGTGAGCACTTGTTGAAAACCTTGGCCTATGAGAGACTGAAAGTGAGGAATCAGATGAGATGGTTTGAAAAGTGCCCCAGAAGCTACATTTGTGCAGGAGTATATTGTCTCCATTAATCTTCCAAACAGCTTGGTGAGGGGACCAACCTCTTCTTTCATATGAGGAAACTGAAGCTCAGAGAGGTTAAGAGACTTGTCTGGGGTTAAACAGCTGTTACAATGCAGAGGTGATTTCAAGCTCAAGTCTATTGGCTCAAAGCCAATGACTGTGGCCTGTGTCTGTACTTCCTTTTCATCTCAGGGAATGAGAAGAAAACCTTGCTAACAGAGGAAGCCTTGGGAGTTCTCTAGTGGCCCAGTGGTTAGGACTCGGGGTTTTCACTGCCAAGGGCCTGAGTTCAGTCTCTAGCCAGGGGACAAAGATCCCATAAGCTGCATGGCATGGCCTAAATATATACATATATATGGACTTTCCAAGTGGTGCTAGTGGTAAAAAAACCCACCTGCCAATGCAGGAGACATAAGACACCTGCGTTCAATCCCTGGGTTGGGAAGATCCCCTGGAAGAGGGCATGGTGACCCACTCCAGATTCTTGCCTGGAGAATCCCATGGATAGAGGAGCCTGGTGGGCTATAGGCCATGGGGTCACAAAGAGTTGGACACGACTGAGCGCCTAACTGCCCAACACTTTCACTTTTATGTATATATACTCATAAAAGAAGCCTTCTGTGAAGAGCAGTTGTTGGCTTCCTAACAGACTGTAGAGGACAAGATGAAGTGAACCAGACCCTCAGAGGCTCAGTGAAGCCCTCAGCCTGCTATGGGGCAGTGGAGGCTCAGTCCTGGTAAGGAGCCTGGCTGAGGATTCAACCTATGACACTCACCGCGAGTGGCCTGCAAACCCAACCAAAAGCCTCTGAGCCTTCTTCTGTTCAGTTTGCAGAGTAGAACTGAAGCCACTGCTGCCCACTGGTAGATGCCGTCCACCAAGCAAACTTCCAGACTCCATAGCTAGGGTTGCAATGATGAATCCAAGCACATGCATACCCTAAGTGTGTTAAAACTCTATGTGGATTTAACAGGAAAATGTCCTTCCAATTCTCTATTGAATATTTCTTGACTATTGTCTGCAGGAAACAATAGCAATTGAGAGACATATGTCTGGCACCCAGTGATCTGGCATCTGTGCTCTCCATGGTGAGCTGGGAAAGTTTCCATAATGCTCCCAAGCAGATTTTCTGGGGCATGGTTCTCTTTAGTTATAACTGAAATGACTTTAAACTTCCAAACTTGTGTGCGTGCTTAGTCACTCAGTTGTGTTCGATTCTTTGTGACCTTATGGGCTGTAGCCTACCAGGCTCCTCTAACCATGGGATTCTCCAGGCAAGAATCCTGGAGTGGGTCGCCATGCCCTCTTCCAGGGGATCTTCCCAATCCAGGGATTGAACCTGTGTCTCTTATGTCTCCTGCATTGGCAGGCAGGTTCTTTACCAATAGCACCACCTGGGGAGCCCCAAAGGAGACCTTCAAGGCCTTGGGTGGCAAAATGGTGATGCTGCAGGATAATCTGTCTTCCTTTAAATAAACAGAACATGAAATCGAAGGGGTTGCCCTGCTCCTGAAGACACCGTTGCTTTCTCTCAGAGAGTCTGGTTGACGTCAAGTTCAGTCTTTCAGTCCCAGGAGAGAGCTGCCCAGAGTGTGAGGTGGTTACACGACACTGGAGTCACTGGGGACTTCCCAGGCTGAAACCTCCTGGCACCTTGTCCCTGGGTGGACAAGAGAGTCAGCATGACCATCATGGGGAGGAGTCCTTTGGGCACGCTTATCCCACCAAGAAGTCATTTCCTAAGAGTTCTTCCTGAGACCAGAAAGTTCGGGCATGTGAAAGATGTCCACAAACATGGCTTGTGACACTGAATTGCATTTGTGAGCCAAATAAATCCTTTTTCCTTATCCCTCTATAGCACTGCACTTTATTAAAAAAGAAAAAGAAATTTACTTAAAAAATGAAGGGAAACCTATGCAAAAATGTGACATAAAAGCATCCCACAAGAGAGACCAGCCTCATAGAAAAAAGATGAACTTCAAATACAAAGGTTTCTGAGCCCTAAATAAATAATGATAGCCTTTAAGAAGCAGAAAAGCCTGTCCACACACCAACACTTTAGATAAAGACTTTGTTCTGGGCCTCAGCCTCAGGACTCCTAAATCTCTCTGAATCTGAAAACAGTCCCAGATTAGTTTACCCCCTCATAAAGAATGACAGTCAGCAACTGACAGAATTGGGCACATCGTTGATTGGACATTGATTATTTCAGCAATGTGTGCTCAGTACGGGGTAATATTCTTTTCCATTTTGTAAAACAAAACTCTAAGCCTTTGATGCTGGCATATTGGCCTTTACTTTCGGGTGGATTCTGTTTTGCAAGTGTTTCCTGCTCCATATTAATCTGATATCCAAAGCACGTGTTACTGGAAGAAGTTTCGGCCATTTGCGTTCAAAACATCAGACTACCAAGCACGTTATGAGGCAAACTTGAAAACCACTTAGATCTTTCAGAGGATCTCTCCAGCTGCATTACCGTCTTTGAGCGGGGCCTGGTGTTCTTGTCTCTGGTGGTATTAAGCTGGAGCCGCAGGCACGGTGCAGATGCCAGGTTACCACTAAGGCCCATGGTTGAATGAGACACGGAAGGCACCAGTCATACTTAATAGGAAGTTTGATCTATAGATGCAGAATTCTGAATGACACTCCCATCCACCCTCATCCCTTTCAGAAAGCAAAACGCAGAGATGTAGAAAACTAGATGGAGATCAATTTGGCCACATGTTTCCTCAAGATACTAAAGAAAAAGGGAGTGAGAGAAAAGGGGAAACTATAACCACAATGCCACAACTGCGGCCATAAGTAGGCTACTGTATGTCCATAGAAATCAGATTTTTCCTTTTTAAAATGGAAAAAACACTGGCATTCTAAAGGAATATACTAACACCAAGAGTTACAGACTAGTAGAAATCTCAGGCTTAACAGAGGGAACTGTGTAGCGGAACCCTCAAGAAATTGATTTAAGTTTTACAAGGAATTAAGTTACAGTTTTTGACTCTGGACCGTTAAAACAAACTACTCAGCCAAAAATGTATTTGGGATTTAACATTTTCTTCTGGAAAAACATCTTTAAAAGTGACGCACCTTAGTCACTTAAAGGCTGTGAAACTCTTTTAACTATTTGATGGGGCCACTTTCAACCAAAGCAAAGTTAATAATAATATGGTCTAAGATCAAGAATAATAACACATGCGGTTTGGTATCTACTTATAGACACTCTGGGAGTTGTGTGGTCTTTCTCGATAGCCATGGAGACTGACTCTGGGTTGGTGAAAGCCAGCTAATCTTCCATGGTCAACGCCAGGAACCAGCTCACATACCCTATTTTGCTTAGGCAAACAATATCCTATGCTGTAACATGGAAGTCTGCAAGGGTGGCCGAGCCAAAAATCCACCCTGAACAAACATAAGGCTCTACCATTTGGAGCGTCAGCTTGATACTCTGGCTCCAATAAAGATGGCCCATGTCAGTCCATCAGGCCAGTCCAATAGTCCTCCATTAATCTGGCCTGTCTATGTCAAAGCTCACAGCCATGGGGCACCCCCTTCTGCGGTACGGCTCCTGGTCCAGCTGGATGGGCATGTTGTCAAGCAGGCAGGGCTTCCCAGAGACCAGCCATTGGAAAGGGAGGGTGTGAAACAGAGAGTGTGAGAGGCCTGCAGGGCTGGCCTTACGTACAGACTGTGATTCTCACTGTTCGGGGGGTTGGGAACATCTGTTGCCAGCCTGAAAATGGTTTGCTTCCCCCAAAAGGCAGGCACTCAGAGTATGTTCATATGAAATGGATGGGGTGAGGTGATGTAAGCATTTCCTGAACACCATGTGGGGGAGCTTCAGGCTGAGAACAGTTGCTGTGGGCAGAGCAGATTGTCCTATAAATGGTATGGTTTCCTGGTGCTAACGAAAGCCCATGCTTCTACAGAAACCTCTCGTTCTTAGCAGCAAGGCGCAAGCCTGTATTTCTTCCACGAATGGTTTCTCCCCTTGGAGACAGGCAACCTCAGGAAGAGTATCTTAAACCACAGGGGGCTGGATGTGCAGTGGCTACATCCAAATCCTTGGCTATGGGACTTGGATGACCTGCTGGGATGAAGAGTATATTACCACACCCCAGGGCGACCAAGTTCACCCTCTGTTCTAGATGATGGTACGATAAGTGGAAGGAAGTACCGAAGTACAGAAAATAACAAATTGGCCTACAGGCCAACTGAAGTTCACATCCCCTCCCTGTATTTCCAGTCCACTAGATTTAGATGAATAGAGCAACATTTTTCCTCTTAAAGAACTCGTTAAAATCATAATTAGTTCATATATAATAAAATGTATCTATGAAACTTCCCTTGTTGTCCAGAGGCTAAGACTCCACGTTCCCAATGTGAGGAGCCCAGGTTCCATCCCTGTTCAGGGAAATAGATCCTGCCCACTGAAGCTAAGACCCAGCACAGCCAAATAAATAAATAAATATTCTAAAAATAAAAATAAATGAATCTAAAATGATTCTTCTTTATTTGAGAGAGAATAGAAACATGTCTATATATAACTCAATCCCTTCGCTTTATACCTGAAACTAACACAACACTGTTCATCATTTAAAATGATATTCCCCCCTAAGGAACCTCCTAATAAAACAGTGATGTCACCTATATCTCTTTAAACTTCAGCCTGCTCATCTGTAAAATGGGAGTAATGAGAGTGCCTATGTCATTGGGTTGTTCTGAGGATTAACTTAGAAATTCCACATAAAATTCAATTCAACTAATTGAATATTAGTTCAATAACTTTTTATTGATTACCCACAATGTGCAAAGCATTCTAGGGCTTATTACTATTATCATTATTGTTAGAAATTCCCCTGGGCAGCATAAACTGTTACTCAGTTCAGTTCAGTCACTCAGTCATGTCTGATTCCTTGCAACCCCATGAATGGCAGCATGCCAGGCCTCCCTGTCCATCACCAACTCCTAGAGTTCACTCAGACTCACGCCCATCGAGTCAGTGATGCCATCCAGCCATATCATCCTCGGTCGTCCCCTTCTCCTCCTGCCCCCAATCCCTCCCAGCATCAGAGTCTTTTCCAGTGAGTCAACTCTTCGCATGAGGTGGCCAAAGTACTGGAGTTTCAGCTTTAGCATCGTTCTTTCCAAAGAAATACCAGGGCTGATCTCCTTCAGAATGGACTGGTTGGATCTCCTTGCAGTCCAAAGGACTCTCAAGAGTCTTCTCCAACACCACAGTTCAAAAGCAACTGTTTCTGTCAGCTGCTAACTCCTTCATATGTCTAGAATTATTTATCAGGGCTCTGAGGGAGTGGGCCACAAGACAGCTAAATTTTGAGAGCATGGCTCAGGTGCCAAGCGCTATTTGCATGGAGAGGGCATTAAGGTACAGGGAAGGCATATGGGGGAGGCTGCAGGCAGGCACAGAGCAGGAGAATCTGTCTAGAAAGATGCAGGACCAATGTCCTTTGCTCACAGTGAGGAGGGTCCAGTCCTCTCGCAGGGAAGCATGGGTGAGAGAGGAACCTGGCCTCTGGTTATGTGACAGAATGATACTGACGAGGCATCCCAACCGTGGTGCGTGAAGACCTTAAGAGCTTCACTGGTGGCTCAGTGGTACAGAATCTGCCTGCCAATGCACGGGTTGGATCCCTGGTCCAGGAAGATCCCACATGTCTCAGGGTAACTAAGCCCGTGTGCCCCAGCTATTGAGCCTGTGCTCTCGAGCCTGCAAGCCACCACCACTGAAGTCTGCATGCCCCAGAGCCCACACTCGACAAGAGGAGCCGTCTCAATGAGAAGCCCAAGCACCGCAGTTAGGGAGTAGCCTCTGCTTGCTGCAGTTAGAGAAAAGCCTGCACAGCAGTGAAGACCCAGTACAGTCAGAAATAAATACATAAAATTTTTTATAAAGCAAGGTAAGTTTTTTTTATAGCTAATGTTTGAAATACACAAATTGGAAAGGTTCAGGGCTGCATGAAAAAGAGAACAGCGCCAAAATCTTGCTCTTGCTCCATCTAGCCTTCAGGTTTGGGGATTGAAGAAATACAACACCTGGCCACCAAGGCTAGGCACTCCCAGGTATCTGTCCCAGAAACACTCAGTAACTGCTTTATCTGGTGTTCCCAAAACTCTGCGGGGGAGGAGGGACGGGGGGGGGGGCTCTAGAGGGGAGGGNATCTAGCCTTCAGGTTTGGGGATTGAAGAAATACAACACCTGGCCACCAAGGCTAGGCACTCCCAGGTATCTGTCCCAGAAACACTCAGTAACTGCTTTATCTGGTGTTCCCAAAACTCTGCGGGGGAGGAGGGACGGGGGGGGGGGCTTCAGAGAGGAGGGAAGGGTGGGAGGAGAGCCACGCATCCCTTATGATAGCATTCTACAGCCAGTGCTGTGGGGGTGCAGAAAGGTAGCAGCCATGCGCCAGTCTTCAAGAAGCCTCTGCAGAGTTAACGCCCAAAGGATAATGCCTCTATTTCATGCAATGCAATATAATGCAAATGACCAAGGAGGAGCAAGCCCTGCCTGAAGGGGCCATTGTGATAGTTTCTTCTTTTTAAAAAATTTTGTACTAATTTTTATTGGACTTTAGTTGCCTTACAGTGTTGAGTTAGTTATTATACGAGCTGGCCACACCTATCCATATATATCCTCTCCCCCGTGGACAGTTTCTTCTTGTTTCACCTCTGCTCATTATCCCCCTTCCCACAGTCCTCTTTTTTTCTGATCATGAAAGTGGAAGCGGCCTCAAAGCGTGGTGGAAGCACACAAGGTTTGGAGTCGGACAAGCTCTGCCTCTCCCCAGCTTCGAGGCCTCAGAGAGAGTCCCTAGGCCATCTGGGTGTGTTTTCTCCTCTGTGGGATTTGGATAATGATATCTAATTTGCTGCCCTTCTGTGATGATCAGGAAGATACATGGAGAGCGCAGAGCAGTGTTGGGACGTGCTGCTCTGCGGCATCTGTGACACATGTGTGTTACAGCAAAGCGAGATAAGACAGGAAAGTCGAGAGGAACAAATGAAAACTACCAGAACTACACAAACACAGTTAACAACGGCTATTTGTTTTGTTTTCCTTCTAGTTTGTTCTTCTAAGCATGTTGCATGTACACTAAAGACACACACTGTACAATATAAATACAATAGTGCGTCTGATTTTTCGCTCATTGTTCAGAATGAATAGTTATTCAAAATAAAATTCCAATAACCTCATCATATGTCATTGCATTATTGTAGTCACTTATTTCGGAGAAGGCAATGGCACCCCACTCCAGTACTCTCGCCTGGAAAATCCCATGGATGGAAGAGCCTGGTGGGCTGCAGTCCATAGGGTCGCTAAGAGTCAGACACAACTGAGCGACTTCCCTTTCACTTTTCACTTTCATGCATTGGAGAAGGAAATGGCAGCCCACTCCAGTGTTCTTGCCTGGAGAATCCCGGGGACTGGGGAGCCTGGTGGGCTTCCGTCCATGGGGTCGCACAGAGTCGGACACGACTGAAGCAACTTAGCAGCAGCAACAGTCACTTATTTAACTTTCTCCAAATGTCACATAATTCCTTTTCTCCCCATTCCTTCACCCAACCAAGAGAAGCAATCTGGTGTATTGGATGTGTGCCTGTGTGTGCTAAGTCATTCCCATTGTGTTTGACTCTGCGACCGCATGGACTATAGCCCTCCAGGGTCCTCTGTCCATGGGATTCTCCAGGCAAGAATACTGGAGTGGGTTGCCATTTCCTCCTTCAGGGGATCTTTTCAACCCAGGGATTGAACTCGCATCTCTTATGTCTCCTGGATTGGCAGGCAGGTTCTTTACTACTAGCGCCACCTGGGAAGCCCACTGGGTAGCTTGTCTTTGTTCAAATCCAGATCTTGCTACTAGCTGCTTGCTTTGAACATGGACAGATCTTATTACCAATGAGTCTCCAGGTCTTCATCTGGAAATGGGGTGAAGATTTCTATTTGTATTAGTTTCCCAGGACTGTCATAAAGTTACCATAAACTGCTAATCCTCAGACAACTCGAGGGAAGAAGTTTCCCTCCTTCTAATTTTTGACTATCCTTGCTGACAATCTTTGGCATTCTATGACTTGCGGCAACATAATTCCACTCTCTGCCTCTCTTCAAGTGGCCTTCTTCCCTGTGTCTCTGAATCTTTCTCTCTTTATAACAAAACCAGTCAATGGATTGAGGGTGCATCGTAGTCCAATATGACCTCATCTTAATGTGATTATATCTGCAAAGACACTATTTCCCAAATGAGGTCACAGTCAGATACACGGGTTTAGGATCTAACATATTTTCAGGGGACACAATTCAACCTACAACTCTACCTAACCAGGTTATGAGGAATAAGTGAGTCAATATAAGTCTTAAGTATTCTGCTTACTGGAAAAGTGCTGTCCTACTGTGGATCTCCTGGTGGCTCAGTGGTAAAGAATCTGCCTGTAATGCAGGAGATACAGGAGAGGCAGGTTGGATGCCTGAGTCAGGAGGGTCCCCTGGAGGAGGACATGGCAACCCACTCCAGTATTCTTGTCTGGAGAATCCCACAGACAGAGGAGCCTTGGCGGGCTAGTCTGCGGGGTGGCAAAGGGTCAGACATGACTGAGCATGCACGTAGTGTGAATCATGACTTTTTTTTTAAGGTTTTAGGTCAAGGCACCAGTTTTAGGAAAGCAGAGTCTCAACATATCACACTCCTTTGAGTTTGGGTGCTTGGTCATTGCTGTGGAACACCAGTTTGAGCTTTGAAGCCAAGAAGGCAAAATCACATGTAAGAATCATGGGGCCTCAGAAGCCCCAAATGCCTTAAGACTGGGCTTGTCAATTGGATGACCTTTCCATTGGCTAACCTGGGCAGTCCAAGTTGGTGGGAGAATCCACAACCTTGCTTCTCAAAAGATCTCTGAATTCTTCCCACTGTTGTCCATCACAGATTGATGCTTTTGTCAACTCCAGTAAAGACGAATTGTTTAAAAAATAACCAAGGGCTTCCCGGGTGGTGCAGTGGTAAAGAATCCACCTGCCAATGCAGTGGACAAGGATTCCATCCCCGGTCTGGGAAAATCCCACAGCTAAGCCTGTGTGCCGCAGCTACTGAGCCCACGAAACCTAGAGCTTGTGCTCTGCAACAAGAGAAGCCCCTTCAGTGAGAAGCCTGTGCCCAAGAACTACAGAGCTGTCCCCCTCACTGCAACTAGAGAAAGACCACACACAACAACGAAGACCCAGCACAGCCAAAAATCAAATAAATAAATTAATTAAATAATCAGGGCCATGCAAAATTACCATCAAAGTTTCTAAAGTCTTACTCTCAGCTTCTGCCTTATCTCCTCATAGACTAGTAGCAAGCAGCTTAGGAACTGGCATGGGTCCTTGGACCACACTTTGAGAAGCGGTGCTTATCCAGGGCCAGTGAAGACTTGGGGCCCCACTGCAACAAAGTCCTTCTCCCAGGCCTCCTAGGAGTGGGGAGGGGGTGGCGGCTAAAGGATTCCTAGCCTCTAGCCCCATTCCAGGGGTCATGGCTGGCTGGGGAGAACAAACACACCCCCCACACCTGAGTCTCAGTGCTTTCTTTGAGTTTGTTTTCCCACTGACTTACTTTCCTTTCAGTCTGGGCTTTAAAAACAGCCTTCTGAGTGAATGCAGGAGATCCCAGCAGTCCCCACACCACGGCTCATATGGAATGCATTTAGAGAAGGGAAAAAACTCGAACGGAGTGGTTATACGATGTTGAACTGGCTTGGACATGGCGTGGCTGGAATTTCAGAGCTGGCTTTTGTTTGCGTTCGTCATGAAACATTTGTTATATGAGCTGCTGCTACTGCTACCAAAGCAGCTGCTGCCGAGAAACCCTCTCAATGGCTGCTTTTCCTCCTGGACATGGGCTGACTGTCTGCGTCCATGGACAGGGCCCCAGGCTTCCCAGGCTTGCGATATCTTTGCTGCGATCCCTGCATTAGGTTAGGGAAATGACACGTGACAGCCCACGAAATGGTGGCGTGCGTTTCTGTCAAGTTATATTGGATTGGTATCTTTGGATGGTTGAGTACTGCCTCTGATCAGGAGAGTGCCTTTTTTTTTTTTTATCAACTCTTATAATTTACATTCTCTCCCATTAAATAAATCTCCAACATGGATGGCTCTGATCTGTCTTCCAGGTGATTTTAAAAAAATATATAGTAGTCTGGAGCCTCCTCATAGCAAATATCATTCAATTAAAAAAAAAAAAAAAAAAAAAGAGGGGTTTAACCAGTAAGCTACCATTAAGGGATCTTGTTTCCGTTTGTTTGTTTTGTTTTTGGAATTTTGCCAGGACTATAATCCCGGGGCACTGATGATGTAGGCAGTGCTATGGTAGCCTGAGTCACGACACAGCTCTGCAGATGCCACATGAAAGAAACTGGTATAATAGATCTATACAAGCTCTAAACACAAAACTGGTATCAGAATCTTACAGTTCAGGTAATTAGCACATGCCCAACTAAATGCAGTAGGCTAACTACAGGCCTTCAACGCCTCTCCTCTGAAAATCTTCACCCAAGTGACAGTAAAGGATAATAATTTTAGAGAAAGATTTCTGGATCACAAGGACAAAGAACTGGAGAAGGGTTTCAGTGGAAGTTAGCCCTTAACCAACTTCTGGAAGGTGGACAGTGGTTGGAGGAACGCATCGGATGTAGCAGAGCAGAGTAAACGCGTTGGGGTGTTGGCAGCAGGGGACACACAAGGGGGTCAACTGAGCACAGCCCCAGAGAGAAAGAGAGGAAGCACCAGGCAGCCCGGACGGAAAAACTGAGGATGAGACAGGTACTCTGCTTATGGAGGAGCTGGGCCCTAAATTCCCTCCACACCTACATGCAGTCAGGCATCTCACCGTGGGTCTTCCCTCATTCTCCATGCCTGTGAACAGGCAGTCTTAGGATTAGTCAGCAAAGAATTTGGGGAGAGGCTCCAGACTGCTTTGCTAACCCAGAGGGGCGAGAGGAGAGCATGGACTAAGCTGAGCACAGTGAAGCAAACGTTTCCTGAACATGGACCTTCAGCCCCTGTTCCCACACCAATAACCAGACATACGTCCTGGCCTCCTAATCCCACCTCACCTCCCATCCCCCAAGTGAATGTTTGGGGAAGGCTGCAGTAGGGAAACTGAATAAACTCCAGAGGAAAAAAAGACCTAAAATCACTAACAAATGTTTCCCAGCAAAACCTGATGGCTGCTTGATCGTCCCAAGTGGGCCCATGAATTGATAAGTCTCCCTTATTGCACAGCTCACTTTCAACGAGCTCTTGTGTCTCACCCTCAAATTTAAATTCTGGAAAAGACCAACAGGGGAAAGACTTTGGACTGAAAAAGAGATGCCCAAACCAACCAAGGGCTTCCCAGGTGGCACTGTTGGTAAAGAACCCACGTACCAATGCAGGAGACATAAGAGACACGTGGGTTCAATCCCTGGGAAGATCCCCTGGAGAAGGAAATGGCAACCCACTCCAGTATTCCCGCCTGGAGAATCTCATGGATAGAGGAGCCTGATGGGCTACAGTGTGTGTGTGTGTGTATGTGTGTGTGTGTGTGTGTGTGTGTGTGTGTGTGTGTGTGTGTGTGTGTGTGTGTGTGTGTGTGTGTGTGTGTGTGTGTGTGTGTGTGTGTGTGTGTGTGTGTGTGTGTGTGTGTGTGTGTGTGTGTGTGTGTGTGTGTGTGTCTGTGTCTGTGTCTGTGTGTGTGTGTGTGTGTGTGTGTGTGTGTGTGTGTTAGCCGCTCAGTCGTCTCTGACTCTTTGCAACCCTATGGACTGTAGCACACCAGGCTCCTTTGTCCATGGAATTCTCCAGGCAAGAATACTGGAGTGTGTTGCCATTTCCTTCTCTGCTACAGTCTGTAGGGTAACAAAAAGTCAGACATGACTGAAGCGACTTACCAAGCATGCAACCAACCAAAACAGTAAAGGAGTATTGAGCAAATAGAGATAATGCAAGAAAGTGATGAAAGCACTTTTTTAAAATGTTGGTAATTTTCAGAGATTTAAGGTGGCATTGTATTCGGCAAACAAGAACAAGATAGTATGCAAAAAGAAGAAAAGAAGATTAACAAAGAGTTTCTGAAAAAGAGAAAATTTAACAGAATGACTGGAATACAAATTGAGGAACTCATCCAGAGAGAAAAAGTTGAAGAGATGGAAATTAAAAGAGGGAAAAATAATAAAGCACACAGAGAGGCTGCATCAAGAAGATCCAGTATCTGACCAACAGCATTCCAAAGCTGAAACACAGAAAACAGTGCTGATAAAATTATGCAGTAAATAATGCAGAAGTAAAACAAGAAAAATTCCCATGTGTTTTAAGCTTGAGTATGTCTGCTGACTACTCAGCACACTGAGGCACACTGTTGTCAATTTTCATGAAAGGAATTAAAAATAACACTCCAGAGAGACAGAGAAAACGAGAAAGTGAGAAACAGATGTGGGAAATGGAATGTATGTATGAGGGAATCAATGACAAACCAAACTGGCAAGTCAGACAAGATACTAAAACACTGAGCTTTTCAGATATGCAACGACTCAAAGAATTCACCACTTCCCATGCCTCTTTTATCAGGAACCAACTTGGGAATATCTTGGAATAAACAGAGTTATTAAATCAAGAAATAGATTTTGAGGGATTTGGGAGACCAGGGATACAATACGTTCTGTAAAATGGTAAAGGGAAGTTTCAGGAGAGCTGTGAGAAAGCTTCTGAGTAATCAGCCCAGATCGAAGCAGAAAGTCAGACCTCTGGGTGGGAAAGAGGGGAGTGGTCCTGGGATGGGGGAGCAGGAATGGAATGGATGTACTTATCCGAAGTAATATTGAAAAAAATCAAAAATAATATTGATACAACAGATCTAATGGCACACATGAAAACTTTGATAGGTATAAATAAACCTAGGCAAATAAAAAAATCCAAGGCAATAATCAATTCTAAGGAAAACAATAAGTCATGCAAGAAATGAATTGAGATGATTGTGACCTACTCGGATCAGTGTCCAACAAATATATTCAGTCACAGTAATGTAAATAAGGAATATGAATGTAAAATGTAGATATAGCCATATTATGAACATGGTGGGGAAGGGAGTGGAGCTAAGTGTGGTGGAGCAAGAGAACTAAATAATGTCACAAATAAATAAATCAAGACAATAACACAACACAAATAAACCAAGCCTGTGCATACTAGTTATAATTAGTGTGGAGGTTATCAGGAAAAACAGCTAATTGTGCTGACTGTGTTTACCTCTTCAAAACCAGACTTTGCAGTGGAAAGGGTTGAAATAGGAAACAACTGCTTTTCATTATATATCCTTGAGTACTTCTGAATTTTTTTAAATTTAAATGTTTATTTTTTAGTTTGTTTTGCTTTACAATACTGTATTCATTTTGCTATACATTGACACGAATCAGCCACGAGTGTATATGAGCTCCCAATCCCGACCCCCCTCTCCCCCCTCCCACCCCACACCATCTCTCTGGATCATCCCCGTGCATCAGTCTCAAGCATCCTGCATCCTTCATCGAACCTAGACCGGCGATTCGTTTCACTTATGATATCATACACGTTACAATGCCACTCTCCCAAATCATCCCACCCTCTCCCTATTTTTAAACTATATGCATGTACTACTTTAATATGGGGCTTCCCANCCTCCCCCCTCCCACCCCACACCATCTCTCTGGATCATCCCCGTGCATCAGTCTCAAGCATCCTGCATCCTTCATCGAACCTAGACCGGCGATTCGTTTCACTTATGATATCATACACGTTACAATGCCACTCTCCCAAATCATCCCACCCTCTCCCTATTTTTAAACTATATGCATGTACTACTTTAATATGGGGCTTCCCAGGTGGCTCAGTGGGTAAAGACTCGGCCTGCCAATGCAGGAGACATAAGAGACGTGGGTTTGATACAAGCCAAGACAAGTACTTAGAAGTATATTGTAAAAACTGGAGAAGAGACACTTCAGAGCATCTGAAGCTGCCACTCAGCAAGCAGAATGTCCCTGCTCTCATTAGTGGGAAACTAGACCAGATTTCTCTGTGGGCTGGTGGACAGTGAAATGAATGTGCTTAATACGGCTCAAAAGAAACCACTAAAAACTGCAGGGTTCTGTACACAGGTATGCTTGCAGTTCTTTTCAAAGTCCAACACCATTTACAAGATGTGAAAATTTAGGCTATTATATGTTGGTAAAAATGTCTGAGGTATTAAAAAAATACAGATCAGGAAATGATATTTTTATGTGAACAAGATTAGCTGAACAAAAATAGAAGTTGCCATTTTAAAGTGTTGAGTCATGCTAAATGGGTAAGGATTGAACTTCACTCAGTGTGGGGGGTACATATTATAAGCAAGGCCTGTCAGCAAGGCAAGATCATGACTCAGGGGCACAAAGACAGTTCTGGAAGTCTCTGTCTAAGGCTCTTTCCACATCACCATGTTAGGCACCAGGGCAGGTATGGATCTTGGAAGTTTGGGCACAAAAGCACAGGAAACTCACAGGGTCTTTTATAAACAGATCCACTTTCACCCTCCGGGGTCAGGTCTCTAATCTTCTTGACCCGGGCTCTAGGAGGATCTCAGCTTTGCTGAGTTACCAGGAAAGTCCAAAAATTGAAATCTGTGGTGAATAATTCCACCCTCAGTAGCATTCTTACTCAATGCAAAGCATATTACTGTCAAGTTCAACTCCAAACTGCTCAAAGTAGAAATGACTAAATTTGCAAGAAGAAGAAATTCACCTCTAAACGCAGAAGAATGTTGGTAACACCAACACACAGCCAGTTTTTTTGTCCGGGGAAATGAATCATAAGAGAGAAAACTGCACAACCTCCACACCCCATGCCTGGCCACACTGTTGGGGGCACCGGGGCTCTCCAGAGGATGAGGCTGGGACTTAGAAGGGATCGATTTCCCAGGGTGCATGGGGTGGGAGGTGGGGACTAGGGGAAAATTCTGAAGGGACGATCCCAAGAGCTCCCAGCGAGGAAGGCCAGAGGTATCGTCAGGGCACACAGCCAACTCACCCTTGAGTCAGAGACTAGCTGCCAACAGGAGGGGAGTCCATGCTGGTGGGCAGAGAGAGGANATTTCCCAGGGTGCATGGGGTGGGAGGTGGGGACTAGGGGAAAATTCTGAAGGGACGATCCCAAGAGCTCCCAGCGAGGAAGGCCAGAGGTATCGTCAGGGCACACAGCCAACTCACCCTTGAGTCAGAGACTAGCTGCCAACAGGAGGGGAGTCCATGCTGGTGGGCAGAGAGAGGAACTTAGGGGTCAGAGAGGACAGTAGGTTGTGTCTGGAGAGTTTGTGGGACCCCCCCCGCCCCGCACCGCCGCCGTGGAATAGTGCAGGGCCAACTGAAGCCAGTGAGTACCCTAGGCCTAGACAGCGGCTAGATCTTGGGTGTGGAAGCCAGAAATAAAGCCAAGAGGAATAACCCAGCCCTAGGGACTCAGGAACCTGGCAGTATCCTGTTAGAAAGTGAGGGATCCTTGGGAGGTGGTCAGACGTGGCAGAGGGCATGGAACCTGGGAGGCTGGGGGTGGGGGTGACGCATGGCCCTCTGGCAACTGTGGCTTGGCCACTGGTTCTGGGATTGGTGTGAGTGACTCAGCTCCAGGCTGTACTGCATAGAGGTCTAAGGCCACTGACACTTTTCCTGCCTTGGGCAGGACTGACTTAGCAGCAGGGTGACTGGGCTATGAAGAAAGGAGGACTCAGATCCAAGAGGTAAGGTCAGTAGGCAAGGGGCGAGGTGGGCTGGAATGCCCTTCATGCTCCTGTACTTGGGACTCCTATGCCTTTACACCCCCACTCACATTTTTTTCTGCACTCACATTTTTTCTTTGTAACCTGCCTCCTTCCACGTCCACCAGGTGAACAGCTATGCACCTTTCAAGGCTGGGCACAAATATCTTCCACAGGAGGTGGTCCTCCCAGCCCTGTTTGTGATGATGCTCAGTCCAGACGTGGTTTTATCTTTACATAGCTGTTCCCCAGGACTGGAGTGCATTACGGACACTTAAAGATTTGCTGAAAGTGTTTGTTGAACTTTCCTAGTATTTTCAGATTATACCTGATATTTAAATATTATCCTTCACAGAACAAGATTATTGGGGGAAAGTTAAATTACTGTAAAATCAGACCATATGTTGAATAGAAATAATCTCTACATTTTTTTATCAAGCTTTTATCTGCAAGTGCGATACACAAGGGTGCTTGCATGCGTGCACGCTAAGTTGCTTTAGTCGTGTCCAACTCTGTGCAGCGCCATGGACTGCAGCCTGTCAGGATCCTCTGTCCATGGAATTCTCCAAACAAGAATACTGGAGTGGGATTCCAGGCCCTCCTTCAGGATAACAGTGCTTACTAACCTGTATTACGCTTACGACATAATGGTGCTTAATGCTTGAAGCATCTTTGGAGGGTCACAGGTTCATGGAGTTAGTGGTGGTTTTGGGGACAGAAGCTTGAATGTCTTTGGTCACTTGGGACTTGATAACTGTGGGCAAGCTATTCTACTCCTTCACTGTCAGCTTCCTTGTTTAGAAAATGAAACAGACCGTCTTTCTCAACTTCAGAGGATTAGTGTAAGAATCGAGTGAGATCGTCTATATGGAAGTGCTTTATGAATGGCAAATTGATATGCAAATTGCTATTGTTTGGGAACTGTTGCTGATGCAAGATGAGTCACTCAAATACCTCTGCTGCTTAATAAGTGATTTAGCAGTTTGAACGTGAATTGATGTACACACACAAACATACACACACACACACACAATGTGGTACCAACATGATTAGAATATGAGTCTCGGACATGACTGGTGAAAAGCATATCTTTACGGAGAACATTGATGGTAGATGAACCAATAACAGAATAGGGTCCTATTTGTATGAACAATAATTGAGTTTTTAAAACAACTTCATTGGTGCCTGTAGATGGTTGGAATTTCTCTCAGCCATTCTGTGAGGTTCCAGAATGTTCTGGGGTTTTGTCGTAGAGAGTAAATGGAATATGGTTCAGCGGTAAAAAGTCCACCTACAGAGCAGGAAATTCGAGTTCACGGGCTGGGTTGAGAGGATCCCCCAAAGAAAGGAAAAGGGAACCCACTCCAGTATTCGTTCCCGGGAAATCACATGGACAGAGGAGCCTGACTAGGCTACAGTCCATGGGGCTGCAAAAGAGTCAGAAACAACTGAGCAACTGAACAACAACATCAAAAACAAAAGAAATAAGAAGTAGGAAATAAAAGATGAAAAACAGCATGTTTAATCCAATTATTATAGAATGATGGATGACTTTTATAAAACCAGGGTTGACAGTCAATCCTAAAGGAAATTAACCCCTGAAGAACTGATGCTGAAGCTGAAGTTCCAATACTTTGGCCACCTGATGTGAAGAGCTGACTCATGGAAAAGACCCTGATGCTGGGAAAGACTGAAGGCAAGAGGAGAAGAGGGTGGCAGAGGATGAGATAGTTAGATAACATCACCAACCCAATGGCATGAATCTGAGTAAACTCCAAGAGATAGTGAAGGCCAGGGAAGCCTGGCGTGCTGCAGTCCATGGGGTCACAAAGACTCAGACAGGACTTTGAGATGAACAAACAATAAATGTTTTTAACCCACACAAACTTATTTGACTGTAAACCACCTCCCACTTCCTGAGCCCATCAGCTGTCATATAATGTACTTTGGACTACTGCAATCAATTGTACTTGGAATCCTTTTGATATGATCCCATTTTTAGGCCCCAAATTGGGCGTAATTGTACATCTGCCTCCAAGCATTCTGTAAAGGCCTCTCTGCAGATGGAAACTCTTAGGAAGCCACAGGCACTTCCTTGAAACAAATGGAGAGTCCCTGCCATCTGCTGGACAAAGTTTGTCATAGCGTTCTAATTATGTAATTCTGCATATGGAAAATAAAGATTTTTCAAGAACTGAATCTTAGGGTCTTAGTTAAAATGAAAACACCATTCACAATTAAATCATTGAACACCTATCTTATATCTATTAAATAATATGATACAGAACAGTCTGAAAGATTCAACATTCAGCTCAAGTTAATGGTAACTGGCTCTGGTCACATCTCAACAGTGGGTTTCATTTAAAGTTGAAATTTTAATGTCCTGATATTCCTGATAAGCGTTCAGTTATAAAAACAGATTATTTTTCAAAAATCCCCAGTGACTTGAATGGTATAAGTTTTTCAGTCCCTGAGTATGTCACTATTTCAGTCCCTGAGCATGTAGTAATATTTCGATTAAACTTATTCCCCTATGATTATTTAAGGATAAGGTATTGGCCAGAATATAACTGTTCCTCTCCTTCTGCATCAGAAATACTCAGTTCCTAAAAGCATGTGATTTTATAGTTAAAGGTCAGCTGTCACTGCTGAAATAAGTGAAGGGTCATCATGTTTTTTCTTCCTTCTTCCCTCCTTCTCTCTCTTCTCTTTCTTTCTTTCACACTGAAGTTACAGAAAGAGAGTGGAAGCCCTAGGTCCTCCCAGACACAGGCCCTGTCTCTCTCCTGTAATGGGGTTGGCAGGCTAAGAGTTACGTTTTGAACACTTATATTTTGGGGTTTCCCTGGTGGTTCAGATGGTAAAGAATCTGCCTGCAATGTGGGAGACCTGGGTTCGATCCCTGCATTGGAAAGATGGCCTGGAGCAGGGGGTGGCAACCCACTCCAGTATTCTTGCCTGGAGAATTACATGGGCTACAGTCTATGGGGTCGCAAAGAGTTGGTTGCAGCTGAGGACTGACACTATCATACGTTAGGCTCTGGGCTAAGGGCTTTACATGGATTTGATCAGGTGCTTCTCACCACAACCTTCCGATGTAGACAGTATTGTTTACGTGTCTTAAAGACGCGGAAGCTGAGGGGTGGAGGAGTTACACCTTACCTCTGGCTGTCTGGTTAGGTGGAGGATGGACTTAACACCCCGGCTGTCTACTCCAGAGTCTGTGGTGTAATCATTGTGGTAGCCTGCCTCCCTGACAGAAATGCATATGGTGCGAGAGAGAGGGGTGGACAGCATGGCCAGAGAGTGAGCTGGGATCCCCGGCTCAGGGAAGGACGGATTCTGAATGAACACTGAAGCCTGGGCTCGCCATGTCCTCTAGGTGGCGACAGCCTCCATAACTAAACCTGGGAATTGAGGAGAGAGTGAGACTGCCTCGGGTGGTGTTTTTTCAGGGGAAAAGCACTCCCTGATAGCTCAGTTGGTAAAGAATCCGCCTGCAATACAGGAGACCCCGGTTGATTCCTGGGTCAGGAAGATTCGCTGGACAAGGGATAGGCTACCCACTCCAGTATTCTTGGACTTCCCTTGGGGCTTAGCTTGTGACTTTCACTTTCACTCTGTAATTGTGTTAACCAACAGAAGGTAGAAAGAGGTGCCTTAAAACATTCTCTGTAATACCTTAGTATCATAATAATAGATCCAATAGATCCTAGCGATCAACCACCCAAAGTTGCATTTGCTCTGGGTCCTATGGGCAGAAGTGAAGTGAAAGTCGCTCAGTCATGTCCGACTCTTTGCAACCCCCAGGGACTATACAGCCCATGGAACTCTCCAGGCCAGAATACTGGAGTGGGTAGCCTTTCCCTTCTCCAGGGGATCTTCCCAACCCAGGGACTGAACCCAGGTCTCCCACATAGCAGGTGGATTCTTTACCAGCTGAGCCACAAGGGAACCCCACTGCAAGGGCAGAACCACTGCATAAAGAGAACTCCCAACTCAGTGTTCTTTCCTTAAAGAATAACTGTTTTTTTAAAACTGGCCAGTTTTAATTTTGTATGTTAATACCCTTGAATACTACAAAGCCAATAAACTCCAACCTTACATTGCTATACTCTTAATAGGAGTCTATCATTCATACCTAGTTTAAAAATATTTGAATTTGTACTTTTATTTATCATCATCATTGGGCTTCCCAGGTGGCGCCAGTGGTAAAAGAACCCACCTGCCAATGCAGGAGACATAAGAGATGTGGGTTCAATCCCTGGGTCGGGAACATCCCCTGGAGGAGGGCATAGCAACCCACTCCACTATTCTTGCCTGGGGAATCCCAAGGACAGAGAAGCCCGGAAGGCTACAGTCTATGTGGTCGCAAGCAGTCGGACATGGCTGAAGCGACTTAGCACAGCACATCATCATCCTTTATAAAAATATTCAAGTGTAAACATTTTTTTTTTTTTTAGAAACAAGACAAAGCACTTGATTTATGAATGAACTTAGACCCTCAAAGTTAGTAAGGAGGCCATTTGTTTGGAATCACACATAGTTTCCTTTGTAGTAGTTGGTGGCCAGATTCACAAGGACAGTCCACAAAAATCTAGGAATTCTCTACTGTGGCTCCAATGTTTACATTCGTAATGGAAGCAAGTTGAAGATGAATACTAATGTAATGCTAGTAAAGGAAAGTGTTTAAAATACAAGAGAAAAGGATTGGACACCTGAGCTTCCGAGTCCTCAGGGAGGAGGAAGGTTGTGAGTTAAAGTCAGGTCCTACAGTTTCACACCTGGATGCTAGACCGGGCTGCTGAAGTGGAGCAGCTGGGTTACTAACCAGGTCAAGCACATCTACGAGGGATGCTACTAAAAGAGCTGTTCTTATCACAGATATTCACTTATTTCCTGCCTTTAATTATTTTACTTATTTACTTTGGCCTTTAACACCACTGTGCTTTTACCTCCTAAAGGAACTATGACTAAGAAAAATGTTGATACCTCACAGCATGTCTGTTTTTAAGAGCTAAGGTGGAAAAGCATTCGTGACCAGTTAACACTTGTGGCTCAGGAAGGACAAACTGTGGGCCTTCTGCTCACATTTTGGTGGATGGCCATGCATCTTAGTCGCTTCAATTCTTCGAGCTGGCTCCAAGCCTCTCAGTTTTGAAAGGTAAGGAATGAGCAAATGTAATTGAAACTGATGAATGAAAAATGAGACTGTATAATTTAATCGCAGGAAGTTGCTCTTACCCAGTAACTCTATTTTGGCTTCGGTTCCCCCAATTCAAATTCACATCCAAGTTGGGCAGAGTTTACTAAGTCCTTGCTCCAAGGTATTGCCTTCGCCTCACAAATGCCCTTGGGCTGGTGAGAAATATCTGAGCATGTATTCTTGCTTACCATCAGGCAAAAACTTTCATTTTTATTCCATCTTGAGTATTTATTATCATCAAGTTCTTCTGAGATACGTTTAATTGGGTCTCCACAGAATGCAAACATTAATATCAAACATATTTTTTAAAACTTTATGAAGACTAAATTTCTCAAAGACTAAATTTTTGGTACGGTACAAATTTACTCATCAGCATAACTTCTTAGAGGAAGTGAATGAGTGGGGTATACGAACAGTTGAGATATTATTTAGGGAAGTTCCTAACTTCTCTAAATGGTGGGTGATTGGAACCCTTAGTACTGATTGGAAAGAATTAATGACTATCTTTCCAATCTAGAATAAGTGACGGCCCATTTGACTAGCAGACGTTATTTTTACCAGCTGCTCAATTATTGTTATTAGTTCTTTTTCTTCAGCAGTGAGACTGGCCGAAATATTCTTCATTTTGCTGGAAGGGGATTACAAAAAGTCCATATATACCTGAATTTTTAAATAAAGTAAGACAAGCAGCAAAGAAAAATGGCCAGTGGAGTGTTTGCATCTTAATTCAACTTCACGGTCAGTTTAATCTACAGCGTTTTAAGGGTCTCNTTCAGCAGTGAGACTGGCCGAAATATTCTTCATTTTGCTGGAAGGGGATTACAAAAAGTCCATATATACCTGAATTTTTAAATAAAGTAAGACAAGCAGCAAAGAAAAATGGCCAGTGGAGTGTTTGCATCTTAATTCAACTTCACGGTCAGTTTAATCTACAGCGTTTTAAGGGTCTCAGACTTCGGTGTTTCTGTTCTCTATCCCCTAGTCTACTCAGTTATAAAATTCTTGTATAAAGGGCAAGAGCAGTGATTTTAGCGTGCTGCCATCTGTGAGTTTAGACTGAAAAGGCCCAGGGGAACTGGTTCTGGTGTGACTGATAAGTGGCCTCCATTAACCTATCTGATGCCAGCTCGCGGGTTTGCGGCTGTGAGAAGACAATGCGGGGGTCTTGTCCTTGCAAAGGCTCAAATGCTCGAGAGGCTGGAGGGCGTGGATGCTCTTCTCCCATCCCCTGGCTCTGGGGAGGTGGCCACTCTTCAGGGCACGGCAACTGTGGAGCTGCTGGGCCTTCAGCGTTACCATATATAAACCTCACAGAAGGTGCCCAAGGAGAACACAAAGCCCAGGAGAAGTGCTGAAAGGGCAAAGGAGGGCCTTACTTAAAAAACTGACTATTCAGAGCTTGTTACACTTCTAGCTCTTCCAGCCATACTTCCTGCTTTGAAGACACATGTGCAGAGCACGCCTTGAGGTCCTTGATGTAAGTACGGGGGACTTGTTCTCTGAATAAAAGAGTTGGGAGACCAAGGCAGTCACCTTCCACCAACCAGTCCCTGGTGGTGGTAGGGTCTCCTGCCACCTGCCTACCATGAAACAGAAGTCAGGGGCCCTGTAGACAAGCCCAGTTCACCTGGGCATCAGCACCTGCTCATGATGCAGTGCGTGCCTACCATGAAACAGAAGTCAGGGGCCCTGTAGACAAGCCCAGTTCACCTGGGCATCAGCACCTGCTCATGATGCAGTGCGTGGCCTCTGCCTGGCCACCTGGCGTAGAGGCTGCACTGGGGGAACCCTTCCCCTGGGCCCTCTTTCCACAAGGCAGAATAACACCTCCCATTTCAGAACCACCAAACAGTAAATACATCAGTGACTAGGCAGTGTTGTGGCAGCCGTAGATTAAGAAGAACAGGGCAGAAACAATGTTGTCTGTCATTTTCTTGAGATAAAATTATATAAGAGAAATACACAATGGGCTTCTCAAAGTAATCACATTTACAGCGACACCATGGGCAACCCTTATAATCGCGCTGCTGCATTCTGCTTCTCGCTTCTATTTGGAAACCACTATATTTGTTAGAGGAAAATCATGACTGTATTCCCAGTGTGCCGCTTTATCTGTTCTATGTGCCAAGATTCACTTTTGTTAAATGGACATAGAGCCACAGACAGCGCATCCGACGATGGCTCCCTCCCATTTGCCCACCTTTCCATCCACAGAAGCTCCAGCAACACGTTCAGGACAGTGTTGACAGGAATGTTGCCAATTTCATTTTCCAGAGGGAGAAATGGAAGCATCAGGCCTTTAAAACATTGTGAGTTTATGCTTGGCCCCGATGCTCAAGGCTTTGGGATCTGTATCTCATGGTTCTAACCTTGCTTTGAAGCCAGGGAACCTCCCTTCACTAACAGAGGAGGTGATCCCATGTCTTTATTTCCTGAGTTTCCTTTTCAAAGTGAGTAACCCGCAGAACAGAGATGAAATGCTTACGGATGGAGTTACCTGGGTCTTTGTAGATACTGAGCACACCCTTGAAGTAATGAGGTAAAAATCTTTCCAGTAAAAGCAGCACGTCTTCCAACTCTTCGAGAATCCCCACAAGCAGGAAGTTTTCATTCACGTTTAGTTTTGCTCTTTCCAGGGCCCATTCACCAGGCTCCCTTTATGGATAGAAAAATGATTTTTAAATCAAAGGTTGGTTTTCAAATGCAGCAACAACATGCTAGAAGTTTCTCCTTTCTCCCTACCTGCCTCCATTCACAAAAGTCCAAATCCCACTTCCTTCAGGGACCAGCCCAGATGCAGTGCCTCCAGCCGTGGTCCAACTGGCCCTGCCCACCACCTCTCCTCCAGCATTACTGCCCCTGCACAGTGCCAGGCCTGGGGCTCTTGAGCTTAGTGAACCCCAATAAATGTTTGTTATATGGGCCCAGGCAGCTAGATATCAACAAATGCTGAACAGAATGGCTTCTTTATTTACTGGCCACACTGCACAGCATGTGGGATCTTAGTTACGTCACCAGGGATCGAATTCATGCCCTCCCCACCCCCCAGCTCTGGAAGCACAGAGTCTTAACCACTGAACTGGGGAAGTCCCTAGAAAGACCATTTTAATAGAAGGATCAAACCGAATCCATAAAGGGAGAAGTTTAGACATAGGAAACTTACTGATATTGATTTCTGTAGAAATCAAAATAGGTGTCAGGTCATGACTGCTAATCATCTTATTCTTTTGAGAAATTTAAAGACAAACTTTTACAATTATTATTACAGAAGGGAAACGGCCTAATTTGTATTTGTAAGGCAGATCTCTGAGCCGACAACACTGTAAGGAGCCCAGCCTACAGATCTCAGGAACTAGGCTCCAGGCCTGACTGGTTTTTACCATCTGGGGGAATGGGGAAGCCAGGATTATTCTTTGAAAATTTTAAAATAATCCTTATTTAGCTCAAAACATTGTTGTCAAGGTGGGAGAAGGTGACATTTTGAAAGTGTTCTGACAATCATCAGGCATGGACCAAGATAAAGCATAAGTCTTCACCCCAAGGCTGGGAAATATGCAATTTAAAAAGTACTTTAAGGAGTTACTATCATGTTTCTCGGAATAAATACGTTCATTGTGTCAGAAAGGGAGACATTGGGCCCCAGATCTTCCTAGGATCTGAAGCCCTCACCCTGAAGCAGAAGGCATGTATTACAGAGGCAGGGTGGGTGAGGGAGGCCTCCTGAACTCAGGAATTTATGATGAAGCCGACACGTCTAGTCCCAGAATTCTGACCATAAACAAAGTGGTAAATTCAGCAAAATGTCGGTAATAACTAAGCAGCAATCACAGTGTCAGCAAAAAGTACAATGAATAAATAAACTGCAACTTGAGACAGCTGTGTGTCCCCTGCTCCCAACCTCTGGTCTCTTTAGACCTTCTAATCAATGACCTTCTAATCAATTTCCCTCCTTTGGAGGGAAATGTCACTTCTGGCATCTGGGTTTATTTTCTACCAATCAAAGATAATATTCATCATTACCACCATTTCTTCTGAAGGCTTCACACGTCTAGTGTACAGTGAGTTTCCAGTGTAGCTGGATCAGAACTACCTGGGGAGGGGGGTCACAGTAGCCTGGACCCCATCTCAGAGACTGGGATTAGGTGGGGGCTCCTAAGAAGTTCCTCAGGGATGCAGAGGAGGTGGGTGGACCACATAAAGTGTCTGAATAAGTCACCTGGCATCCAAATAAGGCTGAGGAGTGATCACTAAGAGTACTTTCTTCTTCTTTAAGTGTCTCAGGAGAGAGACACTCTGGAATTTTCCAAGTGAGCATCCCTGTTTCGACCCAGTTAGACACACCACACCTGCAAGGACACCCATCAGTGAAGCTGTCACTGCAGAGGAGCAGGCTGGGTGCACCCCCCTGGGTTTTATTATCTCACGAGCTAGGTAGTGACAGGTGTATGTTAAGAATGAAGAAGAGCTTGATTGGCATTTCAGTTATACAGCTTTAGGGGTGGTCCCTAAGGCCCTCTCCAGACCTTGCTTTGTTAATTTCCTTATTTATAAGACATTCAGAGTCTCGAATGTGATCTTGAGAGATTAGCAATAAATATTAACTGAACTCCAGAAGGCAGGGAGACTGGGGACACAGGAGGTGCCCGAGCAGCGCCAGCTGGTGGGTTTCCTACCATCGTTGTCCACGTAAGCATGTCACGAGCCTGTGTCAGTCTTTACCTGCATCTGGGGTGCTGTCCACAGAAATACGGAATGATGTAAAATAACCTGGGGTTGGAACACTCGGGGTAGTTTTCAAGAATACACTCATTGATGTCCTAGAAGAGAAAACACGGCAGTGAGAAGGCTGGTGGTCTCTGCAGGGCTCTGCCGAGCGTCAAGAGGGTAAGCAAAATTGATACTTCAATGACATGGAAAAGCTTTGAGAAGATGTAGAAAACTGATGGAGTTCGTGAGAAGATTTTCTTTTTTTGCCTTGTGCCAGCCTGCTCCACCGGGCAGGTGCACACGTGGTCCCAGCATTTCAGAGAATGTTTGTTCTGTTGAGTTAACTGAATTTTTGTGTTTCCCCGTGGCCTGAAGTCTCTGCCTGGATCACAAGCATCTTGGAGCAGTCCTGCTGCCTGTGGCTAGTTGTGGCCCCAGCAGTTATGAGAAACTGGAAAGTATATAGTGGGCATTTAACAAATATTTGTTGAATGGATTCAGTATGATTTAATTCTTAGTTCATCCAGACTTCATCAGGGATCCCTATATACCCAACCTTGTAGAAATGCGTTTCCCTGTGTATCCACATGTCCAAAAAATACTTGTTATTCAGTTGCTAAGTCATGTCTGATTCTTTGCAACCCCTGACCCCATGGACTGTAACCCACCAGGCTTCTCGGTCCATGGAATTTCCCAGACAAGAATACTGGAGTGGGTTGCCATTTCCTTCTCCGGGGGTCTTTCCCACACAGGGATTGAATCTACATCTCCTGCTTGGCCAGTGGATTCTTTACCACTGAGCCACACGGGAAGCCCATAACAAATACTTAAGTATTAAACATAGTCACATAAAGGGTTTGTAAATTTTGGAGGGCTATAAACCATTTGTAATGTTATATTAGGTTAGAAAGTGTATGTTTGCCTACAGACATTCTCTACTTTCAAAGGTAACAGTTGTGATTTCCAGATAGCAAATTTGTAATTTCCAGACAGAAAATTTCTTTTCTGTGAGGCTGAACATGGGGTCTTTGTCAGCATTACTGGAGCTTACAGTGGCTTGACGGGAGATGAAAAAGAGGGCTAAAAATCCACTTTGAATACCCCAGATAAGACATGTCTGTGGAGAAGGAAATGGCAACCCACTCCAATATTCTTGCCTGGAAAATCCCATGGATGGAGGAACCTGGTAGGCTATAGTTCATGGGGTTGCAAAGAGTCAGACACGACTGAGTGGAAAAAAAAAAAAAAAGATATGTCTGGTTATTAGGTGTTTCTAAGGAGAAAAGATAACCCAATTTACAAACAAACCAAACAGCTGCGGGATGCTTTTCAGAAATAATACTGGCAAGGCGGAATAAGAGTGGTCCCATGGCCAAAGGAGTTTACAAGTCAGTTGAAGCCACTGAATCTGATATGATTTGTGTAAGTGGTTAGTTATTAAAAATTTTTTTTAGTTCAAGCTTGTAGTTGGAAAAACATTTTCCAACTGAAATGTTTTTCTTTTTTTTTCTGGACAACTTTTTCTTTTTCCCCTCATGCTTCTTTAGTTTATGTAATAGTTAAATAAATTACACAATTACAATAATGAACTCAATCTCTTTCTGGAAGAAAGAGATTCAGCAAACAGGGTCTCACGGTCAGTGGAGTTTGTAAGTCAACTGAAGCCACTGAATCTGATATGATTTGTGTAAATGGTTAGTTATTTAAAATCTTTTTTTAGTTCAAGTTGGTGGTTAGAAAAACAAAACATAAACATCTCCTCCCCCCCTTTTTTTTAGGACAACCTTTTCTTTTCTCCTTGATGCTTCTTTGGTTTATATAACAATTAAATAAATTACACAGTTCAACTGGAATAGAGATTCAGCAAAAAACAGACTGTAGTTAAACACTTGGGTCTATCGTGGGAAGCAGAGGTGTGTAGTTCCCAGAGAGGAACATACTAGACGCAAACGGAACGGTGAACGCCAGCACATCCAGCCATGCGTGACGGGAAGGGTAGTTAAGAGCACCTCATTGTACATGAAAGCCCATTAAACATGCAGGATGTTACACCCGAAATACCCTTCTAGGAAGAATTGGACACAGAGAGATGCATGTATGAGACTATTCATTGCTATAAGATTTATGACAACAAAATATGGGCGAGCGCACAGCTCATTACTGGGGGATTGATTCACAGAGCAGTTCTGGTGCATTCCTACCAGGAGACACACACAGGGCGCCCAGAAAGGAGAAGGAGGACCTACACACACTCTCCTAAAAACTGTTCATGATGTTTGCAGATGAAATAGAGTCGATTATAGGACAATATGAGCATGTAGGACAACACAAAAATAAACTTACGTGTTTACAAAAGGACACAAATATCTGGAAGGATAAACACCAAACTGTTCAAAGAAGTTATTTATGGTGGTAGAGGTAATGGAAGGTGGGAATATATCAAACTTGTACTTTGATTCATCTTTGAAATGTTAGCTTTGTTGTAATGTATGTATTTTAGTTTTATCATCAGAAAAGTTTGAGAGCTACACATTGTAAAGGGCTTCCCTGGTTGCTTAGTGGTAAAGAATCTGCCTGCCAATGCAGGACACCTGAGACTTGCGTGTGATCCCTGGGTTGGGAAGATTTCCTGGAGGAGGAAATGGCAGCCCAGTCTGGTATTCTTGCCTGGGAAATACCATGGACAGAGCAACCTGGTGGGCTGCACCACATGGGATGGCAAAGAATCAGACAAAACTTAGCGACTAAACAACAACAAACACAAACAAAGTAAAACTTGTGGAAAACAAAGTAAAACTTGTGTAGGCGGGGGACTGGGCTTTGCTTTGAGGATGCTCACCCTCCAGGTATCCTCCGGTAGCTGGCGTCCCCCAGGGACCTAAACCTCAGGTCAGAGTGCCCAGTAACTGGGCTGTGGTCAAAGGGAGGGAGCCTGGAGCTGGGAGAGAAGCAGGGCGCAGGACACTCCAGCGAGGGCTGTCATCGTCAGAGACAGAGGGTCTGTCCTCTGAGGTTGAGATTTCGCAGTAAACGGGTGAGTAATGCGATGGTGATTTAGGGGGTGTCCAGAGATCCTGCCCATACACAGTCAGCCCCCCAGAGACCTGCATTAACACCAGGGGTGGGGCAACAGTGTCCACCAAATCCTCCCACAGAAACTCTCACAGCACCTGCGCTCCTCCGAGTTCACTTTCCAGCTGCCTTTTAATAAGAACTTGTGTAATTGTTTGTTTAGGTGGTGAGTCCAGGAGAGCACAGATGTCTGTTCGTTGCGTCTCCAGTGCTTAGCACCCTGCCTGGAAAAAGCAGGGCTGCAATAAATACTCAGTGAATGAATGGACAAATGGCAGAGGAACTGAGCCAAGACATACAACCGCCATGCTGTCCCTGGAGATGCTGGCCCAGGATCTCACAGGAGCGCGCAGAGGGCATCAGCTGGTGGGGGTGGGGAGGGCCGAGGACCACAGGGACCCCGGAAGGACTTTCCTCTATTGGAATCAACAAATAACCTCCCGAGGTCAATTTATGGGAAGACATAAATTCTGAGCTCAAGAATCGCTGTTAACCTTTCTTTCTTAGAGCAAGACATGTCCTGGGAGATTTCAAAGAGTTCCATTTGAGCCCATTAGGTTGATGAATGGTGTTGGCCACAACCAGCTTATGGAAATGCTATAGGAGGGCATAAATAAAAGATGACTCAGGTGTAAGGCTAAGCGGAAGCCGGAAATGAGCTGTGAAGACTCACGCGCTTAGCTGCCTGCAGCTTAGCCACAGCGCCCAAGTGGTGTTGCTTCCCGGCAGCTCAAGAACTTGTGGCCTCAGGAGGCTGGTCTTGGCCACTCACACGGTCCACTCTTACTGGAACGCAGATCTTCACAGAGTGACCTTCCAGTTTCCTGGGCCACCAACTGTGACAAGTGTCAACACGGCCGCTCCCCTAGAACCCTGCTCTGATGGGCACTATCCAGTGCCCCCTGGGGCCACTTGGTTTTCCCCTAGAGTTAATCATTCTATCTCTAGTGTCAGGCTTTACTATCTCCTGTTGTTTTACATATATCATTTAAAATGATTATGCAGTTTCATTTTTTTCTTCTCATGCAGTACTTCTAGGGTAAGGTTGCTTTAAATGAAAACCTTAATATTTATTTTTAAATCTGCTCTAAGGTCATCATCATGGTGATGACTTTAGCCAAACTGGACCCCTTGCCAGTGCTTGATCTACGATTTTCTTATCTGGTCCTTGGATCTTGGTATCTACCATGGCAACCCACGAAACACTCTCCTGCCCATCTAGCTCACTTTTAAGATTGGGTATAAACATAAGACCCCCCTCTGACCATACTCTCGATTTATTAGGGAAATGAGATATACAAATACACTTTCCAGATAACTGAGTCCATTTAACTGCTAAAACTACAATAAAAAGGACCAGTTTGGTTGAAATTTATCCCCACTTACACCCTCTAGGTTTTCTTTGTGGGTTCATCTTCCTTCACTTTGATCTTTCAGCAAAATCCTCTTCTGTTGGTTTGCTCCTGTAACATTTTCACTGGCTGGACTGTGATGAGTAACACTGAGTGCCAAAGGCCCCACAGCACCCAGTGGGAACCCCAGGCACTACAGCGGGGTCCCTGCGGTCCTCCCTGACTCCTCTCTCCCTTACTCTCCAGGCACTCAACGGCTCCACCCTGCAACTTGACCCCTGAAAGGATTCTTAATCTTCCTTCTCCCACCCATTCCACACCTCAATCCCAGCTCAACCCATCCGCTGCTACGTAGTATCCCTTCCATTTCTTCTGCCCAAATGCACTCTGTACAGAGTTGCCGCACTAACTCAGCTGAAATACAAATTCATCCACATCAGCCCCCTGTCGAAAAACTTTGAAGAATTCTTATTGACAATGCAGTGGGAATAACAACCAGGCAGGGCACCTGTTAAAAATGTTAATTCCCAGACAGGCCTTCCAGAGTGCTTGATGTAAATGGGTTCTCTGGGAACCAGGCTAGAAATCTCCATTTTAAAGAAGAACCTCTGGGAGATTTTGAAAAGCTGATTACTGTTCATGAGCAGCAACACTGTGCCAGTAGGGAATTCCATGCCTGGCTCATTCGTCTCCCTTGCCTGTGATTTCCTTCTCCCCTGGTCCCATAGGAGGCCCAGGTTTTGGCGGCATTCAGAGTTAGCATCTTCCAGTCCACTTGTAGAGAAAGAAAGGCTCTAGAAGCTGGGGAAGAATTCAAGACCTGACAGCAGTTTCAAGGCAACTCCTGGTGAACCCTCTGAGCAGACAAAGCATATGCAATTTACACAGTGTGGTTTGCAGCATTCTCAGCATCCTTGGTCCCCAATCAGAAAGATCTCCGCACCTCTTACCAGTGGGCCTGGGATTTTGCTCATTTAGTAAGACAAAATAAGTGGAGTCTCTAGTATGTTTCTCATTCATTCCATGGTCTTGCATCATCATGCCCTCTCCAATCCTATGGCTAATCCTGGGCCCAGAAAGGAAGGGTCTAAGAAGTTTCAGAAAAACGAAAAGTTGAGGTATACACGGTCCATGGTGGGTGAGGTGTACCCAGATGGCCAGGACTCCAGGTCCCCCAGCCCTATCCAAACCAGAAGAGCTGTGCTTTGCCTGTGTTTATGTATTGGGCTTTTTATAAGGTTTCAGTTGATACAAAGTTTCTAAATTTGAAAATCATTATTTCAGAGCAGCACACAGAGGCTCAAGATATTGGAACAGCTAGCAAGAGCCCCCCAACACCCCACCCGTCCCATTGCCCTACATAAGCAGGTGATTCCAATCCTAGGGCCCAAGAAGTCAGATCTTACTAGTTGGGTCTTGACTGGGTCCTATGATCAAAGAGCAGCTTGTGAAAAAAATCACGTCTAGGAAAACATTTTTTCTTCTTCCTTTCCTTCTGAAGGCCCAAGATGTTGAGAGTTCTGTTCTTTCCCCTACCTCACCTTTTGGGCTTCCTTTATAGCTCAGTTGGGAAAGAACCTGCCTGCAATGCAGGAGACCTAGGTTTGATTCCTGGGTTGGGAAGATTCCCTTGGAGAAAGAAATGGCAACCCACTCCAGTATTCTTTCCTGGAGAATCTCATGGACAGAGAAGCCTGGTGGGCTACAGTCCACGGGGTCGCGAGAGTCGAATACGACTTAGTGACTAAACCACCACCATCACCTCACCCTTTAAGGAAAGAGGGCTACCAAACCCATGCCAGCAAGCAGAAGAGTAGGTTTCATATGTATACAATAGTGTTAAACGCTATAGAGTATCTATATTCTACAAGTCAAAAATAGATGGTAACAATGACCCTAAATGTGAGGCAGCAGGAGACACAGATGTAAAGAACAGACTTTTGGACTCTGTGGGAGAAGGCGAGGGTGGGATGATTTGAGAGAATAGCATTGAAACATGTATATTACCATATGGGAAACAGATCGCCAGTCCAGGTTCAAAGCATGAGAAAGGGTGCTCAGGGCTGGTGTACTGAAGGATGGAATGCGGAGGGATGTGGGAGGGGGGTTCAGGATGGGGAACATATGTACACCCATGGCTGATTCATGTCAATGTACGGCAAAAACCACTACAATATTGCAAAGTAGTTAGCCTCCAATTAAAATAAATTTAATTATAAAAATACATGGCCTCTTTTATTGAAAAGAAATGTTATAATTTTGGTGTATAGTGTCAGTCCCTTGGTTATTTTAGTTTTCATTATCAATTGTGAATGAATAGAGGTCTTTTGAACCTAAGAAAAGCTGGGAATGAACCTGGCCTTCGGGAAGGCGCACTGCACACAGGTGGAATGCTGGGCAGACTTCCCGAATTCAACCCTCTGAACCTTTGGAAAGCCACACCTGCTGGGCCAATGCTGTTCCAGGCTCCTGGGCAGAAGGAACTGCCAAGTATGCAGAGTTTTGCCAGGCTGGATGGTTATTTTATTAGGCAAATAAATGTCTACAGATCCTAGTGTAAAAACACTGGGCCCAACCCAGGTTTGTACAAACATTTTCAAAAGTAAAAGTGGAATTCATTATCAGTCACTCCTTTTCATAATTGCAATTTTTGGGGCTAATAATCATTTCCCTTCCTTCTACATATAATGTCTGGCATATCTGCACCAAGAATGTCTTTAAGCAGAGGTTAGCCCCAGTGGATTTACAAAATCCTTGGATACCTTAAATTTTATACAAGTGGGACATTTTGTGAAAGCCCATCTTGAAAAATTTTTCAGGCATAAATTTTTATAGAATAATAAATCATGAGAAGTGAATTCAGCGACTAGTGGGAGGAAGACTCAGGAAAAAGAGGTAGAAGTGTAGCCGCTCAGTCGTGTCTGACTTTTTGCGACCCCATGGACCGTAGCCTACAAGGCTCCTCTGTCCATGGGATTTTCCAGGCAAGAGTACTGGAGTGGGTTGTCAATGCCTTCTCCAGGGGATCTTCCCAAGCCAGGGATCGAACCCGGGTCACCTGCATTGCAGGCAGATGCTTTACCGTCTGAGCCACCAGGGAAGCCCCTAAAGAGGTAGAGAGGGCAATTAATTCTTTGATGCTGTTGATTAGAAATGAAACACAAGATAAACTTTACCTGGGATTCTGACTTTAAACGTTCAGCCAGCATTTTCTTATGAAGTTTACATCTATGATGCCCTGATATAGTCTAAAGCAATCTGATTTTGTGTGTGTGCGTGCTTAAGCTGCTTCAGTTGTGTCTGACTCTTTGTGACCCTATGGACCATAGCCCTTCGGGCTCCTCTGTCCATGGGATTCTCCAGGGTTGCCATTTCCTACTTCAGGGGATCTTCCTGACCCAGGGATAGAACCCGTGTTTCTTTGTCTCTTGCACTGGCAGGTGGGTTCTGTACCACCCACACCACCTGGAAAACCCCTATGAAGTCCCAGGTTAACAGTCATTCTCCTCAGCACTCTGAAGATGTTCCTCTGCTGTCATCTGGTATCTACTGTTGCTGACGGGAAATCGGATCATCAGCCCAGTTATGCTTCTTTCACTACTCATCTGCTTGTCTTCCTTTTCCTTGATATCCTGCAGCTTTATTTAAAAGTATTTGAGTGTAAATTTAACTTTGTTTATTCTGTTCAGTTCTTATGTATGCTTTCAGTCTGAAGAATCACACCTTCGATTTTAGACTATTTTATCTTTCAATGGCTTGAAATACTGCTTCCCTACCATTTCACCATTCTTTTTTGAAACTCCTATGGACTGACTGTTGGAAGCTTACCACCTTTCCCACATCCTTTAACTGCTCCTTCTATTTCTTTCCCTCTCTCTCTTGACATTTCTGAAGTTTTGATCAATTCTTCCTGTCTACTTTCTAATTCATAAAGTTCCTCTTTCACGCTACTCAGTTCAAAGTTTATTCCATTGCTTAAGCTTTTATTTCCACGACCATTAAGTTTTTATCTCAATTACCATATTTTTCATTTTCAAGATTATTAATTATTTATTAATATCATAAGGTTCTTGTTTCAAGTGTTTTTCATATAATTTCCTGCTCTTAATGGAAGTTATTCACACTTTTATCTTTTCAACATCCTAGGCATACTCATTTTAAAGTCTTTGCCAGATTGTTCTGTAAAGATAACTGGAATGAATTTCTGTCTCAACAGCAGATTTTGTTGCTTTTCTTGGTATTAGAGTTTTTCCATGTGCTTNCTTTGTGGGTTCATCTTCCTTCACTTTGATCTTTCAGCAAAATCCTCTTCTGTTGGTTTGCTCCTGTAACATTTTCACTGGCTGGACTGTGATGAGTAACACTGAGTGCCAAAGGCCCCACAGCACCCAGTGGGAACCCCAGGCACTACAGCGGGGTCCCTGCGGTCCTCCCTGACTCCTCTCTCCCTTACTCTCCAGGCACTCAACGGCTCCACCCTGCAACTTGACCCCTGAAAGGATTCTTAATCTTCCTTCTCCCACCCATTCCACACCTCAATCCCAGCTCAACCCATCCGCTGCTACGTAGTATCCCTTCCATTTCTTCTGCCCAAATGCACTCTGTACAGAGTTGCCGCACTAACTCAGCTGAAATACAAATTCATCCACATCAGCCCCCTGTCGAAAAACTTTGAAGAATTCTTATTGACAATGCAGTGGGAATAACAACCAGGCAGGGCACCTGTTAAAAATGTTAATTCCCAGACAGGCCTTCCAGAGTGCTTGATGTAAATGGGTTCTCTGGGAACCAGGCTAGAAATCTCCATTTTAAAGAAGAACCTCTGGGAGATTTTGAAAAGCTGATTACTGTTCATGAGCAGCAACACTGTGCCAGTAGGGAATTCCATGCCTGGCTCATTCGTCTCCCTTGCCTGTGATTTCCTTCTCCCCTGGTCCCATAGGAGGCCCAGGTTTTGGCGGCATTCAGAGTTAGCATCTTCCAGTCCACTTGTAGAGAAAGAAAGGCTCTAGAAGCTGGGGAAGAATTCAAGACCTGACAGCAGTTTCAAGGCAACTCCTGGTGAACCCTCTGAGCAGACAAAGCATATGCAATTTACACAGTGTGGTTTGCAGCATTCTCAGCATCCTTGGTCCCCAATCAGAAAGATCTCCGCACCTCTTACCAGTGGGCCTGGGATTTTGCTCATTTAGTAAGACAAAATAAGTGGAGTCTCTAGTATGTTTCTCATTCATTCCATGGTCTTGCATCATCATGCCCTCTCCAATCCTATGGCTAATCCTGGGCCCAGAAAGGAAGGGTCTAAGAAGTTTCAGAAAAACGAAAAGTTGAGGTATACACGGTCCATGGTGGGTGAGGTGTACCCAGATGGCCAGGACTCCAGGTCCCCCAGCCCTATCCAAACCAGAAGAGCTGTGCTTTGCCTGTGTTTATGTATTGGGCTTTTTATAAGGTTTCAGTTGATACAAAGTTTCTAAATTTGAAAATCATTATTTCAGAGCAGCACACAGAGGCTCAAGATATTGGAACAGCTAGCAAGAGCCCCCCAACACCCCACCCGTCCCATTGCCCTACATAAGCAGGTGATTCCAATCCTAGGGCCCAAGAAGTCAGATCTTACTAGTTGGGTCTTGACTGGGTCCTATGATCAAAGAGCAGCTTGTGAAAAAAATCACGTCTAGGAAAACATTTTTTCTTCTTCCTTTCCTTCTGAAGGCCCAAGATGTTGAGAGTTCTGTTCTTTCCCCTACCTCACCTTTTGGGCTTCCTTTATAGCTCAGTTGGGAAAGAACCTGCCTGCAATGCAGGAGACCTAGGTTTGATTCCTGGGTTGGGAAGATTCCCTTGGAGAAAGAAATGGCAACCCACTCCAGTATTCTTTCCTGGAGAATCTCATGGACAGAGAAGCCTGGTGGGCTACAGTCCACGGGGTCGCGAGAGTCGAATACGACTTAGTGACTAAACCACCACCATCACCTCACCCTTTAAGGAAAGAGGGCTACCAAACCCATGCCAGCAAGCAGAAGAGTAGGTTTCATATGTATACAATAGTGTTAAACGCTATAGAGTATCTATATTCTACAAGTCAAAAATAGATGGTAACAATGACCCTAAATGTGAGGCAGCAGGAGACACAGATGTAAAGAACAGACTTTTGGACTCTGTGGGAGAAGGCGAGGGTGGGATGATTTGAGAGAATAGCATTGAAACATGTATATTACCATATGGGAAACAGATCGCCAGTCCAGGTTCAAAGCATGAGAAAGGGTGCTCAGGGCTGGTGTACTGAAGGATGGAATGCGGAGGGATGTGGGAGGGGGGTTCAGGATGGGGAACATATGTACACCCATGGCTGATTCATGTCAATGTACGGCAAAAACCACTACAATATTGCAAAGTAGTTAGCCTCCAATTAAAATAAATTTAATTATAAAAATACATGGCCTCTTTTATTGAAAAGAAATGTTATAATTTTGGTGTATAGTGTCAGTCCCTTGGTTATTTTAGTTTTCATTATCAATTGTGAATGAATAGAGGTCTTTTGAACCTAAGAAAAGCTGGGAATGAACCTGGCCTTCGGGAAGGCGCACTGCACACAGGTGGAATGCTGGGCAGACTTCCCGAATTCAACCCTCTGAACCTTTGGAAAGCCACACCTGCTGGGCCAATGCTGTTCCAGGCTCCTGGGCAGAAGGAACTGCCAAGTATGCAGAGTTTTGCCAGGCTGGATGGTTATTTTATTAGGCAAATAAATGTCTACAGATCCTAGTGTAAAAACACTGGGCCCAACCCAGGTTTGTACAAACATTTTCAAAAGTAAAAGTGGAATTCATTATCAGTCACTCCTTTTCATAATTGCAATTTTTGGGGCTAATAATCATTTCCCTTCCTTCTACATATAATGTCTGGCATATCTGCACCAAGAATGTCTTTAAGCAGAGGTTAGCCCCAGTGGATTTACAAAATCCTTGGATACCTTAAATTTTATACAAGTGGGACATTTTGTGAAAGCCCATCTTGAAAAATTTTTCAGGCATAAATTTTTATAGAATAATAAATCATGAGAAGTGAATTCAGCGACTAGTGGGAGGAAGACTCAGGAAAAAGAGGTAGAAGTGTAGCCGCTCAGTCGTGTCTGACTTTTTGCGACCCCATGGACCGTAGCCTACAAGGCTCCTCTGTCCATGGGATTTTCCAGGCAAGAGTACTGGAGTGGGTTGTCAATGCCTTCTCCAGGGGATCTTCCCAAGCCAGGGATCGAACCCGGGTCACCTGCATTGCAGGCAGATGCTTTACCGTCTGAGCCACCAGGGAAGCCCCTAAAGAGGTAGAGAGGGCAATTAATTCTTTGATGCTGTTGATTAGAAATGAAACACAAGATAAACTTTACCTGGGATTCTGACTTTAAACGTTCAGCCAGCATTTTCTTATGAAGTTTACATCTATGATGCCCTGATATAGTCTAAAGCAATCTGATTTTGTGTGTGTGCGTGCTTAAGCTGCTTCAGTTGTGTCTGACTCTTTGTGACCCTATGGACCATAGCCCTTCGGGCTCCTCTGTCCATGGGATTCTCCAGGGTTGCCATTTCCTACTTCAGGGGATCTTCCTGACCCAGGGATAGAACCCGTGTTTCTTTGTCTCTTGCACTGGCAGGTGGGTTCTGTACCACCCACACCACCTGGAAAACCCCTATGAAGTCCCAGGTTAACAGTCATTCTCCTCAGCACTCTGAAGATGTTCCTCTGCTGTCATCTGGTATCTACTGTTGCTGACGGGAAATCGGATCATCAGCCCAGTTATGCTTCTTTCACTACTCATCTGCTTGTCTTCCTTTTCCTTGATATCCTGCAGCTTTATTTAAAAGTATTTGAGTGTAAATTTAACTTTGTTTATTCTGTTCAGTTCTTATGTATGCTTTCAGTCTGAAGAATCACACCTTCGATTTTAGACTATTTTATCTTTCAATGGCTTGAAATACTGCTTCCCTACCATTTCACCATTCTTTTTTGAAACTCCTATGGACTGACTGTTGGAAGCTTACCACCTTTCCCACATCCTTTAACTGCTCCTTCTATTTCTTTCCCTCTCTCTCTTGACATTTCTGAAGTTTTGATCAATTCTTCCTGTCTACTTTCTAATTCATAAAGTTCCTCTTTCACGCTACTCAGTTCAAAGTTTATTCCATTGCTTAAGCTTTTATTTCCACGACCATTAAGTTTTTATCTCAATTACCATATTTTTCATTTTCAAGATTATTAATTATTTATTAATATCATAAGGTTCTTGTTTCAAGTGTTTTTCATATAATTTCCTGCTCTTAATGGAAGTTATTCACACTTTTATCTTTTCAACATCCTAGGCATACTCATTTTAAAGTCTTTGCCAGATTGTTCTGTAAAGATAACTGGAATGAATTTCTGTCTCAACAGCAGATTTTGTTGCTTTTCTTGGTATTAGAGTTTTTCCATGTGCTTGCTTAGATTGTTTGGCCTGTAGGTTCATTTTGAGTAGGAGACTCTTTTTCCTTCTCACCCTCTCTCTCTCTTCCTTCCAGTCCCTGTTCTTCCGTAGTGGTTTTGCAGTTACTCCCATCAGGACTCCTGGCACCAGACGAGGACCAGGTCTTGTTTGAAGTTCCCATCCTATGAGAATAATGGGAATATTCCCATAGGGAATGAAAGTTCATTCTGAAAAAATTTTCAGGCATCAGTTTTTATAGAATCATAAATCATGAGAACTGAATTCAGTGACTAGTTGAAGGACAGCTCAGGAAAAAGAGGTAGACAGGGCTATTAGTTCTCTGATGGGAATAATGGGAATAACAGATCTGGTTACCAAGAAGGAAGAATCTGGTTCACTTCCTACTTATGAGGCCGTGACTTTGTTTTACTCCCTCTCTAGGTTTACCCTTTAGAAGCCATAGTTGCAGTGACAGAGCAGTGGCCATTATATCGGGCTTTCTTTGCTTGAGAGTGAGCGAAGTATGGCTGTCCACCTCAGGCTGTGTAATGAAGCCTGGTGCTGGCCTCCATCTTGACAGGGAGCCCAGTGCGTGCTGCCACCAACTGATTCTGGACCAAAGATCAGCCTGCCTGTGATTCCACTGCTGCTCATTCCTCTGGTATTGTTCCAGCCTTGGGGGCACTCTTTGTATTTCCTTTGTAAATATTCTATCTATCATTGTTATGTGTTTGGGGGTCCAGAGAGCATAAAATCAGTACACCATCTTGCTTGGGGTCCTGCACGGGCTGTTCATGCTTTCTTTTTTTTCCTGCAGGAAGTTCTACTGGAAGGAATCCTGAGTGCAGAAGTGTGGGGGATGGATATAAGGAGTGCATCTTGCCTAGTCAGAGGAAAGAACTTAGTAAAATGTCAAGGCCATGCCAAAGCAAGATCACATGTTTATTGAAATGTGATCATTTCTGCTTCCTAAGGATGTCAGAGGCACTGGGCCAGAGCACAGTTTAAGCCAGACCTCAAACAGTGTGAGTTCAGAGGATTCTTCTTACAGATCCTGCAAGACCTTAATATGTCATAGCAATGATTCTATTATAATGGCATTACTTTGAGTCTTTTAATTGCTTCAGGTGTTGCCAAAAGTTCCAGTATTTGAAGTAAACCACAAACATGAAAATGGTATAATCTTCTCTCTACGTTTTCTTTATTAGTATGATACAGGCTCTAAACTTTCGGAAGAAAAGCTTCGTGCCTCTCCTCTTATTATGGTGCCCATGCAGGGCCAGGCAGGTGCACTTTTATAGCTCATAAAAGTAGCCTTTGAAGATGATGAAATCTTAATTTGAATTGTGCTATGCCTAGCAAATCACCATGGGATTCTGGTCAAAGCTTTCAGAAGACAGTGCTGCTTTTCGATAAACAACATCATAAAAAATTCAGCAGCCAAGTGAAACCCAAAAAGCAAGCACTGTTGCGATTTAATCAAAAAGTCTTTATATGATATTGTGGATACTGATATATCATTGTGGATCCTTTTTTTTAGTAGACATCTGGAAGACTGAAATGTTATTAAATGACCTCTATCCTACTCCCTCCTAGAAAAGGTACTTTCCAGATGTGCGCTCCACTTAGAGGAATAATGACTTTGGGATTTTGTGATTCTAGTCTCCAAGGCCCAGAAAGATCCACGTGGTGGACCTCTGCCACCGGCAGCTCTGCCGTGAGCTCTGAAAGTGCTGTCCTGGTTAACCAGCCCCCTGACCCCAGGCCGGTTCTGCCCTGAGCATTCAGCCCGGCATAGGGATGGCAGCAGTCCCTGCAGAAAGGGGCTCTGTTGATTCTATTTGGAAGCACACAGTCAATGGGGCTCAATGACCTTCTAATATGACTAACGTTGAGATGTGGATCAAACACTTAAAATAAGCAGGAAGTTGGGTTTATGGAGAGGTCTACCCCCACCCCCCCTCTCCTACCAAGTCACATAGGAAACAGACAGCTCACCATTCTGTGGGCTTTCTGTAGGGGTGGTAGTACGGTATCATTTGAGTGGATGGCCAGGGGATCTTAAGGATCTAGCTTTCCCACTCTGGATCTTAACAAGACCATGGAAATACATTTTAACTCTTGACTGCTTTCCATGTAACCCCAGAAGGAAAAGATGCTGTTAAAACTTAGGCCAGGGACCAGAAGGGCCTCTGCAGATTTTACTTTAAAGCTGAATTATGAACTGGAAAGAAATGCATCCTGCAGCTCATATCTGTTCATTTCACCTGTTAAAAGAAGCCTCAGAGATGGGCTAAGTCCCTACATGGTTCAGTATTTCCCGGGGGCAATGCTGAGCAGACCAATCAGGTTCCAACGGAGCTTCTTGAGGGACATGAGCCTTTTGTGAGTATCAGAATGGCAGGCATTCCTGGGAAACCAAGTACGTTCTTCAAGGGTTTTATACCATAAAAATGATTTATGACTCCTTTGGGCCACACAAGTTTCTAAAAGCCACAGCAACTGTCTTAACCTCATAGAATTTTGATGATTTCGCATTCCCAGCTGAAGAGGTTCAGCATTCCCTTTCCTTTCTTTTACATCCAATAGTCTAATAGTTTTGGCCTATAAGGCCAAAACAAACCACAAAAGTCACACTTTCAACTTCTGGTTATCCAGGGCATAAACAACATGTTTGTGGATTTTTTTTTTTTTTAGGCTTCCAGCCTCTCCTTTCTATGGCCTCATAGTCCCAGCTCAGAAGGTCATAAAGAATCCACAACAGATTTAAAAAGGAGAAATTGAAACTAAATAGTCAGAATGATTATTTTAGATGCACTGGAAATTTCAGTTTTTTGAGACCCTGTAATCATGAGTGACTAAGAATTGACTGGGTGATGGAGGATCACCGGACTATTCTCTTTTATATGAATATTTTAAATTTTCCATAATGTGTAGTTAAAAGTAAACAACAACAACAAAAAAAAAAAAAGAAAGAAAAAATACTATAAGAATAGTTCCACCCTCAGTGGAATGTCTTTTTTTCCTACTGTCTTATTTTGCCCTGAGCTTTATTTTTTTGTAGTTTGTTTGTTCACTCATTCATTCGTTCACATTCTTTCTCTTATAACTTTAAGGCCTCTTGGACTGTTTCCTGGTGGGTAAGAGACCTTTATGAATCTTCAGACTTTCACCTTTGTAATGTTCCATCCAAGTTTGCCTGGAGACCTCATTTCTGATCCTATCATTGCCCCTGCTCCCTGGATTATTTCTGCTGTAGAACGAAATGTAACTACATAGAATTCAAGAAAAAAAAGCTACAAGATGAGTCCATTTTTTTACACTGGTTATTGGGATGTCTCTCACAGGTTCTTGTAATCAGTTCTCTCATATTTTTATTATGTGCAGCTGTGTCTAAGAGACGACACTTAACAAATCAATGTAAACCCCAATTTTTACTTTTTTAAGGGCTATGTTATGACAGTTTTTCCTTCACTACCTTTTCCTTTCAATTATTGATGTTCTTCCTCTTTCCGATGTATTGTCTGTCCCTGGATAGACTGCTGCTGCTGCTAAGTCGCTTCAGTCGTGTCCGACTCTGTGAGACCCCATAGACAGCAGCCCACCAGGCTCCCCCGTCCCTGGGATTCTCCAGGCAAGAACACTGGAGTGGGTTGCCATTTCCTTCCCCAATGCATGAAAATGAAAAATGAAAGTGAAGTCGCTCAGTCGTGTCCAGCTCTTAGCGACCCCATGGACTGCAGTTTACTAGGCTCTTCTATCCATGGGACAGACTAATGCTCTATAAAGAATGAAAAATTTCAAATCACTATACTGTAAGTGGGTATACTTATCTACCCACATAAATAAAACATTTATTGAAATGAAGGACTATTAAAGTTTTAAAGTATCAAAGTTTCGCAGATACTTTTTCCTCCAAGTCTCTAAAACTGAGAACCAAAGGCAAAGAAAAGCAAGTATTTTATTGCCTCAATTTAAAACATATGCGTCACACCAAAGGTGCAAAGATCACTTCCACAGATTAAACGTTTAAATATGCTTATCATTTAGACACACACACATGGAATAATGTGTAGAAAGAAAGGCAGAGTCTTCCCGGTGAAAAACTGATTAAACATATTTGGAAGGAAGGGTTATTTCTCTCTTTCTCTCTCACCATGAACAACTGATGAAGGTGCAATCAACTGTAATGACTTAGGTGTTTAGAACCAATTCTTTGTAATACCCAGGATAAACATTTTTGGTTCTCAAGGTGTATGATTTAATTATTATTACAAGATCCATAGCCCTCATTCAACACTGTCCTCACTGGGCTTCCAATATATACTGGGCCCTGTGTTATGGACAGTGCATTCCTGTTCTGCAGGAAAGAATGTTCTAGAGCAGGGGTGGCAAACCCCAGTGCCCACTAGTGCTGTCAGATCACATGGATGCACGAATGAGGCCCTGTACCCGTCCACGCTGTCTGAGAGGAAAAGGCTGGACCAAACTGGGAAAGCCAACCTACTACTGTCTGGAGGGGGCAGGTGCTACTCTGCTCAAGCCTGTCACTGCCGCATGGATTTTGTGCCAGGGATCACCCAATCATCTGATTTTCCAAGCAGAGCAAGAAATTTGAATTTTTGTGTGAAATCTCCTAATTTCACTCAGAAAACAAAAATTATGAGTGAAGCAATCATGTCTGCAGGTCAACAGGACTCACAGTTGACCAGTTTACGTTCCACTGGCTTAGCCATGCTGTTTCAACTCTGAGTACTCCCTGAAAAAATACAGGATCTTATGGTTTGCCATCCTATGCTTCTGACAAGAATAACGTTGGTAAATAAAGGACAGCTGGATTTTAACGACACTAGACCAGTTACGGGACAGAGCTGTGGGACAGAGAAGGAAACCTGGATTTGTCGTCAGATGCTCTGAGTTTGAGTCTTGGTCTCTTATTGACTAGTTGGATCACAGTGGGCAAGATGCTTCACCTTTGTGAGCATCAGTCTCTTCGTCTATAAAATAAGGTGAGTGGGACTTCTCTGGGGGTCTAGTGATTAAGAATCTCCCTTCCACTGCAGGGGACATGGGTCCAGAAACTAACAGCCTACAGGCCACGGCCCAGCCAAGCCCATGCACTGCAACGGCTGAGCCCACAGGTTCAAAGGACAGTAGCGCCTCTTTCATAGGATGGCTGTGGGGATTAAAGGAAGTGCATTTGAAAATGCTTTGTAAGCTACAGAGAGAACCCCAGAGTGAATAGGTGGCTTGAGATTTGAAGGCACTGATTAAGGACTCTCAAGGATTCAGCACCACTGGATTAAGCAGTTGCGGAAATATAAGACTCGATGGTTCTGCTCACTCCTAACAGGAAAACTATGCGGTGAGAAATGTAAGGAAAGTGGGGTGAAAACTAAAAGAGCCTAGTGGTGGGGCCCAGAAGGGGTGCTGTGGTTTACAGGCGGCATGATTTCCTTCATGAAAAACTTGCTAGGACCACAATGAAACCCTTGACTGAAGAAGCAGTGATTATCCACCTGGTGGATTATTTGTGGCAAATTTAAAATCGCAGGCTGGCTTGCTACTCTTGGGATATTTTCAAACCACCAACTTACCTCTCCACGCTTAAGTCAAAGAATGAGAATTCATTTCAACCTTAGCCCAAGAAAAACACAATCAGAGGAGACCACGATGCAAGAATACTGTTATTAATTCCAAAATTAAATATAATGGATTTCTGGATTATCAGCTGTTTTCAATTATCAGCATCAACATTCTCTTCTATGGAGGGGGATAAATGGGTTATTTTTAATAATTCATAAACCTTTCACCAGAAGAGTGGAAAATTTCTCCATGGGGTTATGGTCGATTTTACTCTTAAGGTAACCATACTGTAAATTCTTTGCTTCTCTACTTTTAGCACTAAAGGTTAGGTAGTTTCTCAAAAGCCTAAGGATCCTGCTTTGATTTAAGGAGCAGAGAAAAAGAAGGAAGTTATTGATGTGAACAGTTCTTTTTTTGAAAATGAGGTTCCCCTGGTGGCTCAAACATTAAAGAATCTGCCTGACGCAGGAGATGCTGGTTCAAGCCCTGGGTTGGAAGATCCCCTGGAAAAGGGAATGGCTACCCACTCCAGTGTTCTTGCTTGGAGAATTCCATGGACATAGGAGCCTGGTGGAAAACAGTCCATGGGGTGCAAAAAGTTGGACATGACTCAGCAACTAAGACTAATTAAAATTTTAGAGAGTTCTAGCAGAGAATTCTTGATAGTCCTAGACTATTAGGGAGGCAGTAGGCAAGATCTTCCTACCTACAGCTCAGGACCATTCTCGGGGATGTGGGGGTGGGAAGGAGGCTCCAAAGTGAGAGGAAATATGTATATTCAAAGCTGATTCACTTTGCGGTATAGCAGAAACTAACACAACATTGTAAAGCAATTATCCTCCAATTAAAAAATAAATATATGTATAAAAAAGAGTCTGTATTTAGCAGCAGTCATAGACTGCTCAATCTTATAGAAGGTGGAGGAGAAACATCTTATTCCACATTCTTGCTTTGGACTCATTAGGTCTAAATCTGTCTCACTGACAGTCAGAATTTGGAGATTTAAGATGTTAACTAACATGGAAACAAGTGCATTAAAAAAAATGTCATCCCTAGCTGTTTCTCCTTGTCAGTAAAGACTGAGGGAAGGAGATGTCTATTAACTTGGAATAACAGAGATGTCCCCACACTTGCAAAGCAGTCTCTGGCTATAACTGTATTTCAATATGATTTGTTTTCATTGTAATCTAAGTATTTTATTTTATGCATTTAAAAACATTATTCTGAGAGGAGGTCTGTAGGCTTCACCGGACTGCTAAAGGGGTTCATGACACAAAGGAGGTGAAGACTCCTCTGTACTGGATCCTGACAGGGCCATCTGTCTCTGTTGTAAGAGATATTTCCTGACTAGTATTTCAGCGCTGGCCCACCCAAAAATGTCAACAGAAGATTATTTCTGACTGAGATTGAAAAAAACTCCCCCTTGCAAACTTGGGTAAAACTTCTATTTCAAAGAGTTGGACAGAAAACTGCAACCACCATCACCAACATTTTTATGCAAATAGGGTCCCTGGGGTGGTTTTAAGTGCTTAAAAGAATTTCTGTACTTGACACTTAATCTAGCCTGGTGGTTTTCAAAGTGAAGTCCACAGATTGCTGGCGGGACTTGAGATCCTTTTAGGGATACCAAAATCAAAACCATCTTCAGAATCTTACTAAGGTGTTGTCTTTTTGATGGTGTCAACATTTGCACTGATGTGCAAAACTGTGGTGGTAAGTGGTTGGCTCATTAGCATGAATCAAGATAGTGGACCGACTTGACTAGACATTACAGTACTCTTCACCTGCACACACTTCAAAAGAATTTTTTTTTAACTTAAGAAGGTCTTTGAAGAAGCAGTGGAAACTACTCTTTGCAGTAAATTTCAGCCCTTTAAACTCTGTGAAGAGATAGGGGAAGTGTGCATAAAGCCCTCCTGTTGACCTCTAGCAGTCTGCTGGAGTCTAACGACCCACTTCTCAGATCAATGTGCTTAAATGTATAAAATAAGACACATAAGAGTAGGAAGGAAACCAAATACACTGAAATATTTATCAAAATAATGGAACCTCATGGTAACATATGTGCTTGTTTAAAGTATTAAATAACAAGATTTCCCTAATACCTAATGTTAGATATTTAATGGGTCTAATGCTGTGTGCTCAGTTGAGTCTCACTCTTTGTGACCTCATGGACTGTAGCCCACCAGGCTCCTCTGTCCATGGAATTTTCCAGGCAAGAATACTGGAGTGGGTTGTCGTTTCCTACTCCAGGGCATCTTCCCAACCCAGGAATTGAACACGAGTCTCTGGCATCTCCTACAATGGAAGGTGGATTCTTTACCACTGTTGTTCAGTTGCTAAGTCAAGTCTGACTCTTTGAGGCCTCATGGATTGCAGCATGCCAGGCTTCCCTGTCCTTCACTATTCCCTGGAGTTTGCTCAAATTCATGTTGATTGAGTCCAGTGAAGCTATCTAACCATCCCATCCTCTGTTGCCCCATTCTCCTCCTGCCCTCAATCTTTCCCAGCATCAGGTGCTTTTCCAGTGAGTTGGTTCTTCACATCAGGTGGCCAAAGTATTGGAGCTTCAGCTTCAGCAACCGTCTTCAGTGAATATTCAGGGTTGATTTCCTTTAAGGTTTACTGGTTTGATCTTGCAGTCCAAGGGACTCTCAAGAGTCTTCTCCAGCACCACAGTTTGAAAGCATCAGTTGTTTGGTGCTCACCCTTCTTTATGATCCAATTCTTACATCCGTACATAACTACTGGAAAAACCACAGCTTTGATGGTACAGATCCTTGTTGGCAAAATGTTATCTCTGCTTTTTACTACTCTGTCTAGGTTTGTCATACCTTTTCTTCCAAGGAGCAAGTGTTTGACTATTATCTGTCTGTCTGTTTACTATCTGTTTTGTCTCATTAAGGTATCAGCTCCAAGAGAGGTAGGACTCTATCTTATTCACAGAAGTCCCAGGGCTTAGAAGGTGCCTGGCCGAGGGCAGATGTTCCGCCAGTATTTCTCAAATGAATGAGGAAGTACCATCAGCTTCCACACCCAACTGATTCGACTTGGCACCCTCTCTCCTCTTTCCATTTTTTATTTTAGACTCCTAAAAGTACATCACTGCAGACTTCAAATTTACACCTCTTATAAATATTGTGGTTTGCAACTAGTCTCATTGTTTGATCCAAATAGCTTTAGAAAGAGGTTGGTGCTTTAACAGACCTTCTCAATCAATGAATACAGAGCTTCCTAGCACTGTTTCCCAAGGGCCTGGGGATGGTCAGTCTGTACTACTGTTCCCTACTGGCTGTCACAGGGAAAAGGCAGATGACTGAAACACAAGGAGAACTTTCTGCAAAACCCCCACATAAAGCTTCTGTGGGTTGAGATGGAAAATATGAATCTGAAAGTCTGAATATCTGGGATTATAATTTTATCCATGAGGACACCCTGGCGTCAATGTGAACAAGGAAAATGGCTAAACAGAGAACTAGCATTCAGTTAACTTGTGCCCGAATGTTTTCTTTGGCTTCTCAATCTTATTACAATAATTTGCTTAACTGTTTGAATTCAAAAGCAAGAAAGATCTCCTTGGTGTCAAACCTTAGTCTTACTCCTCCAATATTTTTATTACAAAGTTAACCTGTGCTTATTATAGAATATATGGTTAAGCAAAAAATGAAAATATAATCATAAATTTGCCACACAGATATAAATATTTTTTAAAAAAAGAAGGAATTAAAATATAATAGATTAAAAAGAAAAAATATTTTGGTATATAGTACTTTTTTTTTTTTTATAAGAAAGTTTTTTTGTTACCATGGGTTGTCCTGACTCTAGTGCCAAACTCCAAAAAAAATATTAAAAAGAACAAAGGAGGCAAAAGTCTTTGAGCTTTCCTACCCTCATGCACTAATTTTTTTTTAATGTTAAATTTCTTCACAAAGGGTTCATTGTTTCTTTAGTTGGATTTTCAATGACGTAAATGTACCTCCATTGAACAGTCCATGGGGTTGCAAGAGTTGGACACGATTTAGTGACTATACGGCAATGAGAATAAATAAAGTAAAAACTCATCGACTACTGAGAGCTCAGGAAAGGTTGTTATTTACCATATCAACTGGCAACTTCTTATGAACTCTTGCATTTGAGGAAGATTAGAAGATTAGACAGAGAGTTCACCTCTCAAATGAGAATGCTTAATGGCCCTGGACAGGCTTTGATGTTTCAGTTTTACATGTCTCGTTTCTGGAAAAGTGCATGTGACTGCCTTGCTTTAACAAGTTATCTGTTCATCTGAAAAGGCACGCAATGTGTTGTCTCCTTTTGTGCATTTGTTCTCAGTACAACTGATGCTTCTATTAATGCAATCCAAGTTGTTTTCAGTTTATCTGATCAAGTATAACAGCCAATCACTTTTGTCTTCCATTATTTTGGTAAGGGTCTTATGGGTTACTTTTTCCCCTGCTTAATGCCCTGAAAATGAAACTGTTAGTTGCTCAGTCATGTCTGACTCTTTGCAACCCCATGGACGGTAGCCTGCCAGGATCCTCTGTCTATGGGGATTCTCCAGGCAAGAATACTGGAGTGGCAGTCATTCCCTTCTCAAGGGGATCTTCCCGACCCAGGGATCGAACTGGGGTCTCCCATGTTGCAGGGGGCACTGCAATGTCTGAGCCACCTGGGAGGCCCCTTAATGCCCTAAGTGAAAGTGAAAGTCACTCTGTCATGTCCAACTCTTTGTGACCTCCACGGACTATACAGTCCAGGGAATTCTCCAGGCCAGAATACTGGAGTGGGTAATCTTTCCCTTTTCCAGGGGATCTTTCCAACCCAGGGATTGAACCCAGGTCTCCCATATTGCAGATGCATTCTTTACCAGCTGAGCCATAAGGGAATCCAAGAATACTGGAGTGGGTAGCCTATCCCTTCTCCAGTGGATCTTCCTGATCCAGGAATTGAACCAGGGTCTCCTGCATTGCGGGCAGATTTTTAACCAACTGAACTATCAGGGAAGCCCTAGTTCAGTTCAGTTCAGTTCAGTTCAGTTCAGTTGCTCAGTCGTGTCCAATCTTTGCAACCCCACAAACCGTAGCATGCCAAGCCTCCCTGTCCATCACTAACTCCTGGTGTTCACCCAAACCCATGTCCATCGAGTCGGTGATGCCATCCAACCAACTCATTCTCCGTCATCCCCTTCTCCTCCTGCCTTCAATCTTTCCCAGCATCAGAGTCCTTTCAAATGAGTCAGCTCTTTGCATCAGGTGGCCAAAGTATTGGAGTTTCAGCTTCAACATCAATCCTTCCAATGAACGCCCAGGACTGATCTCTTTTAGAATGGACTGGTTGGAT